>JAAGEH010000393.1:39507465-39611767 GCA_011751065.1 Lasiurus cinereus | reverse complement strand
GCAGGAGGCGGCTGATTGATGTCTCTCTCTCATCGATGTTTCTAGCTTTCTGTCCCTCTCCCTTCCTCTCTGTGAAAAATCAATAAAATATATATTAAAAAAAAAAAGTGAACTCCTATTCACATGGAGGAAGCCTAAAAGGCCATTAACTTGGTCTAAAAAACTTCCAAAGGACATGGCATCCATGAAAGAGAAAAATTAAAGAACAAAAGGATAGTTGAAGTACCAAAAAAGAAATCACTAAGAAACTATTAAAAAATAATAATATGAATATAAAAAATAGCAAATAAAATTTAAAAACATATAATAGAGAACTGAAGTGCATAAACATGTCCAATATATACCTATATACTATACCTGAGGCTCCGAGAACCATAAAAAATGCAAAAAAGAAATTACTGTTAATTACTTATTTTTAATTTCCCCACTTAAAAATCAAATTTATCCCCTGAGGGGATTGTGCTCCACATTGAAAACCACTGATCTAAAGAGAGAAAGTGCATCCTGAAAGAAATATATTTCTAAGTATTTGAACATTCAATGTTCAGATGTTTAATTCATCATCTGAGTATAGATGATGTGGAGTTCATGGATCAAGTACATGGGTTTGGGTGTTATAGAAGTGTTTACATCCTTTAGGTCTGATCTCTCATGCCACATTAAATGAGGAAAGCACTACTGTAATGCCATCATTATAGTATTGCCCAAAAGCAATAATCGATTTCTGTTTTAAATTTGGAAAATCTTTATTGTTCAGATTATTACAATTGTTCCTCTATTTTCCCTCATTGCTTCCCTCTACCCAGTTCCCACCACACCCTTTGCCCTTACCTCCCCCCCACCACTGTCCTCATCCATAGGTGTACAATTTTTGTCCAGTCTCTTACTGCACCTCCACATCCCTTTCCCCCCAATTATTATCAATCCACTCCTTTTCTATGCTTCTGATTCTATTATATTCACCAATTTATTCTGTTCATCAGATTTTTTATTCACTTGATTTTTAGATTCACTTGTTGATAGATATGTATTTATTATTCATAACTTTTATCTTTACCTTTTTCTTCATCTTCCTCTTAAAGAGTACTTTTCAGCATTTCATATAATACGGGTTTGGTGGTAATGAATTCCTTTAGCTTTTTCTTATCTGTGAAGCTCTTTATCTGCCCTTCAATTCTGAATGATAGCTTTGTTGCGTAGAGTATTCTTGGTTGTAGGTTCTTGCTATTCATGACTTTGAATATCTCTTGCCACTCCCGCCTGGCCTGCACAGTTTCTATTGAGAAATCAGCTGACAATCTTATGGGTGCTCCCTGGTAAGTAATTAACTGTTTTCCTCTTGCTGCTTTTGATATTCTCTCTTTGTCTCTTGCTCTTGGCATTTTAATTATGATGTGTCTTGGTGTGGTCCTCATTGGATTCCTTTTGTTTGGGGTTCGATGTGCTTTCTGGACTTATACGTCTATTTTTTTCATAAGGTGGGGGAAGTTTTCAGTCATTATTTCTTCCAATAGGTTTTCAGTATCTTGCTCTCTCTCTTCTTCTGGTACCTCAATAATTCAGATGTTGGTACGCTTGAAGTTGTCCCAGAGGCTCCTTACACTATCTTCATACTTTTGGATTCTTTTTTCTTTTTGCTTTTCCTGTTGAGTGTTTTTTGCTTCTTTGTATTTCAAATCTTTGACTTGATTCTTATGTTCCTCTAGTCTGCTATTAGATCTCTGTATATTTTAAAAATATATTTTATTGATTTTTTACAGAGAGGAAGGAAGAGAGATACAATTAGAAACATCAATGAGAGTTAGAAACTCCTCCTACTGGGTATATGCCCACAACCAAGATACGTGCCCTTGACCAGAATCGAACCCAGGACCTTTCAGTCCACAAGCCAATGCTCCATTCACTGAGCCAAACCATTTTCAGTCTGTATAATATATTTTTATTTCAGTCAGTGTATGCTTAATTTCTAGTTGGTCCTTTTTCATATCCTTGAGGGTCTTGCTAAATTTATCTGCCTTTTCTAAAAAATTCTTGAAAAACCTTATTGAAAAAGCTATCATGTTATCTTTTTTTTCTGAAGCTTTTCCTTCTCTGTTACTTGCCAGAAAAACTGCATATTTTAATATCATCACTTTAAAAATATGGCCGAGAGACACCTGTTGAATCCATATTTCAGTAGAGAGAAGGATACATGAGACATATGATGTGCTACAGTGGAGAACTGACTGGCTTGAGAAAAACCAACCTGGGTAGCCAGAATAATGCATTGAGGCAGCAAAATCAAATGAGAAGCACTAATAAAGGCGATTTTCCTTATCCCATAAGTACTCTGATGTGCCTTATTACCTATTGAAATTCTTCCAGGTAAAAGACTCTGGCCCTCTTAGGTCCTATGCTACAATCCCCAGCTATCCTGGCAGTTGACCATAGCTTCATCTGTATCGCCAACTGGAGGAAGACTTGAGTTTATAGCCCTCAGAATATTAGTTGTATGTGTGGAGAAATCAGGCGATGGAGCTGGGTCTTTGCATGACACCACTCTTCCCTAGTAGGTTCACACATTCTTTATTATTGCATTTGCCTGATTTCCAACAAGATTCTTGCACCTTCATCCCTGTGGAAATGAAACATTGCTTTGAGCACTTCCTTAACTTGTCCAGGCCTTTCAATGAATCACACAGCCTTTTTCTGCTATCTCACCTCTTCCCACAGATTACAGTTCTCCGGAATCCAATCATACTCTTAACTACCTACCTCAAAATATGGTCCACCTCACATCAAAATTTTTGAGCAGTTTTACTGATTAGCAAATTTCTTGTCTAACCTACCAGATCATTCTCCTTGGAAAAGAGACTATGTAGGATGTTAACAGGTTCTCTAAGGATAGTTGAAACTGCATCATGGGCAACACCCATATTTTCTGGCTCCTGATTATTTCTTTTATTCCCATCTTCCAAGTATCCACTAATCCCTTATTTGGGTCCCCAAGTACCTTGAGTGTCAAGCCCACACAGGTTGTGACAGGCTTTACTTCTTTCTCTAACTGGAAACAAAGAAAATCAACACTGAAAGAAACCTTTCAAGTTGAACTTCTGTCAAGCAATTGGAGGAGCATGTGGTTTTGTGGTAAGATTTGTCAGAGTGAGTTGTGGAAGTGGCTAAGTGCTGCGAGTGGTAAATGACTAGTTCTGTGCTCACAGAGCTGTGTGAAGGGTGCTCCACTTTTTACCCATCTGTTTCTGAACTCCTCTGAAGCTTAATGTAGAAAGAGTCCTTCATTTTTTTTTTTGACTCAACAATATCACAAGCTATTTATTAAAAAAATTATTGTTACATGTGGAATAAAAACTATCATGTGTTGCTATTATAAACTACAGTTTCCTGATGGAAATTATTTGAAGAAAAGTCATTTATTTGACTAGCTCATGACTTTTTAGTAGAGGATTTCAGTATAATTATCCTTTCTTTTATAGATTAACTTAATACATATGAACCAGGTTTTGCCTGAGGGCTTAGTATACATGTTGGTTTATCTTCTAATTGGGGACCAGGAAATAAACTATTCCATATCTGAGTTATCAGATGACCACGTTAAGTCATGCATGACAAATACACAAAGGAGAAAAACCTGTGATAGTGTCTTGAAAATTGGAAGAATTAAAAAACAAAACAATTATGATGCAGTTAAAGCAAGGTGAGAGAAAGATAAGCAATGACATGATCTGAGAGAGAGAGTGCAAGAGAGTGAGCTAGGGACATTTTCCTAGTCATGAGCTCTTATTTCAAAATTTTAAGCAGTTGCATGACAATTGAGATTTTAATTACCTTTAAAGAATTATGCTGGCTTCACTAAGGAATAAAAGGAATAACAATGATAAAGAGGTAGTAGCTTTGACTAGGTTGGTGACAGGGTATACCAGTATAGAGAAATTTGAATGGAGAGAATAGGGAAATTGGACAGAAATGTCATTGTTCAGGAGGTTAAATCTTTTAAATATATCTCATTGTAACGATCTGAGCAAGCATATCTCACAAGTTTCAGCTGAAACCAGTCTACCCCTCTACTCATTATGTTCCAACCACAATGACCCACTTTCAGTTCCTCAACCTCAAAAGCTCTATGTTATTCTTGGTCTTTTTCATATACATTTCCTCTGCCTAGAATGCTCTCTCCATCCCAATCCCTCCAATAGAGTCCCTAAGCTAGATGAGATATCCCACTGCACTGACATTGTGTGTGTGTCTGTCATGCTTAAGTACATTGGTATGAAGAAGAATACTCTCTATTCCATTACATTAGGAACCTTGTAGTTACTCAATATGTGTTTGTTAAATAAACAATCTAACTCAAATTGTGAGTCTTTATTAAGTTTATGTATATCCTAATAAATGCCCACAATATTGAAATCAGTAAGACCAAAAGTTTTGGTCTACTTGTATTACTGCTGGAAATGGATGCTTAATGTTGACTATCTTCTGCTTATAGGTGATGATTATAAGCTTTAAATTGGTAGCACAAGCAACTTGGTCTAAACTCCAATAGTTCCCAATCCTGGCTGCACAATTGTATAAATTGGGGAAATTACAAGAAAAAAATAAGGATGCTTGGGTCTGATCCCAGAGCAACTGAATCAATCTCTGGGAATAAAGGTAGGTACTAATATTTTTAAGTGATCACCATAATTTCAGTATGCCTGAGAGATTACTGGGTAATATTATCTCAGATACACCTGAAAAAAATATTACAAATGTAAATATCTAGTGTCTAAATACATTGTTATCACCTACTAAGCTCACAAAACTAGGGACTGTCATTATCAACTTTGAAATTCATTTGTTCAACTTTCCTCCAATATTTATTGAACATCTATAATGCACCATTAATACATCCTATATAATAAAAGGGTAATATGCAAATAGACCAAACAGCAGAAGAACCGAACAACCAATCAAAGCATAATATGCTAAGGATATGCTAAGGCTGCTCAAATGCTCACTATGACATGCACTGACCACCAGGGGGCAGACAGTCAACTGGTTGACCAGTCGCTATGATGTGCACTGACAACCAGGGGGCAGATGTCCCAACTGGTAGTTAGCTTGCTGCTGGAGTCCAGCCAATCAGGACTTAGCAAGATGCACTGGACACACCCTGGAGCTCTCCTATGGTCCCTTCTCAGCCCAATTGTGCACCAGTGAGGTCCCTCAACCTGGCCTGCACCCTCTCATAATCTGGGACCCCTTGGGAGATTTCAGAGAGCTGTTACAGCCTTATCCCACAGGCCACTCCCCTTAGAAGGGTTCCAGATGCAGGCCTCATGGCTGGTGAGTACTCCTGTGGCAACCAAAACCTCTCCAAATTGGGGCTGATTTGGCACAAGCTCACAACAGGCACAGTGGGGCCTGGATGAATGAGAACAGCAGTGGGAGCTGCAGGCAGTTTGGGCTATTGGTTCCAGACTGATCCCTGCAGGCCACCCAGAGGGACACTTCCCATTCACAAATTCATGCACTGGGCCTCTAGTTAGGTAATAAAGATGCAGACATTTTTAGGATTGAGGATAACTAGGAATACTATTTTATGTTTTACTTGAGGTAACATACCATAGTGGCTCCAGATCCATATAATGTCTGACTTGTGTATGTGAACTCACTTGTTATTAATATTTTCATTGACTTGAATTTGAAATTCTTTATTTATATGTTTTATATCCTAGGCCAGTTAGGCTCAGATTTACATTTTGGCTTATACACTGAGTGGCCAGATTATTATGATCTCTGAACGCTTAATAATCTGACCACTCAGTGTATATCCTATATAATAAAAGGCTAATATGCAAATTGTGCCCTTGACCAGGAGTTCAACCAGCAGGCAGGCTGGCCAACCAGCCATCTCCCCTCCCACTGGCCACGCTGGCCAGACCCCACCCATGCATGAATTCATGCACTGGGCCTCTAATATATATACAGTAGATGCTTTTGCTATATTTCTACATGTTATAATACCTGAAGTGTTATTACATTTCACACAGTCATACAAATGTCTACTACAATTTACCAGTCTACTTCTATGGCTTTTTCCTTTATTCAAACTACAATAGAGGTTACAAATAAATTACTGAGGACAGTTGTTACTGCATATGAGAAAACTTTGCTTATTCTTTGGCATAGAAATTAAACTTATTAGGATATGGAGAAACATTTTTGAGTCCTTTCTGGTGTTTGCTGACCAACCAGGACCCTTCTATTCTCTAGTGTTAATTTCTGCTGAAATATAAAAATGTCCAGCGCTGTGTCCATACACTTTGTTCATAAATCTTTACTTTGTAAATGGATTTCAGGATGCATATTAGAAAATGGCAGATCCTTACAGATTTTTCCCTGTGGATATTTGATTTAATTATGTGTCAGTGAAAAGTACACACTGTGACTCTGTTTCAAGTACTCAGGCCTACTCGGGTTTCTTGAATTTTTTCAAGTTGTATAACTGTTTTAAGGTTTATTTTTATTGTTGACACTATTACAGATGTCCTCATAACCTCTCCCCCCACTTTTCCCACCTCCATCCAGCCTATGACACCCTTCTCTCTGGCCACTACCACACCTTTGTCTGTCTATGGGTTATGCGTATATGTTCTTTGGATAATTTCTTCACCTTCTTTCCTCCAGCCCCTCTCCCCTACCCTTTCTTCCCCTTTAACAGCTTATCAATCTGTGCCTCTGTTCTTTTTTTTTTCTTCAGCTTATTTTCTTCATTAGATTACACACAAAAGTGATATCATGGTATCTATCTTTTTCTGACTCTATTTCACTTAGTATAAGAATTTCCAGGTGCATCCATGCTGTCAAAAAACGGTAAGATTTCATTTTATGACTATGTAGTATTCCATTGTGTAAATGTACCACAGCTTTTTTATTCACTCATCTACTGATGGTCACTTGGGCTGTTTCTAGCTCTTGCTATTATAAATAATGCTGCTATGCATAAGGGGTGCATATATCCTTTCAAATTAATATTTTAGTTTCTTAGGTTATAATCACAAAAGTGGGATTATTGGTTCAAAAGAAGTTCCATTTTTAATTTTATTTTAAGGTAACTCCATACTGTTTTCTATAGTAGCTGCACCAATCTCAATTCCCACCAACAGTGCATTAAGATTTCCATTTTTCCACATCTTCACCAGCACCTGACTTATTGATAGTAGCCATCCCTGCAGGTCTGAGATATCATCTCACTGTGATTTTAATTTGCATATCTCTAATGATTAGTGAGGTTAAGCATTTTTTCATGTCTATTGGAGATCTGTATGTCCTCTTTGATAAGTTTGTTCATTTCTTAATAGATAAATTTCTATTCATTACTTTTGATCATTTTTTTAATGGATTGGTTATCTTCCTGTTGTTGGGTTGTATAAATGCTTTATATATTTTGAAAATTAACTCTTATTAGATGTATCATTGGGAAATATGTCTTCCTATACAGTAAGTTCCCTTTCTATTTTGTTGGTTTCTTTTGCTTTGCAGAGATTTTTTAGTTTAATGTATTTCCATTTGTGATTTTTTCTTTGCTTCTCTTGCCCTAGGAGATATATTAGCAAAAATATTGTTGCACAAGATGTCTGAGATCTCAATACCTATGTTTTCTTCTAGGATTTCTAAGGTTTCATGACTTACTTTTGTCTTTTATCCATTTTGAGTTTAATCTTATGTTAATTGGTGGCCTAGTTTTATTTTTGTGCATGTACCTGTCTAATTTCCCCAACACCAGTTAATGAAGTGACTGTTTGTATTCCATGGTATGTTCTTGCCTCCTTTTTAACACCATACTATATAATAAAAGGCTAATATGGAAATTAACTGAACAGTGAAACAACCAGCTGCTATGATATTCAATGACCACCAGGAGGTAGATGCTCAAGAAAGGAGCTGCTTTCTGGTGATCAGTGCACTCCCACAGGGGGAATGCCACTCAGCCAGAAACCAGGCTCACAGCTGGCAAGTATAGCGGGTTGCTGGACCATGAGAGGGCACAGGCCAGGCTGAGGGACTTCTCCCCGCCTTCCCCTGCCTGAGTCCACAAATTTCATGCACCAGGCATCTAGTTTAACAATAAAACTATTTACCATCAATCTGGGGCTTTTTCCATCATTCTATGATAAATAAATACTCTTCCATGTCATTTGCTTATGATTTCATTCAAGTGGAGACAGTCTCAAGTCTGCATGGTTTGGTATTAAAGAATTACTATAATTATAAATATTGTAGGCACCATCTTCCCATTTTCTTAGGGCTTTATGCAAATATATGTGAACTTCCTATAAACTGTCTAGCCAATGAGTGTTTCTAAATGTTTTAAGTTTTCACAGTTCATCTCTTTTTTCTCCACATCAATTATTATTATGAGTTTTAATATTAGAAGAATAGACACAAAGGCCATATAATAACTCAAATAAATGCATGAAATTACTCAACCTAATAAATTTGCATTTAATTAGGTAAAAATAATCACAATAATAAATTGGGAATGCAGTGCACTACAAAGTAAATAAATAGAATTTAGAACCTATACAGACCAAAGATTGAGTTCAGTCACTGCTGAATACTTAACATCTAAAGCTTTGGGTAAACCACCACAACTTTTCTTTCTAAACCCAAGTTTACTAATCTTTAAAAATTAATAAGATATTTCATAGTAACAACATTCACACACTTTTTTAATATGCAAAATATGCAGGGGAAATGGCTTAATAATTATTTAGGTATATCTATTTTTCTATGGCTATGATATAATTACCCCACTATGACAAATATTCAAAATATATTTAATGAAGCATTTCTATGTATAAGATACTCCTTGTAAAAATGAGGGATATAGCATTTGTAGACATAATCCCTGGCTAATGGATCTTATGTCAATATTGGATATAAATCTATTAAACTCTCTTTCCTATCAGCTTCAATTTCAGCTTTTAGTTTTTCTTTGTACTGTCTTTTTCAAGTCAAGATCAAATGAAGGAGCCAAGTCAGCTGGGGTGCACCTTTCCTCTTTGCAGTTCCAATGCTGTTCAACATAAGCTCTACCTACTTTTCAGAAAGATTTTAAACATTAATAAGACAATGTCTTCTATGAGGTGAACTTCTCTGAGAAACAGAATATACATGCAAGAATTTATAATTTATTGCTTCTCAAGTGTTATAAGACATTCAACTGGATTTGTCCTATTAATAAAAAGTAAATGTTACAATAAAAAGCCAGAATGGAGAAATGTTGGGAATTTCTCATTATTTAAATATGGATATTCTACCTAATTTTTAGAAGTCATTCTAGTTTCATGAAGTACTTTGCTAATTAAATTAGATGGAACCTCTAGAAAGAGACTAAACTTTAAGATGTATGGTAAGGCTCTTATGAGGCAAAAGGACAGATAAAAGTATTTTGAGCTGTTTGTTAATATTAAATTAAATCATATGTAATTATTGAGGTAACTATTTTTGTTCTAAAAACAATGTTATATGATTTGTGATAGTTTGCACTTAAGAATTGCCTTCAGTCCTGACAGGTTTGCTTGGCTGGTTGGAGTGTCATTCCATGCACCAAAAGGCTGTGGCTTCAATCCCAGGTCAGGTTGTGTACAGGAGATAATTGAACAAAGTTTCTCTCTCTTAAAGTCAATAATAAAGATATCCTCAGGTGAGGATTTAAAAAAAAATAAGGATTGCCTTTGAGTTTCATTTTTATTCATTCAGAAAAATAGTGAGTTGACCTGATACTGCATAATGAATAATTTGTATATCATAATAACTAATGTAAAGTTCCTTGTATTTTACTCTATAATTGATAGTTTATCAAGCAGTATTATGAAAATATCAATTTCTGAAAGATGGTAACTATTGGATAGATCCTAAATTGACATTGCTCATGGATTTCCTTTCAACCTTAGCTTAAACTATAATACCTGGGGAGTCTACTAGTAAAACAAGGAGAGGAGGTCTGCTTTGGAAGAGAGGCTAAAACAATCATTCTCCCAAATCAAATCAATGACAGAGGTGAAATATCCTTTTAAATTATTTATAAAACCAAGTTTCATAATTGGGAAAAGTCCACAACTGGATTTCTTACCATATCTAAATTTAGCAATAAAAAAGCAGTAGATAACCTAATTCAAGAGATTTCTCATATCAGAGAGAGTCAGAATTGAATAGTTCAGAATCCTAATTGGCATTCTTATATTCTACTTGTACATATATTTAAAAATACTGATATCCCCAGAGCATGTAATAGTTAGTCCAGAAGATTATTCAGATTATTTTTAAGAGTTTGTGATGTACTGATGGAACCACTGCCAAAAATAATAACACATAGTGGGAAGATGGCTGCTGACAGGAAGGCAGATTACAAGATAGTGTGTATATTAGGAAAAAAAAAGGAGAGTGTGTGGTCACACGGGGAGTGTTTGTTGGTGAATTGAGGGACAGCTGTATTCCAGGAGACTGTGGGGGACTGACTGCTAGGTTCCTACGTGGAGCAACCAGATCAGACTCAGAGGCAGTGCCATCTTGAAAGAGAAAGTGGATGTTATTGGACTCCTAAAAAATCCAGAGAATCTACAATTACGGCACCCATTGAATAGCTGTGAACCCAAAAACACCAGTCCCCAATTGGTGCAAGCATGTGGATTTAGAGGAGCTCTACACTTCCCCATGGAAGGGTCAGATTTTGCCTGAGATGAGGTGAGAACTGTGTGTGAGCAGGAGAGAGAAACACGTGCACAGCGGGAACTCGAGGTCCTGGGAAGTCTGCCTAGAAAAATTCATGGCCATTAGGGCTGGCATGATCCTTGAATGTGGAAGAGGGCCCTCAGAGCTGCTAACAGAAGGGAACTCTAAAAAGCAACTCATTTTGATCTGGATGCAAAAGGACAGCCTAAAATTTTAAAAGTGTGCTGGCTGCTTAGATCCAAGGCGAAAAAAAGACTGCACAGATTTGTGTGCAGCCCCAGAGTTCACATACTTACTCTGAGTCTTATTATTATTTTCCTTTCCTCTTTGGATCCTTGCTTCTGATTGGTAAGCCCAATACATAGATCACCCAATTGGGAACACTCTAAGAGACTACAGGAGAAAATTGTTTTTCTGGAACCTGGGGATCAGAGTGGGGAATAACCACCAGAGAACCAGCTCTGGGGCAAACCACTTAATACCAAATTGGTATTAAGTACCACAGGGAAAACAAAATCTAAACACTAGCTAGAGAGGACCTTTATACCTTGAGGTGAATCCAGAAACACTGCCATCCAGGGGTTGAATCATAAATTGACTCTTGTGTAAACACAAATAAAGGGATACAAAAATAAAGATGTACTTTCTTAAAAATCAGGACTGGCTTACAACACTGAGGAGCAGTGGAACTAAGGAAACTTCAATACTGTCCTGAATAGGAAAAAGGCATGTCAGACAGACAAGTAGAGGAAATGAATTACCTTCACTACTGCACATTTTTTATTTATTTTTTTTTATATTTCACTTAAGAAAATATTTTTTTTCTTTTTTCCTCACTTGATTTTACCTTTTTAATTATTACATTTTTATATTCAATCAGTATTATTACTACTACTATTTTACATTTTTTAAAAAAACTTTGTCTTTATTTTACTTTGGAATTAGTGTTCTATATTCTATTTTCATTTTTCCTTCAGCATCATTTTACTCTCTCTCAACTTTACATTTATGCCATCATTCTCTTTCTCACTTTTCTCCTTTTTTGTCATGTTTCTCTTACCATATACCTGCTTTAGATTTTCCCTATTCCTTCTTTTTACCCCTGCTAAAATTTCAAACTAATTAAATATCTAATTTCCAATCTGCTGCTCCAAGTCCATACACACCTGTCTCTTCTCTTTTTCACTATCCAAAAAATTGTTTTCTCTCTGTCCTTTTGTTGTTGTTTGCTTGAATGTTGATTATATCAATTTTTATGCTTGTTTCTGAGATTGTTTTGCTTATTTTTTTATTTTTGTTGTTTATTTTACATTTGTTTCTTTGTGTTTTTTTTGTTGTTGTTATTTTTGTTTTCCCTTGCCTCACTTCATATTAGTTGTTGTTTGTAGTTTGCATTCATCTCCAGGTACTTGTTGCTGACAGAATAGTGGCTGTTGTATTGGAAGTTTCTCCTCATACATATATTGTGTTCCCCTCTTCTTATTCTTTTTTTCACTCCTACTTTTTTTTTTTTGCTTTTCCAAATTTCATTTTTGCACTACTTTTTTCTATCTTTTTCTTTATCTTCTATCCTCTAATTCATCTTTCTCTTGTGGTCAACTTTATTTAAGGTTATTAATATCATGAATACATTTTTGTTCAGTGCCTTGTAAATTGTACCTGATTATGTTGTATTTTGTGCCTTTAATTCAATGCAGGAGGGAAAGAACTACATAACCAGCCAACCAGAGAAGAGAGATCATGGGGAGGAAAAGAAACAGCCCACATATGAAAGAAAAGTAGGCACCACCAGAAAAGGAAGTAAATGAAATGGAGGCAAGCAACCTCTCAGAGAAAGCATTCAGAGAAATGATCATAAGGTGGATGAAAAGAATGCAAGACAGATTCAACAATATGAGTAAGAACCAAGAAGAAATGAAAAAATGACATCACTGCGGTAAAGAACTCAATAGAAAGCATCAAGAATACACTAGAAGAAGCAGAGGACTACATAAGTGAGCTAGAAGACAAGATAGGAAAAAATACCTAAGGTGAGCAGCTTCTAGGAAAAAAAAGAAATAAAAAGCAGAAGAGCCTGAGGGAACTTTGGGACAATATGAAACAAAACAACATCCACATAATAAAGGTATGCAGAAGCGGAAGAAACTGAGCAAGGAATAGAAAACCCATTTGAAGAAATAATGACAGAAAACTTCCCTGATATAGGAAGAAAAAAAAACATACAAATCCAAGAATCTCAGAGTCCCAAGCAAAATGATCCCCAAAAGACCGATACCAAGGCACATTATACTTCAATTGGCAAACACCAATGACAAAGTAAGATTCTTAAAAGTGGCCAGAGACAGAAAGTTACCTACAAAGGAACCCCCATCAGACAAGTGATTGATTTCTCAATAGAATCTCATCAGACTGGAAGGAAATGGAATGAAATATACAAAGTCATGCAAAGGAAAGGTCTGAATCCAAAAATAATGTACCCAGCATGGCTATCAATCAAAACTGAAGGTGAAATCAGTAGCTTCACAGACAAAAAAGGACTAAAGTAGTTTATTACCAACAAACCAGCAATGCAAGAAATGCTAAAGGGTTTGCTGTAAAAACAAAGAAACAGGAAACAAAGAAAGAACACAGGAGTAAAAAATAAAAATGATGATAAATAAGTACCTATCAATAATAACTAAATGTAAATGGATTAAGTGCCCCCCAAACAGATATAGAATAACTGATTGGATAAGAAAATGATCAGCCAAAACCAGTTTGGCGCAGTGGATAGAGCATCAAACTACAGACTGAAAGGTCCCTGGTTTGATTCTGGTCAAGGGCATTTACCCTGGTTGCAGGCACATCCCCAATAGGGGTGTGCAGGAGGCAGCTGATTGATATTTCTCTCACACTGATGTTTCTAACTCTATCCCTCTCCCTTCCTTCTAGTAAAAAATCAATATAATGAAAAAAGAAAGAAAGAAAGAAAACATGATCCATATATCTTCTGTCTACAAGAAACCCACCTCAGAAAAAAGGCACACACAGACTGAGAGTGAAGGTTTTCAGGCAAAAGAAAATGGGGGAATAAAAGCTGGTGTAGCAATACTTATATCTGAAAAATGAGATCACAAAGTGAAGGACATAACAAGATAAGGAAGGCCACTTCATAATATTAAAGGGAGCAATTCAACAAGAAGTAATAACTCTGGTAAACATATATGCGCACAATATAGCAGCACCCAAATACATAACAAAAGCTCCTGGAGGATATCAAGGGAGAGACTGACAGCAATACAATCATAGTAGAAGATTTTAATATGCTACTATCACCATTGAACAAATCATCTAAATGAAAAAATCAGCAAAGGAACATCAATACTAAATGCCTCACTAGACCAAATGGAATTAATTGATATCTTCAGAACATTTCACCCCAAAGCCACAGAACAAAGTGGTACCTCAAGATACGAGTGCCCTAACATACGAGCCATTGAGCGAGCGATTTTTGCTTTGAAATATGAGCAACAGTTGAGAGTAATCGCGAGAATCACCTGGCTGCACAGGACTCAGTTTACCTCGACTGCAGTGTCTCATAGTTTCCCACACCTCAAGGTTACAGAATGAATTAAACTCGTATCTCGAGGTACCACTGTATAAATTCTTCTCAAGTGCACATGGGTCATTTTCAAATATAAACCATATATTGGGTCATAGGTAAAGGCTCTTCAAATTCAAGAAGATAGAAATCATATCAAGCATCTTCTAAGATCACAGTGGCATAAAACTAGAAATCAACTACAATAAAAACAATCCAAAAAAATCAAAAGCATGGAGACTAAACAGCATGCTGTTAAACAATGATTGGGTTACCAGAGAGATCAGAGAAGAAATAAAAAACATCATGGCAACAAACTACAATGAAAACACAGCAATACAAAATTTATGAGACACAGCTAAAGCAGTCTTGAGAGGAAAGTTCTACAAGTCTACTGCAAAAAACAAGAAAGAGTGGTAATAAATTACCTAACCTTATAACTCAAAGAGTTAGAAAGAGAGCAACAAGAAAAGCTCAGTATCAGCAGAAGAAAGGAAATAACAGTATCAGCAGAAGAAAGGAAATAACAATGATCAGAGTGGAGATAAATGATAGAGAGACAAAAAAAAAATCCAAAAGATCATCAAAACCAAAAGTTGGTTCTTTGAAAGGATAAACAAGATTGATGTACCTCTAGCCAGGTTCACCAAGAAGCAAAGAGAGAGAACCCAAATAAACAAAATCAGAAATGAAAGAGGAGAAATAACAACAGACCCAAAGGAATGTTTAAAAATACTATGAACAACTCTAATCCAACAAACTGGATAACCGGGAGAAAATGGACATATTCCCAGAAAAATATAACCCTTCAAAACTCTTCAGAAGAATGTAAACATCTCAATAGTCCAATAACTATAGAAGAAATTGAAGCAGTCATCAAAAAGTTTTCAGCAAACAAAAGCTGGGGACCAGATGACTACCAAACATTCAAGGAAGAACTAAAACCTATCTTTGTCAGACTATTCCAAAAAATTCAAGAGGAAGGAACATTTCAAAGCTCCTTCGATGAAGCCAGCATCACCCTAATACCAAAACCAGATAAAGACAACACAATGAAAGAGAATTACAGGCCAATATCCCTTATGAACATCAAAATCCACAACAAAATTCTAGCAAATTTGATCCAGCAGTACATCAGAAAGATCATATGCCATGACCAAGTAGGATTTATCCTAGGAATGCAAGGATGGTACAATATCTGCAAATCAGTAAATGTAATACATCACATAAATTGAGAGATAAAAATCACATAGTCAGATAAATTGAAGCAAGGAAAAAAAAGACACTTTTGACAAAATCCAAGACCTTTTCTTTATAAAAACTCTCAACAAGGTGAGAATAGAAGGATCATACCTCAACATAATAAAAGCTATATATGATAAACCCACAGCCAACATCATATTCAATAGGCAAAAATTAAAACCATTTCCTCTAAGAATAAGAACAAGATAGGGATGTCCACTCTTACCACTCCTGTCTGACATAGTACTGGAATTATTAGACATTGCAATTAGACATAAAGAAGAAATAAAGGCATCCAAATTGGAAAAGAAGAAGTAAGCTTTTCTTGTTTGCAGATGACATGATATCGTACCTAAAACCCAAGAGACTCCATCAAAAAACTAATGGACTTAATAAATGAATTTGGCAATGTAGCAGGATACAAAATTTAACACCAAGAAATCTATGGCATTTCTATATACCAATAGTGAACTTACAGAAAGAGAGACTAAAAGAATAATCCCATTTACCATTGCATCAAAAAAATTAAGATGCCTAGGAATAAACTTAACTAAGTAGGTAAAAGACCTATATGCAAAAAACAACAGGACACTGAAAAAAAGAGATAGAAGAAGACATAAACAGAAGGAATAACATACCATGTTTATGGATTGGTAGAATCAACATCATTAAAATGTCCATACTACCCAAAGCAATCTAAAGATTCAATGCACTTCCCATTAAAATACGAAGGGCATATTTCACTGACCTAGAAAGAACTCTCCAAAAATTAATCTGGAATAATAAAAGACCCAGAATAGCCATAGCAATTCTGTGAAAGAACGAAGTAGGTGTTGTCAATACCAGATTTCAAGCTGTATTACAAAGCCACTGTTCTCAAAACAAACTGGTACCTGCACAAGAACAGACATATAGACCAATGGAATAGAATAGAGAACCCATATATTGACCCAACCACTATGCTCAATTAATATTTGACAAAGAAGGCATCAGCATACAATGGAGTCAAGAGTTTCTTCAATAAAAGGTGTTGGGAAAATTGGAAAGATACATGCAAAAAAATGAAACAATACCACCAACTTACACCATACACAAAAATAAATTCAAAATGGGTACAGGACTTAAATATAAGATGGGAAGACATAAAAATACTAGTGGAATCAGCAGGCAGAGAAATCTCAGACATATGCCAAAGCAATATCTTCATTGATACTGCTCCTAAGGCAATGGAAACTAAAGAGAAAATTAAAAAAAAAAATGGGACTACATCAAAATAAAAAGCGTTTTCACAGCAAAAGAAACCAACAAAAGAAGAAGAAAGCCCACTGTATGGGAGAACATATTTGCAATTGTTATCACTGATAAATGTTTAATCTCCAACATCTATAGGCAACTTATACAACTAAATAAAAGGAAAATAAATGAACTAATAAAAATGGGCAATGGACCTAAATAGAATCTTTTGAAAGAAGACAGAAGGAAGGCAAAGAGACACATGAAAACATGCTCAAAGTTTCTAATTATCCTAGAGATGCAAATCAAAATTACAATGTAATACCATCTCATACCTGTCAGAATGGCAATCATCAACAAATCAATAAAGTGCTGGTGAGGATGTGAAGAAAAAGGAACCCTTGTGCACTGCTGGTGGGAACGAAGCCACTGTGGTGAACATTATGTATTTTCCTAAAAAAACTAAAAGTGGAACTCCTATTTGACCCAGTAATCTCATTTCTAGGATTATATCCCAAGAAACTAGAAGTACTAACTAGAAAGGATATATGCACCTCTATGTTCATAGAAGCACAATTCACCAAAGCTAAGGTTTGGAAACTGCCCAAATGTCCATCAGCAGATGACTGGATCAGAAAATCATGGTACATCTACACAATGGAATATTACGCTGCTATAGAAAAGACAGAATTCTTATCAAATGCAACAGCATGGGTGGATCTGGAGAGCATTATGTTAAGTGAAATAAGCCAGGCAATAAAGAAAAAATACCACATGATCTCATTCATTTATGAAAAATAAAGAACATTATAACCTGATGAACAAAAACATAGATACAGAGGCAGTAAGGCACTGAACAGACTATAAAATTACAGCAGGAAGGCTAGGAATGTTGCATAGAAGGGGAAAGAGATAAACCAAGGTCTTATATGCATGCATATAAGCACAACAAACTGGGGGATGGGATGAGGGCATGCCACAGGGTGTAGGGGAGCCTGGGGGAAGCTCAAGGGGAGGGGAAAAAGGACATAGATGTACTTATATATGTAATCTATATATAATACTTTAAACAATAAAAAATAAACAAATCAATCAATCAATCAATAAATAAGGACACATATATATCATCTTTGATTCTTATAGGATCCCTAATAGATAAGATAAAGGACTAAAAGAGTTTCCCAGAGAACAAATGAGAACTACTCCACTTAATTATATAAACACAATAGTGTAAATGTGTTCTTATAAAAATTACTTATGTGATGATTCCAAATATATCATGAAAATAAGGTATATATTATCTGCTGAAAAAAAGAAAAGTGATGAAGGGATGCATATCTTTTGGCTTAAGTTTTATAAAGTAAAAGAGGCTTAAATTCTAGAGTTAAGAGGTAGTATTAGGAGTTTAAGTAATTCATTGTGAATGATCATTTAACAAGTTGCAAAATTTATTTATACTGTCTTTAAATTATAGTTATCATTGGACCTTATTAATTCATGCAACACTTAACTAATAGATATCAAAATTAACTTCAAAGAAAATCTTTAATTTGTAATAGCCACATAGGGTAGAACAAATATTACCATTTTATAGAGAAGACAACCAAAAATTAAATAATTTCCCCATAGATGACAGACTACAAATAGCAAAGTCAAATATTCATATTTTTGTAATTCAATATCAAGATTGGTGCTTGTTGCTGTCTTTCAAATTTCATTTCTACTTTTCATAGAATTTATTATTATAAGTACTTGGATACAATTTTTTTATTCAATATTCAAAATCTTTCATCACACACACACACACAAACAAAATAAAACAAAATAAAAATTGCTGCATCTTAATCTACCACCTCATAGTAAAATTACTATCTTCTCATTGATCTTTCCTGTCCATACTGCATATGATCATTAGCTTGAAATCAAGCCATTAAAGTACTTGTTTGAGTTGTCACAATAGAGGTGTCTTCTGTAACTCTGTCTTCCTCTGTTGTTTTTGCCATTTTAGACCATTCCTTGGAAAAAGGAAAGCCTTTACTGTCTATACAGCTTCTGTCAAATTTGAGTTAATATTGTTCATATTTAGTTCTTGGTACCAGATTTTAAAGGGGGGAGGATAAAAATAACCAAACTCTGTCTTGAATAAGATATATAAGCTATTTAGAGAGCCAAGAACAATGTCACATGAAATTTATTGTTATAGCCCTTAGAGCACCTAAATGATTTAACATTGGGAAGTGAATAGGATCTTGGACTCTATGCCAAATTTTGAGGAGTTCAATGGCATCCCCCCAAGTTCTGAAAATTCCCATGTTCCTTGGTTCTCAAGATTTACTTTTGATTGATTCCAGCTATTTAAGCTGTAAACTCTTGTTTTCTCTCACATGTCAATTCCCATGGCATATTTCTATGCTATACTAAATACTGAAATCTAGATATGGGACTCAGCTCCTTTTGCTTAATTTTTCTTTGTATAATTTACATGGATCATTTAAATATTGAGGAGTCTTTATTAAAGGTTTGGGGAGATGGAGAGATAGTTAAATCATAAAATGCAAAATAACATCAACAACACAACAACAAACTAGTAAGTTGTTTAAACTTTTGACTTACCTCATCCAAACACCACTGGCTATATTACTTTCTATGTTTTAGATAGATAAAACATCATTGTCATCATCCTGGTCCAATTTTATCCTGCTATTCTCCACCCCAAATTCCTTTTTTTTTTTCTAATGTGGAACAAGGTATATCTTTCTTCTTGCAAATCATGACTTTTGGCTCTCACTATATGTGCTCAAAGTATCATGATTTTTTCTTTAAAGTGAGTCATTAAGAATTATGATGATTTTTTTTTCAGATGGTTATAGAGTTCAGCCACCAAAGTGTGTGTGTGTGTGTGAATTTTAAAACCTACACTAATAAAACAGTAAAATGCAAATTGACTGTACCTTCATGATGCCCACAAGCCAATTAGGAGTGAGCATGTAAATTAACCCAACAAATATGTCGGGCTAATTTGCATACATAGGCACCAAGTGGCCAGGAGCAAAGCCGGATGCTTATGTAGTCACCATGGCAATGATGTAGGCATTCTGGGCCTTTGTGCAACATGGGAAGGCAGGAAGGTGGCTCTGGCTGGAATGAAAGTGGTGCCCACAGCCAGAGAAAGGAAGGCCCATTTTTGCATAAATATTTGTGCATCAGGCCTCTAGTTTATAATAAAAGCATAATATGCTAATTAGGCGGGGCTTCCTTCCAGAGAACCTTCCTGATGACACCAGGCTGCAAGGAAATCCTGGAACACAGGTGCCTGCCAGCAGCTGAAGGGAAGCCCTGGCAAGTGCAGTGGAAGAGGAGGGAGCCTCTCCCACCTCTGTGGCAGCACTATGGATGTCAGTTGGACATCCCTTGAGGGCTCCTGGACTGGAAGAGGGCACAGTGCAGGCTGAGGAACACCTCCTCCAGTGCATGAATGTTGTGCACTGGGCCCCTAGTAAATATATAATTCTTTACCACTTTTGTCTTCATGTGTTATTCTTTCAGCAACCCTAACAGAAGTCACAAGCTAAATATTTGATAAATAGTAAGAGGATAGTAAGCTAATATTATGGTCTATTTAATGCCAAGAAATTCAATAAATCAGATGAAATAGAAAATTACTTAGAAGACAAACTTTCAAAGCTTAACCAAGAAGAAATAGAAAATCAGTATATATTTATTACATAAATAGAATTTTATTTAAATAATTTCCCCCAAAAAATAATTCTAGCTCAGATGGCTTCACTGGAAAATTCTTGCAAACATTTATTGAAGGATGATACCAATAATATATAAGTTTTTTATAATAATTGAAAAGGAAGAAATACCTTTCAACTTATTTGTGATCAATATTCTTCTGAAACCAAATTAACAAATATACTATATTAAAAAGAAAAATGACAGACCACTACCCATTTAAAAAAACACACAAAAAAAACACAGACTACTACCCATCATTAAAGTAGATATAAAAGCTCTGAACATTTTAGCAAAAAGAATCCAATAATATAAAAAGAGAGGAATGCATTACAGCCATTTTGATCCTATCTCAGCATGCAAGGCTAGTTTTAACACTGAAAATGAACACAATGGAGGGAAGGTGTCAAGGTGGTGGTGGTGGGGAAAGAGGAGTGATGAGGGGAAGGAGGTTGGGTGATTGAAAGAGATCAACCAAAGAACTCATATGCATATATGAATAACCTAGGGGCATGGACAATAGGGTGGTGAAGGCCTGGGGCTGGGGCAGGGATGAGTTAGCAGGGGTCATGGGGAAAAAAGGGGAACATACGTAATACTTTCAGCAATTAAAAAGGGGAACATATATAATACTTTAATAATTAAAATTTGAAAGATAAATATGCAATTGACCAAATTAACATTTTAAAATGAGAAATACATCTTAATCAATGCAAAAAAAGGATTTGAGAAAATATACTATCTATTCCTGAGGAGGAAAAAATGTACGTAAACTAAAAATAGAAAGAAACTTCCTAAAACTACAGAAAACCTGTAGTTAACATTATAGTATCAGGAAAAAACACAAAGATGCCTATTCTTATTACTTCTGTTCTCCATTTTACTGGAGTTTCTATTTAGTACAGTAAGATAGTGGTGGGAGGACATCCAGATTAAAAATATACTAGTATAAAACTCAATTCACAGATAACATTAGCTTCTATGAAGATTATCCAATGAAATATATAGAATGCTAACAAATGAGTTTAGTAAAACTTCAGTATATAAGCTAATTACATGAAAATCAATTATATATCTACTTACTAGCAACAAACAATTGGAAAGTAAAGTCGAAAAAATATCTTTATAATAGCATAAAAATATGAAATACTTAAGAGATGAATATGGCACATGGCATAAAAGATCTGCATATTAAATTATAGAAAGCATTGCTCAATAAATGGAGAGGTACATCATTAAATGAATAAAAGGTCCCAATACTGAGAGGTTAATTCTTCTAAAATTGATACATAGGTTTAATGCATTTGAAAATAACACCTTAGTAGGCTTTTAAAGAAAATTGACTTTCATATGAAAATTCAAAGGACCTAGAACAGCCAAAGTAATGTTAAAAGGTACAACAAAGTCAAAGGAGTAAAACCACCAGATTTGAAGACATAAAGCTACACTGATTAAGAGAGTTGTGGTACGGCATACAATTAAAAAAAAAAGTAGATCCAGAGAATAGAATAGAGACCTCAGAAATAGATATATATGGGCAACTGATTTTTAACAACAACAACAAAAAAAACACACAAAAGTAATTTAGTGGAGAAGATATTTTCTGAAAAATGGTGTTCAAAATATTGGATATCCATATGCTAAAAAAATCAGCTTTAATACGTACCTTACTCTATATATTAGCTCAAAATTAAACAAATACTTTAATATGAAACAAATTATGTAACAATTTTGGAAAAGAGTTTGGCATGTCTTAAACATATGATCTAAACTTTTCTCCCCAAATATTTACCCAAGAGAAAAAAAAATTATGTTCACATACAAAGTTTTATAAAAGTGTTTATATCTGTTTTATCTCTAATAAGTAAAAGCTAAAAACAATGCAAAATTTAATTAACAAGTGAATGGATAAGCAATAGAAAACTATTCAACAACAAAATAAACTATGGGAATATGCTACCACAGGATAAATCTCAATTACGGTAAGTGAAAGAAACCAGATATAACAACAACAACAACAACAACAACAACAACACAACTTAATTTTTGACACTATATATGTAAAATGTTTAAGAAATGTAAACTTATATATACTGACTGGAAGCAAACTACAATTTGCCAACTTTGGTGAGGTGTGGGAGACGGGGGAAAAAGAGGGAGGGATTACAAAGGACTGAAATGAAGAACTGAAATGAAAATGTTGCGAGTAATAAGACATATTTATTATCTTGGTTGTGGTGGTTTCATGAGGGGTATACCAATATATATTCCAAAATCTAAAAATTACACACTTCAACATATTTATAATTTTAAGAAAAAGAGAACTAATTAGGCTTAGAAAATGATAGGAAATCGATGTAATTGGAAATCTCTACTGATGAGCTCCAACCATTCTTACCCCAACTTTCTCCCTCTTCTTCAGAATCAAAACTTGATACAGACAGACAGAGACAGAGAGACAGACATTAATTTTCCTGACTTAAATCAGGTATCTACCATTTGCTTATGAAAGGGCAGATTACTTAGTTTTGAAATCTCCTTGCACATCAGAGATACTTTTCCCAAAAGAAGTTTGGAATATCTAAAAAATAAAAGCCTAAGCGACCATTACAGTGGAACAACCAGAACAATGGTTGCTCTGATGCACACTGATCACCAGGGGGCAGAAGCTCAATGCAGGAGCTGCACCCTGGTGGTCAGTGAACTCCCACAGGGGGAGTGCTGCTCAGCCAGAAGCAGGGCTCATGGCTGGTGATTGCAGTGACAGTGGCGGGGGCCTCTCCCGCCTCTGGGGCAGTGCTAAGGAGCAGCAAGCTGAGCAGTGAGGAGTGAGGGGTCCCATATCAGATCTAAGCCAGCAGTTGGACATCCTCCAAGGGGTCTCATACTATAAGAGGGTGCAGGCTGGGCTGAGGGACCTTCCCCCCACTAGAGCATGAATTTTGTGCACTGGACCTCTAGTTATGAAAAGAAAAAGGGAATGAGGAATGAATGGCCAAACTAAAGATATTTTCATTTAAGTAAGCCTATTTATTTCAATTTACTTTACATTCAACAAATATTTATTCACTAGTAGCCCGGCACAGGAATCTGTGAGCCAGTATATCACTACCACCCTCCTATAGCTCTCTGCCTGCTGTCCCACTCTACTGTAGCTCCCCTTGTCCCCCACCCATAGCTTCTGCCCTGCCCCTCCTGTAGCTCTCTGCCTCCCACTTGCTTGCTGCCCTGCCTCCTCCTATAGATCTCTAACTGCTGCCTCACCCTCCTATAATTTCCCCTTCCCCCCCTCTCCCCTCCCTCTTCCTAGCTTGATTCCCTGCCCCCTCCCGTAGCTCTTTGTAGCCACTTGTAGTTCACTGCCCCACCTTCTTACAGATCTGTGATCCTGTTGTTTATTCCATTGGTTGTTACCCATCATGGCATAATGGATAATTAGAATATTTCTCTTATTATATAGGATTGCCTATTTCATCCAAGGTTTGGGAATATACTAAAGAAAAGACAAGCAAGCCATCCTACTTAGGAAATAATTCAGTGGAAGTACATATATACAAAGAGGTCATTTGAATACTTTTATGGGTTCTTATCCATTCAATCTCAAGTCCTGTGCAAATCCAAGAAACTATTCTACAGGCTAGGCCAGCACACAGAGGCAGTAAGCAGAGGGAAAGTTACTGGGCCATAAAAATAGAGAAAGGAGCATTCTGGGAGTGATGGATATCTGGTAGAAAGCACACAGCAAAGAGTGGTGGAGTAAAGCAAGCGTCTTTACATATAGGTACAAACAGAAGAGTGAACAATTGCAAATGAAAATTTAAAGTGCCTACAAGTAAAGCAGAATATCATGGGCCAGTCAGTTAGGATCAGAAGTTGTGAAGAAAAGAAGCACTATCTAAACAGATTTCTAGAACAGACTTCTAAAGATTCAACCTGCTCAGTGGAAAAATTATACTAATAAAAGCATAGGTGGTGTCTCGTCCTTGTGTCATCACAAGATAGCCACCCCATATCGCCACAAGATGGCCACCCCCACATTGTCACAAGATGGTCATCCCCATGTTGTCACAAAACCAGGGGAGGGCAATTGAGGGCCATCAGGCTGGCAGGGGAGGGAAGTTGGGGGTGATCAGGTCAGCAGGCAAGGACAGTTGGGGGTGATCAGACCAGTAAGGGAACAGTTAGGCATCAATCAGGCTGGCAGGGGAGCAGTTAGGGGGTGATCAGGCTGTCAGATAGAAGCAGTTAGGGACAATCAGGCAGGCAAGTGGGTAGGAGCTAGCAGTCCTGGGTTGTGAAATGGATGTCCAATTGCTGGTTTAGGCACTGCCAGTTTAGGCCCTATCCCACTGGCAGTCAGACATCCCCCAAGGGGTCCCACATTGGAGAGGGTGCATGCTGGGCTGAGGGACACCTCTCAGTGTATAAATTTCATGCACCAGGCCTCTAGTTATGTAATAAGTCAGGGAATAATCTCTGTAGATGGGAAAACCTTGGAGACAGACTGCCCTGCTACTTAAGAGTGACAATTTATCTTGGAAATTAAACTCTCTCCTCCTTTCTGTTCTGATCTATTTAATGTTGATGATATTAGTAGCTACCTCACATGTGTATTGGGAGGAATGTATGAGAGAATGTGCTTAAGTCCTTTAACAGAATACTTTTCTCAATGAAAGATATAAATAGGTTAGAAATTATTTGGAACTTCACTCTGTATTATTTATAGTTTGTTCATTCTAATTATATTTATACTAGTAGTCCTGTACACAAATCACTCATGCCTGAGTAGCTCGCTGCAGCTTGCCTCAGCTGGCTGCCCTGCCCACCTCCTTTGGTAGCTCTCTGCTCACCCACTCTCCTGTAGCTTTCTGCTGCAGGTAGCTTGCTGCCTTGCCCTCCTACTGACTGGTTGTTACCTTTGTGGCATAACGACTATTTGCATACTACTTCTATTATATAGAATGAGCTATATAGTAATATATATAATATTTATTTTTATTATATTCATAAAATCTCAAGAAACTCTTATGGTCATTGCTTGATATCTAGTCTATAAGCTATGTGAGGACAGCCACAATATTTTGCTTCTTTTACAACTTGATGCAGCCTTGAAACTGGCCCTACATTTCCAGACTACTCATTTTCAGATTCTTATTCTATCAATTTAATTATTATAAGGACTCTAATGCCTGGAATAATTGGTATAACATAAAGTGTGGGTATGTCAGCTGCTAAAACATGATGAATAAATAAATATATACATACATAAATAAACTGTGTTTCACACACTCACAACTGTAAACCCACTTATTCCCCTCCCTGTATATGTATTTACATTTATTTTACAAGGGGTCAGTAAAAAAAAAAAGCCAACCAATCACTATTTTGGTCTTCCTCTTCTTAAGTCTTTGAAGTTTTGTCTCATGTGATAATATAAGATTTAACTAAAATGTGTCTTTGTGTGAGCAAATGCACATATAATACAGCACATTCTCATTCAGAATGAGGTAAACTCTATTTTTAAAGTTATTCAATATTTATTTAGCTTTATATTTTTAAAACTTTATTGATCACTTTTTATAATCACATAAACCAATTAAATATATGCTAATTATTGCACATTTTATTAGAAGTTTAAAACATAATAATGCATACAATCAAGAAAAATCCTTGCTGGCTAACATTTTCCCCCAGTTTTTATGGAGGCTTCTCTCATCAGGATTTTGAGCTCTTCAATTGCTGAACTAGCAAACTAAGTTATACATGGTACTAGCCGAAACTGCAGACTTTGCAAGACTTTCCAAGAATTTCAGAAATGGCACAAAAGGAAATATTAAGTGTATCTAGTAGTAAAGGTATGATGAGGAAGACACAGTCAATGGCAGAGTAAATATGTTCAGAAAAAGAGCTACACAGGCAATCAAGATAACCAGTGTTACCACATTACCCAAGAAAGGTATTGAAAATCCTGGCCTCCATCTTTGCTGGAGATAAATTCATCACTGCACAGCTCAAGCCATCCAAAATAGGAAATGCTTGATCCTTAAACTCTCACAAATGGGTAGCATGACAAACCAAGTAAAGGAAGTATTTTTCAATGGTCAGAAAAGCCACCTTCTACTGTCTCTCACACTCTCCTCTCAGAAACCCTTCAAACCAATCCATGTACCATATGAAATTAAATGCATTTAATTTATTTTATAAGATCTCCATAATAGCCTGCTTGGGACCAACAACTTAGCAAACTAATGAAAGTAACTTTTGACTCGGAAGCATTTCTTTCCCTTTGGAAATACCAAAGCCAAGGAAATATATTTTTTTGGGGGAAAAAAAGTTATAGAAGGCAAATAATATGTCATAAGTCAGAGAAGGGAATTGTGAATAAAATAGCATTTTGATGAGGAGGAGAAAAGATGCATGTCTGACTTTGCCAGGGCCTTTGCAGAAGGGGCCTTTTTGGAAGTTAAAAATGATTGGATTGGCCAGAGTCGGTTTTGTTGTGCATGGAGCTTCCTGTTGGCTGGCCCAATATAGGGTGTTATTAAGCAATTTTGGCTGGAACTTCATCTCCATGAAGAATTTAAAGAAGATCCTGACTTGAGCCTATTGCAAGAGGAGTCATGCTGTGCTATGCAGTACAAAAATATCATCAGTCTTATGCCACTGGCACATTCAAACACCTAGTGGGATAAGCCAAGCACCAATGTTCAAGGTTTTATATAAGGTAACAGCTGCTTTGGTCAGACAGTTAATTAAATATGTTAATTTCCCATACAACCAACAGTAGCGACAACAGATCAAAGAGGGGTTTTATGACATTTCTGGGTTTGCTCCTATACCCAGGAGGATGGACTGGGGCCACATCATCTCCCTGTCTCCTTTGTGTTGTAATGCTGCTTTTTCTCTTTGGAAACAACACTGTTCTATGACACTGCAAATATTGTACATGCTTTGGTACCACTCTAACCACTGCCAGTTGTCACCACTCCAGTCTTGAAAGGCTATTTGGGCCTGATCCCACGCTAGTGTTTGGTTAGTCAGTAAATATCACAAATCATGCTGAAGGTAGAGAATGGGCTCTTTCTCCATTTGTGTCATTCTGGCTTGGCATTTATATCTTTGCAGAACTGATAGAGCACAGATTGTAAATCACATAAAGGCAATCATAAAGGCAATGACTCAACTCCATCTTAGGCATGAGCAAGAACCAAAAGATTGTTCAAGATGGTGTGAGTTAATCACATGGAGGGCACAAAACTGAGAGTGCATTGTTTAAACATAATAATATGCCAATGTGCTTTCTGGCAATATGTGGCACTATGAAAGGAAGAAACCGTTGATTCATGAAGAAAAGTAATCACAACAGTGACATGGAACCATTTATAATCTTTTATTGTCATATGGAAAACTGAGATTGATAGGGAGATGGCATTTTCACTGTGATGACACCTAAATGAAAGCTTCAGAAACCTGTAAGTTGAAAAACAGTTAAAGTAGATCAAACTTTGGTGATTGGGATTTTTTTTTATAGAAATACTTACCAACCTACAAATTTCTCAAGGGACTTCAAAATGCGTAGAGTAGGTGATTAGATAATCATCAGTTGAATTCTATATTCTCATGTCCAATGTCACTTTTTAAGGATGTATGATCTTTGTGTCACATATGTATTGGTCATATTACTTAAAATATCTACATTCTATATTATTAAACTGGGATGTAAAGTGATAAAATAAGAGACTAGTAGAATTTGTCATAATTGCCAGTTATGTTTCTATTTTCTTATCTGTAAAATGAGAGGCTTCAGGAACTAAACTTTAAAATTACATCCTGGTCTAAGTTTTAATTGGGGCAATGTGACAAAATCAAAGCATTCTGACCATTCCCAACCAGGTGGTGACATTAAGCAATTGATTTAACTACTCCAAATCTCCAAAATTTTGTTTATTTAAGACAATGTATATGTGGATATGCTTAGTAAATTCTAAATTACTTATAAAATATTAGTTACTAATAAGATTTTTTGAGTTAGAGTTCTAGTCCATTCTTTTAATAAAAGATAAAATTTTATTTATTTGAAAGTCCTAGAACAATAGTGATACTGATAAATTTCAGACTGAGTCCAAAGGCCTGAGCAGAGATATGATATTCAAGGTCAGGTAAAGATGAGCATCCCAGATGAAGAAAAGAAGTAAATTTGCCCTTCTCCTTTTTTGGTCCATTCAGGCCACAATAGGATTGGATAATAATGGCCCACATGGGTGGGTGATGATCTTTTTATCTGGTCTACTGAATCAAATGTTTATTTCTTCCAGAAATCCCCACACAGACAGCACATCATCCCAAAAATAATGTTTTTCAGATATTTCAATCAAAATCAACTATCATATAACTATTAACTTATCTTCTTTTGCTAATGTCATCAAGGGGAGCAAGTGAGAATTCAATTAAAACAGAACAGAATCAACATCACAGATTTGAGGAGAAATTTTCAGGGCAAATGAGAGAAAAGCTAGTAGTTTAATTTAATTTTAAATCTCTAGGTCCCCTGTAGTTCCTTCTTCCTGAAGGAACAAATGTAGATTCTAAGTATGAGTATAGAATATATAACATATCTCACTGGTTGAGACAGTGAAAAGGAGGGGGAGTGATTCTTGAATTATAATCTTTAAGTTATTTTTCAGCATATTAAATATGTGGTTATAAGCCATTAGGAAAAATAATAGTCCCGATTAATATGACCAGGAGCACAAGAACAGGAGAAGATTGATGTCTCTGCTCATCAGTCAGGCATGGTTAATTCAACTTTTCTCAGCCTTTGTCTTCTTTTCAGGCCCTTAACAGATTGGATGATCCCCACCTGCACTGGGCAGGGCCATCTGCTTTACTCAGTCCACCAATTCAAATGCTAATCTCTTCCAGAAACACCCTCACAGATACACCCAGACATGCTTAACTAATTATTTGACATTGCTAGGTTCAGACTAGTTGACTCATAAAAGTGCAGATCTAAGACGCAATGGGCAAGCAGAGTGTTTCATGTGATTTCCAGATCAGGACCAAGGTAACCAAGATTGAGCTGGCTTTTCAAATACAAACACCCCCAAAGTAATGAAGATTGAAAGCAAAAATGGCAAAGATTCCACACCTGCCAGATTATGACATTTCGGTTCATGACTAAGAATTTGTAGTCACTTTGGTAAGCAAAATGACTACAAATTCTTAATCATGAACCGAAATGTCATAATCTGGTGGGGGCAGGTGGTGGTGAGGGCATGTGCTTGGGGGTGGGGGCAGGCAGGGAGAGGTCAAGGGGGGTAATAGAAGACATATGTAATACTTTAAACAGTAAAGAATTTAAATTAAAAAAAAGAATTTGTAGTCACAGTTAAGATGTTTCCTCAAGCTTTCTAAAACGTAATGAGCTGTCTCAGGTACATGCCACTAAAAAAATGGTCAAAAGAGCAGATTTGCTTTTATGGATTCACTAACAAAGTTTCAGGATCCATTTACTTCATTTGTATTTTGAGATTTTTATTGTTAAGAAAATGCCACACAAAGCTTTCTGTGAGTTCAATCTTACATTGCACACTATTTCACACAATTCAGATCACGATAAACCTTATATAGGAAAATTTTGAGGTAAATAAGGTGAGATTTACAGTTCTGTACTTTTCATATCCCCTCCCCCTTTTTTTTTTCTTCTTTTACTATACTTTTTTAAGTTATGCCTTTGGCATTGATCTGAATAGTTTATATATGTTAAATCTGACAAATGTTACACAAATTTTATAAGGAAAGTAACTTTCTTTCCCTGAAAAGGGACTATTTTACAGGTGATGAATCCTAAACTTAAAGCTGTAAACTGTATAAAGTAACTTGTTTAAGCTCGCCTCACTGGCCATAAAGTGACTGAGTATCCAATCCAAGATTGTCTTCTCACCCCGAGTTCATAACATTGCAATCCCAACTCAGAAAGATCAAAACTGAAGAACTCAGCAAAAAGCACCTGGCAAAAGATGGTCCAAGAAAAATTATCACAACATTAGGATGGGGTCTTAGATATAACTAATGCAACAGCCTCCTATTCCTCTTTTGGAGCAAAGGAGATATGTGGCAAAGCTTCTGGATGACAAGCCAACTACAGAGAGAGAAGAGGCAATAGACTCAAAGAAGGTTGTTATTGGGGAGCTAAACAACTCTGAATTTCATCCCAACTTATTTATTAAAAATAATTTGTTATATTTTAACATTTTTAAAAATTCTTATGGAGTATTTTAAAATAGATTCCCTTATTTAATTCGAACTGTGCAGAGCCTCTTATTATCTGAGTGGGATGTTATAATCTCAACTTTAAGGATTAAAACAACTTCAGATTTTAGTTACAAAGCAACTTGAAGTAGCATTAACTGGTAGATCTAGATATAACCCATGTGTGTTTTTTTTGTTGTTTGTTTTTAACTGCAAATGCTGTGTCTTTCCAGCCATGTTATTTCCTTTGAGATAATATGTTACCCAAGGCACATGTAACAAATACTAAACAAGTTTGATGACATTATGATTATCTTAAAAGTGTTGAACTCTAATCAGAAACAAAAGAAATGACTTGTGATACAAATAAATGTCAAGGCCATATTTAGATTTTTTAAAAATTGTCTTAAATTGAGGAAATTTTCTTATGAGCTTTCTGTGGATCAGCAGTATAATAGAATTGTTCAGAAATTGTTAATGAAACAAAGCAGATCAAACTTTGGAGAAATGTATTTTTCTGGGGAATAAAAATGACAACTTAGTCTTCTCTGTGATGGTCAAAACTCAACCAGAATTTTAAGTTCAGTAATTAGTTGGACATTTACAAAGGCTATTGGCAAGCAGAAGTCCAGAGGAGGTGACTAAGCAATAAGATGGGAAATAGAAGATAGTAGCATAGGTAAATACCTAAACTGCTGCCTCGCACAACAATTTCAATACTACAACTAAAAGACAAAATGGACATCATCCAGAACCACAGGAAGGCTGGCTGAATGTAAATTCTACAAGTAGAAGGAAAGAAAAATCACACTGAGACTCAGAGGAGCTGCAGGAGGCAGAGGTACTGAGGTATGTGCACGAAGAGGACTGGCAACTGAGTGCACAGCAGGCTTTCTCAAACAGGAGAGAGACAAAAGCTCCTGACTGTGCTGAATTCCAATTCCAGGTGAGACACTGGGGACCCAGACTCATACAGGGTGAAACTGGACTGTCAGGAAAGGAAAAGCACACTGAAACTCAGAGAATTTGTGGAAGGCAGAGGTACTGAGACACACATGCAAAGAGGGCAAGAAACTGAATACATGGCTGGCTTCCTCAAGTGGAATGGAGACAAAAGCTCCTGACTGCACTGAATTCCAGTTCAGGGTGAGACTCTGGAAATTCAGACTCATTTGGAGAGAAGCTGGACTGTCTGGCAGTGGGTGGAACTCAAGGGCAGCTTTCTCTCAGAGGTGCTTATAGTGATTATCATGGGACACTGAGACACAGGGGCCTATTATAGCAGGGATGATGGGAAACCAATGCTGTCTGCTCTGCCCCGAGACTGTACCCCATACAAACTGAGCAAAGAGGCTTTTGCAAGTCTTGTCTCCTAAGGGCTTCTCCAGCACAGAAGTTTTCCCAGCGTAGACATAGCTGATCCTCATAGCCAATTGACCTGGAGGTCAATTCCTTCCAGTGATATCAACAACAATCAAGGCTTAACTACAATAAGACAGTGCACACAGCCCACAAGGAGTGCACAAAGAGTGTCCACCTTAGTTAACTGGGGAGGCTGAACCACTGGTCCTATAGGACACTTAGCACACAAAGCCACTCTATCAACTTAGAGAAGCAGCCAAAATGCAGAGACAAAGAAACAGACCACAAAGGAAAGAAATGGAGGAAAGCAAATGACTGGATATAGAATTCAAAACCACAGTTATAAGGTTTTTCAAGAATTTTCTAGAAAAGACCAATAAATTTAGCAAGACTCTCAAGGATATGAAAAAGGACCAACTAGAAATTAAACATACACTGACTGAAATAAAAATTATACAGAGATATAACAGCAGACAAGAGGATTGTAAGAATCAAGTCAAAGATTTGAAATACAAAGAAGCAAAAAAAAAACACTCAACCAGAAACGCAAAAAAAGAAAAAAAATGCAAAAATATGCAGATTGTGTAAAGAGCTTCTGGGACAACTTCAAGCTTACCAACATCAGAATTATGGGGGTGTCAGAAGAAGAGAGAGAGCAAGATATTGGAAGAAATAATGACTGAAAACTTCTCCCACCTGGTGAAAGAAATAGACTTACAAGTCCAGGAAGCACAGAGAACTCCAAACAAAAGGAATCCAAAGAGGACCACACCAACACACATCATAATTAAAAGGCCAAGAGCAAAAGACAAAGAGCGAATATTAAAAGCAGCAAGAGAAAAACAGTTACCTACAAGGAAGCACCCATATGACTGTCAGCTGATTTCTCAACAGAAATTATGCAGGCTACATGGGAGTGGCAAGAAATACTCAATGAATAGTAAGTACCTACAACCAAGATTACTCTACGCAGCAAAGCTATCATTCAGAATTGAAGGGCAGATAAAGAGCTTCACAGATAAGAAAAAGTTAAAGGAGTTCATCACCACCAAACCAGTATTATATGAAATGTTGAAAGGGATTCTTTAAGAGCGGAAGAAGAAGAAAAAGGTAAAGATAACAATTATGAACAACAAATACATATCTATCAACAAGTGAATCTAAAAATCAAGTGAACAAAAATATCTGATGAACAGAATAAATCTGGTGAATATAAATGAATCAGAGGAATAGAAAGGGAGTAGACTGACAATATTCAGGGGGGAAGGGGTTTGGGAGTACGGGAAGAAGCTGGACAAAAATCGTACACCTATGGATGAGGGCAGAGGATGGGGTGGGAACTTGGTGGAGGGGAGCTATGGGGGAAAAAAGAGGAACAATTGTAATAATCTAAACAATAAAGATTTATTAAATTAAAAAAAAGATTGGAAATAAATCTATCTCTTGGTTACCCAGCACCATAAACAGAATTCTGAGGATCTGAAAACTAGCATTTATTTTTATTCTTACAACAACTTTAAATAGTAGGAACTAGTATTATTCCATTGCATACATGAGAAAGGTGAAAAGTGATCACTCCATTATCCTAGACTAGAGCAATAAGCTAGAAAATAAGCTAGCTCATTTGTCATGAAAGAATTTAGGAATGTACTTGTAGAAGTATGCAATTATGCTAAATCAATCCTAATATCACACAAGGTCCTAGATTATTTGCTGTTTGATGTTTTTATATTTCTCCCTATACTTCAAGTCTGAAAATTCTACTGAAGTTAAAAATAAGTTTTTTTAACTTAAATGTAATTATATTAATACAGATAACTATATAATATGCAATATGTAAAATTTAATATATAATAAATTATATAAAATATAGATACTATAAGTTTAAATTGGCTAATTAACCATATTTTATGTCATAAAAATTAAACAAAGCCATATTTTAGAAACTTGAAGTGTTTTTAATATTTCATATTTGAAATATCTGAATCTCTTCTTAGCTGTTAACTGTTGTCATTTTTCCAAATTTTAATTTTAAAAATTGAACCATTAGCTAAATAGAATTAATAAACAAAGAAAATGTTCTATGGCTTCTCTGATGACAATTCTCTGACATTAACTAGGTGTTCTGCAATTTAATTCAATTCTGATGGAGACTCTTATACCTGAGTCCACAGTTAAAGAAAAAATTCTCCACCAGATTATTTTTAATTCAACTGTCAGCCACAGTCTGGGAGGCCATCTGTACTTCTGCATAACATGTTAAAAATTTGGGGTTCTACAAACCCCTCAAGTTTGATAATTTGCTAGGACAACTCTGAACTCAATGAAAACATTATACTTATGATTACAATTTTATTGTAAAGAATAGAAGACAGGAACAAACAAATGTAGAGATGCTTAGGACAAAGTCTCTGTAGAGGGGGCTCTTACTGCAAAGTTCCAATGCTCTCTCCTGATAGAATCTGGGGACATTACCCTCCCAGTACATCTCTGTGTTCACCAACCAGGGATCTCCACTCAGCTTATGGTCAAGAGTTTTCATTGGGGTTTTACTACCTAGGCATGACTGAGTTCCATCCATAAAGCCAGTGATTTAATCAATCTCTAGCCTCCTTCCCATCTGCCTTTGGACACTTGGCTGACCAAAGTTCTGACCCTTTACTCACATGGTTGGGCTCTTTGGTGAAGAGCTTCCATCATTAATCTATCTTGAGGGCCCCATGAGTCACCACATTAGTATACCAAAGACACATCTATCCCTAAGGGAATATCAAAATTGATTCAGATTTGTACCAGGAACCAGGGACAGATATCATGTATATTCTCTATCATATATCTATCTACCCATCCATCATCCCAATATCCTACTAACTGTGTATAATTGAAGCAGATTATTGTAGTTTACTATAAAAATGGCAGGCTTCTTTTCACACAAGCACATTAAACTTTGAGAGAATATTTAGTAGATTTAGGTTAATTATGATTAAAAATAGAAAATTTAGGATTAAAAAGGTTTGCTCCTTCATTGATGGTTAATGAGGAAATTAAGGGATAATGATTTTGATTAGACATACCCAGGGTGCTTCTGGGAACTCCCATGTATTGCACCAATTAGAAGTAGTTATCCTAGGTTAAGGAAGAACTGGTCACATTTGAGTGAATCTAAGTTGGATGAGTAAAAGTAGTCTGCATTTTCTTTCCCTACTCTTTTGCAAATGAAATACTGGCTTCAAGCTTTTTTCTTACAAAGAAGCATTTTACTGTGATATTTTAATTAAGTGGTTTTGTTTAACCAACTCAATCTGATGCTTTTCATGGGGATTTTTTTTTGTCCAAATATATCTCTAGATGCAAAGGTATATTATCATTTATGTCAGGAATTGACATGATCTTGGTACTTGTTAATCCATAAATAAGGATGTATCTATCACAGAGAAAAGGAAGGGGTGAGGAAAGGAACAATGCATAGCAGCAGGGATTCTGTGTGTGTGTCTAGCAGAGCATGGAGAAAATGAGAATGATGCTAATTTAGTTCTCATTCTATTCATCACCGAAGTTGTGGAGATATTATGAAAAATGGCAATTGTCATTCCTTTAAGTCAATAGAATACGCATGCACTTTATAAGGTTTATAGCCTTTCTATGGTTTTGTGGCAAGATTTGTAGAAACTTATAGAACACTTCTAAAGTCAAACAGGAATGAAATCCCTAAAAAATAGAGTGTTCCGTTAGATAGAATTGAGGCTAAAGGCATACATCCTACTTATGCCCAGTTTTGATGCAAATGCTGAAATGACAGGTAGAGAAAGGGGAATTATCATGTCTGCTCCTAGCCCCTGAAATGACATCCCTTGGATAAATCTCCCTGCCAGGGGAGAAACAGACTATCTGTTATTCTGACAAGTAAGAGTTTATAAACACTATAGAAAACTTAGACCTTAAGCAAAGGAGAGCTTAGGGAGGGGAAGGTGGGACTGAGGGTGTGGAAGGTAGGTCAGGGACAAAATGTCCAACCAAGAACGTCTGGGTGAAAAGAAGTCAATACTACACAACACTGTTGCAGAATCTAGTGATGTGGGTTTTAGTTGTAGAGATGGATGTGGAGCAGTGTGGGGCATCTTTTACCCATTTTTCTTATCATGTAATTAAGGAAGAATTGAATTTATAATAAAAATTATTCTGGATAATTTCTAATTAATTTGAAACAGAGAAGGAAAATGCGATTTAGATCTTTATATCTCAGGAATAGAAAATGTATGTTTATACACCCCCAAAAGCACTTGAGTGATTTAGGCTACTCACCCAGCTGTAGAATTTATCTCACTGTTGCTCATTAGATAAGGAAGGGAGAAGAGAGCAGGGGTCTGACTGAGGGTCCTGCTTGAGCCTACAAAGAGGATACAAAAGATGAAAAGCTACTTTGGCAACAATTGATATGTTGCCATAGCTACTGTACAGGATTCATTATTTATTAAATAAGTGACAAATATACTCAAAAATTGCAGCCACATGGGCTGCACAATTGCATATTCATATTATTAACATGTTGCCAACTTACAACTCTTCGAAGTTTGAGTAAATGTTTTGACAAGGGGAGACAGCGAGGACAAATAAGAAGTAGCGGTCTTGAAGAAATTCAGCCCCACTTTTAACAGCTTTAAAGTCTTAAGAGTGTTTTCACTGGGGCAATACCAGATAAATTGCTCTTATATGTGCATGCAAAAGGCTAAAATTCCTTTGAAAGTTTATAATTTCTCATGGGAAAACACAACATAAAAGTTACTTTTACTCATAGAAAAACAAAACCATATTTTCCTGTCAACCTTTGCTGTTGGGAATTTCAAACTTTTTGCATTTTTTTCCTGTGATTCTTAGCTGGCCCAAGGGACAGGCGTTTACAACATAATTTACTTTCAACGTGTCTCTGTAAATCATTGTAATACTCTATTGCTTGTGCAGAGGGGGAAAAAAAAACAACAACAAAAAAAAAACCTCCCAATGGGTTTCTTGTCCCACTTTCCCTGGACTCCAAGAACCCAAACAAGAATATAAACTTTCCCTTTTTAATGTCCAGCCTCTAAGACAGCTGCAGAGAAAGGAAACATCAGACAATGAATACAGGTGACGTTGAAACCATGGGCAGGCTTCCAGGCAAAAGATAATTATATTTTAAGATTAATTTGGAGAGGGGAGATTTGCCCAAGGTGATGTGGAAATTTAAAAATATTCAAGTCATTCTAGAGTAGGTGGGTTGCCCTCAGCCAAATGACTTAATCTTTTTTCATAAGGTCATTTTTAAAATATTTTTTTTCCTAAGGACCTGTAGCTTATTTTGCCAAGCTATTAATATCAAGGATCATTCAGTTTTACATGATAATTTGATGATTTGTACACTGGTTGAACCTTCACCTTTAAAACCTTAATGGGAATTTATTAGCTATTTCACAGTGTGTAAATTTGAATCTAGGTCAAATGAGAAAGAAAAATAGGGCATATCCAGGCCTGAAGAATAACCTGAAAAAATGATATATCAGAACCAAAAAAAGATAAGGTGAAAAATTAAACAGATGATTAAAAGTGTCTTAAGCAATCTAAGATTTGAAGGCAGAACCTGATAAATTATAGACTATTTGAGCTCAAATTCAGATGACTAGTGAGTCTGGTTCCTACACAAGAGCTGAAGATTAAGGAGTTAAAATATTGTGTTAACCTGCCTCTGCGAACTGTCCATAAGAAAAAATGTAACCCAGGTGGATTTGATATTCACAAGATTAAAGCGTATGTCTACCATCAAATGGTCACCACATTAAAGCTGTTTTAATGAGGCCTTGGGAGATAATGAATGAATGTTGCTAATTCACTACAGAGAAGATAGCCTGACCTTCTTCTGACCTCTTTGCCGCCAGGTATCTTAAACAACATATTAGTTCTGCTCAAAGCCAAAATGGGACGGTCTGTAAGATAAAAACAAGCCAAATGCTGTGGAGAATGACTTTTTCTGGTGTTAAAGCCAGAAAAAATGTTCTCCCTTGAGTTCTTATAAAAAGAACACTGTGTAACAGGATGAAATTCATCCTCACTGACACCTTTATCTCACACACAGCTCTCGGCTTCATCAGGTTGTTTCCTATAGTGGCCCTTGATGTCATATTGTCGTTATATCATGCCAAAAAAATACCATGGGTGGAGGACTATTATTTAAGGATATAACTCCTTGCTGGTTTAACTTAATCCTGAATACATTTTAGAGGATTTCCAGGGACTGCTAATCTATAAAGTAAGGCTTTATAAATATCAAGCATTTGATAGATTTAAGAAAGCAGTGTTATTAGAGATTGTACTGACAAGAAAATACTCCGGACAAAGCCAATTTATTGTGATTCTACTTGTTTTTCCAGGCAGCTGGAATAGTAGGTAGGTCTTTGTAGAAACTGAGGAGCCAGAGACCATTCCCAAATAAAAGATAATCTATCTCGGCTAAGAGGTGAACTAAAGGAGTAGATGTGATTGAGGGTAAGGGACAGGCAGGAAATACTCTAGAAACTATTTTGCTCATCGACTACAAAACTGTCAAGTAATATAAAATTAATACAAGTAAAAATCAATTTTAAAACTTGACCAACACAGATATAGTTAAGTACATTAAGTTACAATGGTTTCAGATATTTTTCTGGAAGAAACAAAACATTTGGATAGCATTGACGGATTTTATATGAGCCTTGTATTAGAATAATACAAGTTTATTTAGGAGAAAGACTAAAGTAGTTTTTCTCCTAAATAAACTTGTATTAGAATAGTCATTTTCCTAAATATACTTATCAAGAAAGTTTACAGGTGCATTAAATGAATATTGGGATTTGTTTATATATGCACAGCCTCATGTTTTTTGTTTTGTTTTGTTTTGTTTTTTGTTAGGATATCTGTAGTTTAAAATGCTGAAGAAAACTGAAACAAGAGAGAAAAATCCTCAAAATTATTTTCCAGGCCAGATTTATTTGGCAGTCACATTCAGGAAACTATGAAGTGTATCAAGTTTTGAGTATTGTATTTGGACACCAATCCATAACTGTAGTCATCAGTTCACTGACAACCATCTGCTTGGACACTACTCCCACACTCTAATAAGTGATGTTAAGTTAAAATGACAACAAACAATTTTGACAGTAGAAGTAAAAATGAAGATAGCACCCTTGAACTCATACAAGGGCTATAAGTCCAATAGTTATCCCATTTCATCATTACATGTAGGTAGAGTATTATCAAACTATTTCCATTACAACCAAATATGTGAGAGAATGATCTATGTTGGTTTTCATTTTTTTAAAATCTGCAATATCTCTACTTACAGTAACCTTGCCTTGTCAGTGATAAGTCCTCAAGTCAAACACAGCTTTCTTTCTGTATCTTACTTTACCTGAATCTTACTTGTGATAGAAGTAAGATAGTGGTTTAGTAAATGTTGGACACCCTTTTACCCTTTGGTGTTTTCTAAGTCCAGCTACTATAATTATTCCAATGACTCCCCAATATCAACATGTAGCCCAGTCCTCTCACAGGAGGTCAGACCTACAGTGTCAGTGACCTACAAGGTATTTTATTTTAAATGTTTTATAGACATGCTCAAAACTTACTTTTTCCTGTACCACCCAACCCTATACAGCATCCATCTACTTAGTTTTGTTGAAATCTCAAGGAAAAGAGCCACCACATACCTAGTTACCTATGTTAAAAACCTAGAATAATTGTTCGTCTTTCTCCTTTCTTTTTTCATGAACAAATTAGACACAATGTCCTGCATATTAGGTTACAAATGAATGAAAATACAACTTAAATAATTTAAGGACATAAAAAACAGAAATTCATTGGATTATTTACCTGAAAAGCTTAGTCCTATATGGCTGTAACGCTTAGCTTCTGTCCTTTGGCCACCTTAGGAGTCTTTCCACCACTTACCTCCATTTCTCTGATATTTCCATTGCTGATAACTTATCTGCTTAGGGTGGCTAGAAGTCTGCTCACAGCTCTAGATTTATAGACTATCCCCTCAGCAATTTCAGCTGAAGAAAAGTGCCCCCTCCTCAAAACTTTCAAATAAAATGTCCAGGAATCTAATCTTACAGTCTTTGTTCTGCCAGAATTAGAGATCAAGTGTTTATACCTGATCCAGAGAGCATGAGTAGGTAGAGGCACTGATATGATTAGTCAGTCTACTTTATACATCCACACCTGCAATAGAACTAAGGTTAACACCACCTGAGTTTCAAGAATGAGAACTGTGAAGTGTTAATAGCCCAGAGATTAGAGTGTATTACCAATACACTGGTAATAATAAGTGGGTGCTAGCAGAATATTCTAAGAATGTGCACATTTTTTTTCCTTTTTTTCCCCTAAACATAAGGAAAATATAGAAAAAGTGTGAGTGTGTTAAACTATAACCTTGATATAATCTTAACTATACAGTAGAAATTGGTGAGAAGTAGGGTTACTTTGGAAGTCATCTGTGTCCCCTTGGAAAGCTTCTGCCAATTTTTCTCTGAACATACAACAATTTTTATGTATATATAGCAAGGCTTAATGATTTTACTTTTTCAAAATAAATTCTGTGTTTTCAAAATAGAAAATAGTTTAGGTTTTTCTAACTTTAATAGTAGTTCAAGGGAGAGACTAAAAGTAAAAAAAAAACGTGTTTTTTTTTTAATTTGAAGGAATGAAAAACAGCAATGACTTCAATTATGCACATTAAGTGCATATTTTTCATACTAATTTTACCCACCAGTTGTTCCTTTCCATTGCAAGTTAAACAAAAGGAAAAGCATAATTTGCAGAAGGAGAATTTAGATTAGGGACAAGGAGTCCAATGTTCCATGCATATTGAATGCACCTGTGGCAGGATCAGAGCCTCAGGTAGGCAGGGCATGGAGTTGAGCATGTTTGACTGCAACAACAGGAGGTTGTCTTCCCACCCCCATGCTCCTCTCTGATCCTTTCCCATAAAGGAAACAGAAAAAGCTCTGAGCTATGTGCTCAAATGCACTCACCATGGGAATGAAGATATTTCTTTCTCTCCTGCTACATTTCTATTAAGGTGTGAAAGATGCTATCTTCCCAGAATGGTTTATACCGAGCGTCTCAAAATTCAGTAATTGGAATCATTTAGAGAGCCTGTTACAACACATGGCTAGGCCCCACTCATGTAGAATCTGATTCAGTAAGTCAAGATTGGGCCTGGGAATTTTCATTTCTAAAAAGTGCCCATGTGATGCTGAAGGTGCTGCTCTAAGCAACCCACTATGAGAATCACTGGTTTTAACATTTCCCTTATGTGGCAAAAAGGACTCTGGGGATTCTTTTAGAATTATGTGACTTTGAAATGCAAGTGTCCAGGTTGTGCCATATACTTAATGAATTAATTCTAAGCCTCTATCAGCAGTATTTTCTTAGAACCTTTTGATCACTGGATTTTATGAAGCATTTCTCATTTTTTCCTAGGTCTAGGGGATTGGAAACTTCCTTTTAGAGAACTCTGGCTTGTGGCCTTTTCCCTGGTGATTATTTTCTTTCCTATCCAAGTTCTTCTCTTTCCTCTTCTGTTTGCAGCCAACACATTTCCAATCCTAAACTGAAAAATACAGGCTTGAACAGAATTTCAGTGAATAAGGCCAGCGTCTTTTATGTTTTTCTAAGGCCTCACACCCAATGAAAATGAAGTGTCCAAATGGCCTAATGTTTTTGTAGTGGGTCCTGGTGGTTTAGTAGAACATGTTCAACATGTTTAGATAATATGCATATCTAAAACTGCTGCATCTTAAGCAACTTAGATGGAAGTAGAGATAGGGTGCTTTGGATACCAGTTTTGTTTTTGTTCTTTTTCTGAAAAGTGGTTCTAGTTGTGAAGAAGACTGTAGATACTCATACAGGGAATCCAAGTAAAAATGTCTCATGACATGTGAACATGGATTAAATGCAGTATTTTTAAATGGACATTTTACAAGAAAAAGTGACTTTAAATATGCATGAATAATCCTATCTAATAAAAGAGTAATATTCAAATTTACCATCACTCCAACACACAATATGGCTGCCCCCATGTGGACACAAGATGACTACCACAATATGACCAATAAGGGAGGGCAGTTAGGGGTAATCAGACTGGCAAGGGAGCAGTTAGGCATCAATCAGGCTGGCAGGGGAGTGGTTAGGGAGTGATCAGGCTGGCCGGCAGAAGCTGTTAGGGGCAATCAGGAAGGCAGAGCAGTTGGGAGTCAGCAGTACTGGATTGTGAGAGGGATATCCAACTGCCTGTTTAGGCCTGATCCTACCGGGGTCCTAGATTGGAGAGGGTATAGGCTGGACTGAGGGACACACACCCCCATGCACAAATTTTGTGCACCAGGCCTCTAATACAATTATAAACAAATTAGAGAAAATTTGTTTTCTCACAAGGAGAAAAACATTTAAGAGAACTCTCTCTTGAATTACCTGGCCCTTTGGCTACCTTGAAAAACTCACTCATGATTGGATAAACTACTCAAGGTAGGCCAAAAAATGCAAGGAATGTAGCCATGGTATGAGATCCAGCTGGGTTTGAGAAAAACTGAGAAGCCTTCTACTTCAAGTTGGTAAAATTCTTTCCTCCTGTTTTTGTCTGTTGTGCATTGGTTAGACTTTTGTTAAGGGTGCAGAAGACACTCCAGCAGTTTAACTGAATGTTTCACCTCCTTGCTTCCCTCAACTTTGGAGGATCCAGGGCCTCTGTTTATTGACAACACTTTAGAGTTAGCAGAGAAGCCTTTCATCCATTTGGCACAAGCTAGTTTAAATTGGCAGAAATAAAGATCCCACTGCCCATTTTATGAATGAGGAAATGAGGCTCTGAGGAGAAAATCAGGAAGCTAATGTATGGAAAGCACTCACTTCAGGTCCAGCACATAGTAAACTTCTGTTATGTATAAGGTATAATGCCTCTCTTCAGATATTTATAAAGAATAGACTAGCAAAAAATCCACGGTGAAAAGTTCTATAGCAGAGTTAGGCATAAAATACAAATGAAGGGAGAGAAGGGAAGAACAAATTCAATATGGAAAGGCTACAGAGTGGTTTTCAGAGACAGGAGGAACTCAGCACATGGTAGATCCATGACATTTATCAAATGGATACATAAGAACTTAGATGATTTCATCATAAAATTTAGATAAAATGATGCCTCATTCTGATTCTATATAAGTAGATTGATTTTTATCAGAACCACTTTTTATTTTCTCTTCTTTTTGGTTGAATGATAATGTGAAGTCAATAGTTCCCAAAGGGGTTATTAGTCAAAATAAGGGAGGAGTTGTTAAATACAAACACGAGGTACTTTGGAAATTCAAATTCTACCTCATCTAGAGAAGAGAGGGTGGAGTAAAGTAGCAAAGGACCATATACTTTGTAAAATATCCCAGGTGTTTCTGGTTATCAGCAATTCTGGAAACCATTGGTTTATTACAGCTGTTTTCCTCCCTGGCTGAACATTGGAGTCACCCTTTTAAAATTACTCAAATCTAAGCCCTGCCCTAGTCTTCCCTCCTTTATTTTTTCATGCCCCAGGGTTGTAAGGTACAGCTAAGGTTGAAAGTTGCTATTTGAAGCATATGAGTAAAGTATTGTGCTTAGATAACAGAGGGCGGGTAGGGGAAGGGAGGTATTAAATAATGTTAGTCCCTCATGGACGATTTATTATGAATGGTATGTTCTTTGAATCTATGTTTGTTATTTTTTTTTACCTCTCTACCAACCCCCAAACCTTATAAGGGTGGAGGGAGAAGAGAGTTACTAGTTCTGATGTTAGTTTCTACCATGCATGCAGCCTGTAATGTTTTCTTCAGTGATTACTTGCATCTTCAGTGAGAAGAAATGAAGATATTCTTCATAGCATCCCAGTTTAAATTGATCACAGTTTCTGTCCTTTTGATAAGAAGTGAGACAGTTTTACCCTACATATGACGTGTGTACACAACTGCCCAGTGTGTAGGCAATGCTGATTTTCACTGTGGTCAATAACACATTTTGGGAAAGATATCCTAAAATTCCTGAATTTTCTAATTTTATCAGGAAAAAAAAAAGAAAAGAAAGCTAAAGTGAGAGATTAATCAAGTAATCAGATTGCAAGTTTTGAAACTCAAGAAGATGACATACACTGAGTGGCCAGATTATTATGATCTTTTTAATAATCTGGCTATTCAGCATATATTCTATATAATAAAAGGCTAATATGCAAATTGTCCCCTCAACTTGGAGTTCGACCAGCAGGCAGGCTGGCCGGCCAACTGCCCATGTCCCCTCCCCTTGGCCAGGCTGGCCGGGTCCCCCCATGCACAAATTCATGCACCTCTAATGTAATAATCTGGCCACTCAATGTATTTTGGAAGGGATCATAATCTACTTAGGGAAGACACTTCTATTTTAACTATTTATAAACTACAATTGACAACAGATCTTTAATAAACTAAGTGAGTTCTCATTTTGGCTAGTTTCATAGAACTTGTTCATGGTTCTGTGACACTGTTTGCCCATAGAAATCTTTCCAGGCTTTGAATAAGAAATTAGATATTCTATTTAAGATTGTTAAAACCAATCTTGAATTAATATTGTGCTTCAAATGTTACAATAAGAGAAACATATGAAAAGTTGTTTTCAGTTCAACCAGAATAGTTGAGTGTTGAACTAGAAACTAGGAGATCACCATTTGATTCCTGGTCAGGGCACGTGACTGGTTCAGGCTCGGTCCCCAGTATAGGGCATGCAGGAGGTAGCTGACCAATGATTCTCTCTCATTATTGATGTTTCTATTTCTCTCTCTCTCCCTTCCTCTCTGAAAGAAATACTTTTTTAAAAGAAAGAAACATTGTTTTTTATGATATCTACTAGAGGCCCAGTGCACAAAATTTGTGCACGGGGCAGGGAGGGTTTTTCCCTCAGCCCAGACTGCACCCTCTCCAATCTGGAACCCCTCGAGGGATGTCCAGTTGCCTACTTAGGCCCCATCCAGTGGGATCAGGCCTAAATGGGCAGTTGGACATACCTCTCACAATCCAGGACTGCTGGCTCCCAACCACTTGCCTGTCTGCCTGCCTAATTGTCCTTAAACAGTTCTGTCTGCCAGCCTGATCACCCCCTAATCACTCCTCTGCCAGCTGATGGATGCCTACCTGTGCCCCTACAAGCCCAATTGTCCCCAACTGCCCTCCCCTGCTTGCCTGGTCACTCCTAACTGCCCTCCCTTGTAGGCCTGGTTGCCCCCAAATGCTCTCCTTTTCAGGTCTGGTCCCTCCCAACTGCCTTCCCCTGCTGGTCACCTTGTGGTGGCCATCTTGTGTCCACATGGGGGCAACTATCTTTGACCATATGGGGGTGGCCACCTTGTGTGTTCAAATGATAGTCAATTTGCATATTACCTCTTTATTAGATAGGATAATAATAAAAGGGTAATATGGTAATTAGACTGGACATCCTTCCAGACATCTTTCTGAACAAAGCCAGGGCTAGAAGGAAGCCAGCCTGGGTCCCCAATGCCTGCAGGTAGCCGTAGGGAAGCCATCCCAGGTCCTGGGTACCAGAGGGAAGCTGGTGTCGGCAGCTGGGGGAAGGAAGGCCTATTCTTACATGAATTTCATGCATTGGGCCTCTAGTATTTTCTATAATTATGGAGAGTTGGAAAAATAAAAGTATAAGTTTATGTAAATTATAAAATGACTTAGAGTTTTAATATTTATGATATAGTAGTGTTTGTGACACTATTTTCAAAGTGAATAATATATTTTACTTAAAATATATTAAATAATATTTCATTAATCTTTCATTAAATTAGTGTAATTCTTTCTTCCATTTATTGGAGCAAATTTGCCAGTGGCTTGTCCCTGGCATTTTGCTGACAAAGCTTCAGTTAGAGAATCATTTGTGTGTGTGTGTGTGTGTGTGTGTGTGTGTGTGTGTGCGTGCGCGCGCACGCGTGTATTAATTATATATGTATTTATGCAAGGTATTTTGTTTTCCCTCTAACCATTATTTTCTCTCTATTTTCCTCTGTTTTGGATAACTTAAGTTTCTATCTTTATTGGTGTAATATCACTATTTTAATTCAATTAAAATCTGAGATAGAATGACATTCTTTTGGCTTTTGTTTGAACTTTATTTGATGTTCCTTCCTGTTTAATGAGCACACACTTTTTATATTTTTAACTAAGGGAACACTGGTGTGTATTTTACATTAAATGCCTATTTTTTTTTCTGTAGGTCATAGACTAAACTTGAGTTAGACCATTTGTTACTAAGTAATATTATTTATGTCATATACCAATTATTTATAATATCTGAATATTTTATGTTCTGTGGAGGTACTCTAGCTGTTTCCTGGTTTATCTCTATGTTTAAATTTCCTGCATGGTATTATAGAGTATGGAGCATGACACAACTCAAATGAGTAGAATCCTGTCCCACCTTAGCCAACTTATAATATTTACTAGAGGCCTGAAGCACAAAATTCATGCAAGGGGCTCAGTCCTTGCTTCCACTGCAGCTGCTTCTGCCTCTGTCCATGTGGCACTATGACTTAGCCCAAAAGATCATCTGGAAGGTTGCTTTATTATTATAGATTTTTCAATGAACCCTTATATCCCATTAAAAATTAAAGGGGTGATTTATTTTGCTCTCATTTATTTATAACAAGAGGTCCAGTGCAGGGGGAAGAGGGGTGATCTTCAGTCCAGCCTGCTCTCTCTCCAATCTAGGAAACCCTGAGGGATGTCTGACTGCCCATTTAGGTCCAATCGAGGTAGTATCATGCCTAAACGGGCAGTCGGACATCCCTCTCACAATCCAGGACTGCTGGCTCCCAACTGCTCACCTGCCTGCCTTCCTGATTGTCCCTAATCACTTCTGCCTACCAGCTGGATCATCCTGTAACCACTCCCCTACCAGTCTGATTGATGCCTAACTGTGCCCCTGACAGCTTGTTTACCCCTAACTGCCCTCTCCTGTGGGCCTGGTCACCCCTAACTGCCCTACTCTGTAGACCTGCCCCCCCCCCCCGCAACTGCCCTTCCATGCAGTCCTTGTCACCCCCAACTTCCATCCTCTGCTGGCCTGGACACTCCTAACTGCCCTCCCCTGCAGGCTTGATCACCCCCAACTGCCCCCAATTGTCCTTCCTTGCAGGCCTGGTCCCTGCCAACTGCCCTCCCCTGCTGGCCATCTTGTGATGGCCATATTGTATCCACATGGGGGCAGGATCTTTTGACCACATGGGGACAGCCATGTTGTGTGTTTGAGTGATGGTCAATCTGCATATTACTCTTTTATTAGATAGGATAGAGGCCTGGTGCATGTGTGGGGGCCAGCTGGTTTGCTCTGAAGGGTGTCCTGGTGGTTTGCAGGCTGGCCATGCCCCCTGTGACCCAAGCGATGGCCACAGTATCTGGGGTTTATTTATTTTCTATAATTGAAACTTTGTAGCCTGGGGCGGAGCCAGGCCTTCTGCTAGCTCAACGGTTCTCAACCTGTGCATCGCGACCCCTTTGGGGGTCATTCGACCCCATCACAGGGGTCGCCTAAGACCATCAGAAAACACAGATATTTACATTACGATTCACAACAGTAGCAAAATTACTGTTAGGAAGTAGCAATGAAAATAATTTTATGGTTGGGGGGTCATCACAACATGGGGAACTGTATTAAAGGGTCACGGCATTAAGAAGGTTGAGAACCACTGTGCTAGCTCAGTGGTGGCAGCCATTGAAATTTGTTGCTTTAAGAGGAGGCCTGGATGGCCAGGGTTTGCAGAAAACTTGGCTTAGTCAAAGGGGCAACCCAAGTTTCCTTCCTACTTCTCTGTGGCTGTAGCCATCTTGGTTGGGTTAATTTGCATACCTATTCTGCTTGGCTGGTGAGCATGGCTGGTGGGTGTGGCTGGTGGGCGTGGTTTGGGTGTAGAGGTAAGGTCCATTTGCTTATTACTCTTTAATTAGACAGACTGACCTTAGAAGAGGAAGGCAAGCAGGGAAACAATGTAGTCTTTACCATGGTGTACTGGAGTAAGAAGAGAGAGCTCAATTATCTACTCCACTGCAGGCCCGTTGGGGTGGGGAAAGTACTCCAGATTGGTCCTGAAAAGCCTCCTTTTTTGTTTTTTCCTGAGCAAGTGTGAGACAGTTTTGACTTATTGCCCACATTCACATAGATAGATACCTATGCATGCATATACGTTGTGTGTGTGTGTGTGTGTGTGTGTGTGTGTGTGTGTGTATGCCTAATTTCCCTCTTTTATAAAGACATCTGTCATTTTGGATTAAGGGGCCCACCCTAAATCCAGTATGACCTTTTCTTAATTAATTGCCTCTATAATGACCCTATTTCCTGAGAAGGTCACATTCTGAGGTACTGGAGGTTAGAAGTTTAACACATGAGTTTTGTGAGGTACACAATACAACCCATAACACCTTCCTGACAATTATGAATCAGCCTGTGGACTGAAAGGTCCCTGCCAAGGGCATGTACCTTGGTTGCTAGGCACATTCCCCAGTAGGAGGTGTGCAGGAGGCAGCTGATGAATGTTTCTCTCTCACTGATGTTTCTAACTTTCTATCCCTTTCCCTTCCTCTCTATAAAACATCAATAAAACATATTTAAAAAAACAAACAAAAACAAACCTGTCTCTCTGACTCAAAACTTCCTATCTCCATCCCAGTAAGTTAAACCATAGATTCTGAACTAAGCTGAGGTTTATTGATTTACTTTCAGCTCTTAAGATGTGCATAGTAAAATCTGATTCAACTGTGTAAGAATAGAAAACAAGCTTCTTTAAGTAAAGTGTGCTCTGGGTTTATTTCTTTGTTTGCTAGATTTATATGGCACCTTTGACCTGAGGTCTAGAGAACTTTTTTAGGTCATCTCCTTCCCCACCTTCTTAAAATTGATCACTTGAGTTGTAATCTGTGAATCACCCCAGTGACTCCCTCTGAGCTCTCACTGGCATCGCACACTGGCTGCTCATGTCAGAACCACAGAAAACTGTAGCATGTCAGATCCATGCAAAGCCAGCTCTACATGGAGAGACATTCGTCAATGTCTTATTGCAACTGATGCCCTCTTTGGGAATTTTTTGTTGTAAAATTGTAGCCATGAGACTAATAAAAAAAAATATCTGCACATATACAAAAGGTGCCATTGGTTTTTATATCCTTCAAAGAATACATATCTAAGCAGAAAATATATTGTTTTACCGCATTAGTGCTAAAAGGCAGACAAATCTTCAAGAAGACCTTTGATCCAGTTGAAACCACATGAAAAAGACAAATCAGGGGTCTGGGAGAGGAGAGGGATGGCAAAGCCAGAGCAGGTCTACCTCTCAGGGCAAAGCCACTTTTCTGATGAGCAAGCTTTTCTCCAAAGGCCCTCGGTTTAAAGAAGGGAAGGATGGTGGGAAACTGCCTTGGTTAATTGTCAGCTCACACCTTTCTTTAATGAGTTTCCTAGAAGTTTATGGCTAAGTTACCCTGGTGACTCAGGTAGGGTTTCCGTCAACTCCAGCTGAGCCTGTCAGAGTAAGAAAATGGGGGTCCGTTTTTTGATTAATGAACATAATAATTACGTACAGATGAAAGGAAAGAGAGAAAGCAAAGAGCTTCCATGTTACTTTAAACAAAGAAGAGTTAAGGCCTTATCTTAACTATGCATTGGCACCGCAATGTGAAATGGTCATGCAAAATTAATTTTTAATGTGTTCAATTTATATTAAAAATTTCTGCAAGTGTGTGGATTTTTTTCTTTTTTTCAAGGCTGGAGTGCTACTTCATTTACAATATTCCCTGAAGGTGTTTTTTTTTTTTTTAAAGAGACTCTTAAACTGAAGCCATTTTAAGGGTTTTATGAGACATTATGTGAGCTTTCATATGCAAGTTAGTCGTTAAGTACCAGATATTATATTCTGTAATATGCTTAAGTGATATTAGAGGCTGTATATAGCCTGCAGTAATGGCTATTGCTGCTTTTTTAATTTATCAAGAAAATGTTGCTTAAATAAGAAGCAAATCAATGCTGTTGTACAAAATATAAATGTAAGAAAGTATTTTTATATACTCGCCTTTTTCAGCCTCACTGAAAGGAAAAATATGCAACCTACTTTCAGAGCATATATTGACAGAAATTATCAAAAAATAAAATAAAATAGCATATTTAAAATTAGAGAGCTGTGAAGAATACATAGAGTGACACGGAACAATGCATACCCATTGTAACTTGGTGCTGCATGAGAGATATAAAGACAAATTTTATGCACTTGGTAATTGTTTTTTGTATGCTTTCTGGCATTCAGACAAAGTAAAATGTCTTTCTGGATTTAAACCAGCTAAATCTTTGACTAGTCTGACTATAAAGAGGTATATTTGTATTAAGCTGGATTCATTGGTCAAGCTTTGAAAAGTAGGGATAAAGCCCTCACTGGGTGAGTGAAATTGACTTAAAAAATTAAAGACAGTTTCTTGTACAATGCTTTTCCCACCCACTCTATAACTTGACCACAACCACCAGTGCCTATCTCAGAATGCTGATAATTCTATGTATATTTAAACAGCCTTTTAACATGACTCTAAAATGACTTTTTATTTATTTGGCAGAAATAAGATATGATCAGTTATTGACAAGCTATGTATTATATCCAGGGGCTTATCATTATGGAAATAGGAATTAGGCCTAAAAATCAATTATATCTATTTTTTAAAATCTAAAAATAGTGAATAATCCTAAGCAAAATGAAGATTCCCTCAATTTGATAGTATAAATTTATTTTAAACTTGTGTTTTTATATTAAAAGCAAATGATTCATTAGTTGAGATTATTACTTTCAACATTTTCCTCCACTACAGGCATTATCAATACACACACACACACACACTATGTATATATGTTTTTCTTAAGTAGTATCTTAAATATTACCAAATTTCACCAATGTACTGTGAATATTTCACACATTGAACTCACATTAGACAGAATACAAAAAAGAAAGTTCAATTGGGTTTTTCCTTCACACAGTGTTTGTTGAGACAAATGACAATAAGCCCATATACAGAACAGCTTTTGGAGAACAGTAAAGGCTAAAGACATGTTTATTCCTCCCATATCTAAAATATGGATTAATGCTTGTTTATTAATTAATTTTTATTTTTATTCCACTAAAATTTACCAAGCTGTACCTATTCTCCTGGCACAAATCTCCAAGATTTTGAGAGCTTCTATATTGCCTTCAAATTCACCAACAAAATGTGCATTATACTAGTATTTACTATAATTTTAATGGTCCATGTACTTTTGGTTTCCTAACTCTAAAGAATGACAGTAAAAATCTTTTATCTGAGAGATAACGTTCAGATTATCAGAATGTTTATTTGTATTAGAGCAGCCTATGCCAACATTTTCCTGAGATTTCTACTGCTTTTTCAATATTGAGATGATTCTTATTATATTTGCTAACTATCTTTCTTGTCAGTGGGTGTTTTTTTAATGTCAACATGGGCAGGCAGAGTTTTCTGTATGCAGCCCCTTCAAGCTGTAGAATCTTTCTCTGTAGCCACATGTTTCCTGGTCTCCCGAGTCTCAGAACTCAAAGCTGCACATTGGAAAGAAAGACACTATCCCAGCTTTGCTCTCCCCCTTCCATGGCCAGCTGCAGATCTCTCTCTCTCTCTTCTTCGTCCTCTTGCTTTGTGTTGTGATTAAATACATTTAAAATCAAAATCATCTTTTCTACTTGCCTTCCCTCTCCCAGCTGCTGATTCCCACCCAATCTGTTTGGAGTCAAAACTCATACCAATATTTAAAATCAAAATCATCTTCGGGTTTCTGGTCCCAGCCTAGCAGCTGCAGATTCTATCCCCAGCACTCTTCTCAATCTGAAGCTCACGGAAACATTTATTAGGAAAAAATAATAGAAATTTTGTTTTTCCTTCCAAAACTGCCAGTGCTTCCATGTCCTTCATTGTAACCTGTTTTATTTATCAGGACTGTGATCATGATATTTTCCAGAAGTTAAGTATGTCAAACTATTGGGAGTGTGTGTCAGGGGATAAATTTGCTTTATATTAACATTGGTAGAAGGTGGCATGTGAGGCTGTCTGAGCCACTCGCTGTTAGGGAACCTATCAAACATGGATTTACATGCTGTATATTTTTTACTGATACAAGAAAATAAAACTGAATAGAGCTCAGCTCCACCAGATCTTAAAATAAACATTCAGGAGCAATCAGGAGAAATAAGCAAATAAAGTTTATTTGGCAGAGAATTTATTTATTTAGCAACAGCGATGCAGTTGCTTACACTTTCTACAAATGTTTTATCTCTTTTTCCGTAGCACCTGTCCCCCAGTGAATAGAACCACATCTGTCTCATCTTGGCATAAGAAGTACACATCTACATCTGTGAATGATGATTCCATTTCTGAAGGAAACAGTGTATACTTTTGCATTCCTGTAGTCTGGGAAAAAAAAACAAAACATTGCACAATGGATTTTGTGTCTTGTGGGAAGGCTCCTAAATAGTGAATAGAAATTTGGAACTAGTACAAAAATATTAAATTGGCAACTTAAGAAAGCTATGAATTTTACCTGTGTCTTCGTGTGATATTGTAGATATAAATGTAGTATATATTATTAAATAACATAAAATCAGATAAAGGATTCACTTAGTAGAAGAATAATTTAGAGAAAAAAATGCTTTAGTAAATACTTCAATATTTTACAAGATGATAATGGTTTTCATATTGCTTCAAAAATATTTCCTGAAAGAAAAAGATTAATTTTACATAAGGAAGAATTCAAGGTCTTAATTGCTACCAATTGTTAGCTGATTGTGATAATGTGGGGCATTTTGTATTTTACACTTTTCAATTTTAATACGAATAACCAATCTCCATGTAGAAACCTCTGATAATTAATGGAAAAGCTGGGGAGAGGTGGAAGATCTTAGAAGAAGTCACTTCAGACAGATCCGAAGCAGGAGCTACAGTTGAGAAGATAAACAATTTTTCTTTCCACCAAACCACACTAATTGCTATGGTCTCGATTTGAGACCACAAATATAGGCATTCTTACTTTTTTTTTTTTCACTCTCTTCCCTACCTTCATTCCAATCTTCTAGTTATAATTTATTTTACTCCATTCTTCTACTCTCTTGTTGCAATTTACTATCATCTCTTTTCTGAATTCTGCAAAAGCCTCTAAACTGATCCCTCAGCCTCGAGACTTCCTCCCTACCTCTGCTCCCACTGCATCAGAAAAAGCACCTTGAACTACCCTCCCATCTCAGATTTCCCCACTTAAATCCTTCAATGGTGCCCTATTGCCCTCATGAGAAATCTAAACCCAACCCCTCACCTCCTTTAGAAGGGCCTTTGAGATGATCTCTGTGAGGCTAGAGCAGCCTTACCCCTTTCCACCTCCTTGTGCCACTGCTCCAGCCATTGTCAAATGGTTTCCAGTTCTTGGCACTGTTCCCTTGTTATATTTCTCTCTCCTTCTCCCTGCTCCTCTCCACCTTTGAGTTTTTTGTTCCTACAGCAGTTCCTCCTCCCAAAACTACCCTGGCAGTCCTCCTCATGACTGCCTGAAAGCAAATGAGAATGTTTGGAGATTACAGATATGAATCCAATGGGGGCAAGAATTATGAACTCAAACTTCATGATCTTATTATTTTAGTTTTTATTTAGTTTTATTTATCTGTGTACAGAGCACTGCCTTAGGCACTGAGAGAATAATTTTAAAATGCTGCTCAACTGTTTGGCAATGTACTTGGGGAAACTAAACTGATACAAGCAATGTGCACCTCTAGTAAAGAGAAATGATATAGCAAGGTGCACAGAAAACATCAACTGTCTCGCTGTGCGGTGCAAAGAATGAAGGTAATTCCTTTGACATATTATTATCCTTTGATCTGCCATTACCTCACATTCATTCCCCCCCCCACACACACACAAAGAAAATAGCCAGATTTTTGACATTGCTGATATAATGATTGAAGCTTTATATAATCCATTAGATGATTCCATAATCTCCCTCCTTCCCATGTCCCAGAGGAATTGTGTTTCTGAATCTCAGCTTTATTCCTCCTGTTTCTCTGGAAGGCTATGTATTTCTTCTTGATCACTTTACAGTGAGAAGCCAGGGCAGCTCCTCTCCACAGCTGTGCCCTGCATCTCACCTATCTTTCTAAGAGCACTAGGTTCTGGAAGGCAAAACTTGGCCCGCAGTTAGAACTGGGTTTTGTTTTTATTTCGAGGACACTGCTTTGTCCCAGGGTGGCTGCTGGGCAGTTCATTTCCATCCCCTAAACTTCCCTGGGGAACAGTCCAACTGCTCTTTTCTCTCTTCTGTACTTTGCTCTGTACCCTGAGTTGGAACTGCCTCTGAGCGTTGCAGTGCTGACCATTGGTACACACCTTCCTAAGTCGTTTTTTGTTTGTTTGTTTTGGTGTTTTGTTTTTATTTCCTCCACTGAAAGTGAGAAGAGCAAGCTACATAATTTACCAGAACTTCCTAGGTGGCCACAGCTTCCTTTTCTCTCCTGTCAGGTCTCACCCAGCTGCCATCTGTTCTCCTGAGCACCCAGGTCTCCTATGCTTGACAATACACTGCACTGCTACATGCAGAAAAGGAGCTGTGGCGGGAATCTGAAATTCTTCCCTCATCTCTAAGTGTAGGCACTTTGTGTATGAATGCTTGCAAGTTCCCTTTGGCTTAGTTTTATTCTACAGAAAGAATTTTTAAAAAGCCAACCAAAAGGATTATAAAATGTGTATTACCATTGATGGCATCCCAGACTATTAGATATATATCTGTGCAGACAGGTTTTAAAAATATGTTATATACCCAAGAAAATAAAATTAGTTGTTGCAGTTTAGTGGGGCAATGAGATATTTAGAAAAATGTTTCAAATGATGTTATTCTATCAGTTTTACTGGTCAACGGACTCTGAATTTAGATGTTTTAAAAATACTCATTGTAAAGAATATAAATAGAACTTACACAACCAAAGAGACAGAAAACGGCGGTGGAGTAGACGGACGCGTCTGGAGCTTTGTCGCTGGGAAGAGGGAGAGAGAGCGGCTGAGAGTTGCATTGGGAGTGTTTGTTGGCAAGCTAGGAGTCAGTTGTCCTCCAGGGGAAGGCGGGGAACTGCTGGAAGGGGCTCTCCCGGCCAGGCAGCCCCACTGCCACAGGGTTTTTGTCCGCCGGAGCCACCAGCGCAAACGCAGAGCCCGAGCCATCTTGCAGTGGGAGGTGGATGTCTGCGGCGGTCTGAGGCCTTCGGCTGGGCACCCATCGAGCAGCCAGGGACCCGGGGACCCAGAACTCTGCTCTCCAATCGGCGCAGACACGCGGCGGAATCAGAGATCCACAGAGCACACGGAAAGGTCAGATTGCGCCTGACTTAAGGGGGAGGTGGATGTCTGCCGAGGTCTGAAAGCTGCGGCTGACGGAGGCACCCACAGAGCAGCCAGGACCCAGAGCACAGCTTCCCAGGCGGCACAGATGCGCAGGCAGAGGATTCAGAGATCCACATGGCGGCGTGCGGAAGGGTCAGATTTCGCCTGGGACAGGGTGAGGTCTCCTACCCTCTCAGGGCAGAGACGCGCACTGTGGGAGCCGGGCTGCGGGAAAGCTGCCTCTGGAGAGGTCCGAAGAGGTGGTCAGAGCCTAATCCCTGAGTGTGAAGGCAAACCCTCTGAGCTGTTGACAGAGGAGAGCTCTGGAAAACCACTCTTTTTTTTTTCCCCCCCCCTGGGGCAGAGGGACAGCCTGGGAGTTATTACAGTGTCCTAGCTGCAAAACCCCCACAAACTGGCTTTGAGAACCACAGAGTAGCAGGATCTGAGCACAGCCTAGAGAGGTCCTGTGCTTTGTCTCAGAGATCAATTCCAAAACACTGCCACCCAATGGAGGACACACAAATTGACTCTCGCATAACCACAAAAGAATAAAGAGATTAAAACACCAAGAGGGGAACACAGGGAACTGCAATACCTCCCCTACTGGGAAACAGGAATGCCAAGCAGAATAATAGTGGAAGTGAAGGACCATTCTATTTTTCTTCTTTTTTTAATTTTTTTATTTTTTTAATTTTTTATTTTTTATTTTTCATTTTCACATATTTTAATTAAAACAATATTTTTTTTCTTTCTGCCTCAATTGATTTTACCTTTATAATTATTACATTTTTGTTTTAAACTACTATTATTAATTATCACTAGTACTTCACCATTTTTGGAAAAAAAAAAGTGTCATTTTGTTTTCTCTTTATTTTATTTCGGGATTAGAGTTCTACATTCTATTTTCATCTTTCCTTTAGCATAATTTTACTCCAACTCAACTCTACCTTTATGCCAACACTTTCCTCCTAACTTTCCCCATTTTTTTGTCTTGTTTCTCTTTCCCTTTTTCAACTTTAGATTCTCCCTATTTTTCTCTTTACCTGGTTAAAATTTCACCCCATTTATATATCTAATTTCAAATCCCCTACTACAAGTCCACACAAACCTCTCTCCTCTTGTCTTCACTAGCCAAAAAGTTGTTTTTTCTCTATGTCCTTTTGTTGCTATTTGCCTGAAAAGTGATTATATCGATTTTTTGAAATTTTTTTGTGAGATTGTTTTAGTTTAATCTACTTGTTTTATTTTGCTTTTTGCTTGCTCTGTTTTCTACCTCTCTTTTCCCTCACCTCCCTCGATACCAGTTGCTATTTGCAATTTACCTTAATCTCTAGGTACTGGTTGCTGGCCTTTATTGGGATTAGTGACTGTTCTATTGGAGTTGTCTCCTGACATCTATATTTTGTTCCTCTTTTCTCTCTTATACACTTTCTTTTCTCTCTGACTTTTTTCTCTTCCTCTTTCCTTCTCCTTTTTCTCCTTTTTCTTTTCTTATTTTATTTTATTGTTCATTTATTTATCTTTTTTTTCTCAGTCTCCCAATTTGATTTTGGCACTTCTTTCTTTTCTTTTTTCCTCATTTTCCTCTTCTTCTTTCTCTATTTACCCCTAATTCATTGGTAGTCACATTACTTGTGATTATTAACATCTTGAATACATTTCTACTCAGTGCCTTGTGTGCTGTACCTCATCGTGTTGTAGTTTGTGCCTTTCAATCAACATAGGAGAGAGAACTACATAACCAGACACCCAGAGAAGAAAGACCATGGGCAGAAAAAGAAACAGCCCACATAAGACCGAAAGGCAGGTTTCACCAGAAAAGGAAGTAAACGAAATAGAACCACAAATAAGCCTACCAGAGAAAGAGTTCAGAGGAATTATCATAATGTGGTTGAAAAGAATGGAAGACAAATTTGACAATATGAGTAAGAGCCAAGAAGAAATGAAGAAGAACCTAGAGGAGGTGAAGAAACAGCAAGAAGAAATGCAGAAGAACCTAGAGGAGGTGCAGAATAAACAAGAAGAAATGAAAAATGACATCACTGCTATAAAGAACTCAATAGAAAGCATCAAAAGTAGACTAGAAGAAGCAGAGGACCTCATCAGTGAGCTGGAAGACACGGTAGGAAAAAATACCCAAGTACAGCAGCTTCTAGAAAAAAAAGTTAAAAAGCAAGAGGAGAGCCTAAGGGAACTTTGGGATAACATGAAACAAAATAACATCTCCATAATTGGGGTTCCAGAAAGAGTGGAAACTGACCAAGGATTAGAGAACGTGTTTGAAGAAAATTTCCCCAATATAGAAAAGAAAAAACCCACACAAATCCAAGAAGCTCACAGAGACCCAAGCAAAATGAACCCCAAAAAACCGACACCGAGGCACATTATAATTAAATTGGCAAACACCGACGACAAAGTAAGAATCTTAAAAGCAGCCAGAGAGAAACAGAAAGTTATCTACAAAGGAACCCCCATAAGACTAGCTACTGACTTCTCAACAGAAACTCGTCAGGCCAGAAGGGAATGGAATGAAATATACAAAGTCATGCAAAGGAAGGGTCTGAATCCAAGAATACTGTACCCTGCAAGACTCTCAATCAAAATTGAAGGTGAAATCAGAAGCTTCACAGACAAAAAAGGACTAAGGGAATATATTACCACCAAACCAGCAATGCAAGAAATGTTAAAAGGTCTGCTGTAATAAAAAGAAAGAGGAAGTGAAGAAGGAACTCGGGGGTAAGGACTAAAAATGGCAACAGATAAGTACTTATCAATAATAACTTTAAATGTAAACAGATTAAATGCTCCAATCAAAAGACATAGGGTAACTGATTGGATAAGAAAACATGATCCATATATCTGTTGTTTGCAAGAAACCCACCTTAGGAAAAGAGATGCACACAGATTGAGGGTGAAGGGATGGAACATGGTATTTCAGGCAAATGGAAATGAAAAAAAAGCTGGGGTTGCAATACTTATATCTGACAAATTAGATCTCAAAGTGAAGGACATAACAAGAGATAAAGAAGGCCACTTCATAATACTAAAGGGAACAATCCAACAAGAAGAAATAACTCTGGTAAACATATATGCACCCAATATAGGAGCACCTAAATACATAAAAAAACTCTTGGAGGATATTAAGGGAGAGATTGACAGCAATACAATCATAGTAGGAGACTTTAATAACCCACTGTCACCATTGGACAAATCCTCTAAACAAAAAATCAGCAAAGAAACATCAATCCTAAATGACTCACTAGACCAGATGGAATTAATTGACATCTTCAGAACATTTCACCCCAAAGCTACAGAATATACATTCTTCTCCAGTGCACATGGGTCATTTTCAAAGATAGATCATATGTTGGGTCATAAGAAAAGTCTATTCAAATTCAAGAAGATAGAAATCATATCAGGCATTTTCTCAGACCACAGTGGCATAAAACTGGAAATCAACTATAATAAAAACAATAGAAAGAAATCAAACACATGGAGACTAAACAGCATGATATTAAACAACGAATGGGTAACCAGGAGATCAAGGAAGAAATAAAAAACATCGTGGCAACAAATGACAATAACAATACAACAATACAAAATTTATGGGACACAGTGAAAGCAGTCTTGAGAGGGAAGTTCATAGCCCTACAAGCCTACTGCAAAAAACAGGAAACATTGATAATAAATTACCTAAACCTAAAACTCAAAGAGCTAGAACGAGAGCAACAAGAAAAGCCCAGTGTACTCAGAAGGAAGGAAATAGCAAAGATCAGAGCGGAGATAAACAACCTGGAGACCAAAGAAACAATTCAAAAAATCAACAAAACAAAGAGCTGGTTCTTTGAAAGGATAAACAAGATTGATGGACTCCTAGCCAGGCTCACAAAGAAGCAAAGAGAGAAGACCCAAATAAACAAAATCAGAAATGAAAGAGGATAAATAACAACAGACCCTGTGGAAATACAAAGGATTGTTAAAAAATACTATGAACAACTCTATTCCAACAAATTGGACAACCTGCAAGAAATGGACATTTTCCTAGAAAAAATATAACCTCCCAAAACTCAATGAGGAGGAAGCCAAACATCTCAATAGTCCAATAACTATGGAATAAATTGAAGCAGTAATCAAAAAGCTTCCAGCAAATAAAAGCCTGGGTCCAGATGGCTACACAGGAGAGTTTTACCAAACATTCAAGGAAGAATTAAAATCTATCCTCCTCAGACTATTCAAAAGCATTCAAGAAGAAGGAATACTACTAAACACCTTCTATGAAGACAGCATCACTCTAATACCAAAACCAGATAAAGGCAACACAATGAAAGAGAATTATAGGCCAATATCTCTCATGAACATAGATGCCAAAATCCTCAACAAAATTCTAGCAAACCGGATCCAGCAGTACATCAGAAAGATCATACACCATGACCAAGCAGGATTCATCCCAGGAATGCAGGGATGGTTCAATATCCGCAAATCAATAAGTGTGATACATCACATAAACAAATTGAGATATAAAAATCACATAGTCATATCAATTGATGCAGAAAAAGCATTTGACAAAATCCAACATCCTTTCTTGATAAAAACTCTCAGCAAAGTGGGAATAGAAGGATCATACCTCAACATCATAAAAGCCATATATGATAAACCCACAGCTAACATCATACTCAATGGGCAAAAACTAAAACCATTTCCCCTAAGAACAGGAACAAGACAGGGATGCCCACTCTCACCTCTCCTGTTCGACATAGTACTGGAAGTATTAGCCATTGCAATTAGACAAGAAGAAGAAATAAAAGGCATCCAAATTGGAAAAGAAGAAGTAAAGCTGTCCTTATTTGTAGATGACATGATATTGTACATAAAAAACCCAAAGGACTCCATTCCAAAACTAATTGACTTAACTAATGAATTCGGCAATGTAGCAAGATACAAAATTAATGCTAAGAAGTCTGTAGCATTTCTATACACTAACAGTGAAATTATAGAAAGAGAAACTAAAAAAGCAATCCCATTTACCATCGCACCAAAAAAATTAAGATACCTAGGAATAAACCTAACTAAAGAGGTAAAATACCTTTATGCAGAAAACTACAGGACACTGAAAAAAGAGATAGAGGAAGATGTTAACAGATGGAAGAGCATACCATGCTCATGGATTGGGAGAATCAACATCATTAAAATGTCCATACTACCAAAAGCAATCTACAGATTCAACGCACTACCTATTAAAATACCAACGACATATTTCACAGACCTACAAAGAATTCTTCATAGATTCATCTGGAACAACAACAACAAAAAAAACACGGATAGCTACAGTAATTCTGAGAAAAAAGAATAAAGTAGGTGGGATCTCAATACCAGACTTTAAGCTATACTACAAAGCAACTGTTCTCAAAACAGCCTGGTACTGGCACAAGAACAGACATATAGATCAATGGAATAGAATAGAGAACCCAGATATCCACCCAAACCACTATGCTCAATTAATATTTGACAAAGGAGACATTAACATTCAATGGAGTCAAGATAGCCTCTTCAATAAATGGTGTTGGGAAAATTGGACAGATACATGCAAAAAAATTGAAACTGGACCACCAACTTACACCAAATACAAAAATAAACTCAAAATGGATACAGGACTTAAATATTAGAAGGGAAACCATAAAAATACTAGAGGAATCCACAGGCAGCACAATCTCAGATATATGCCGAAAGAACTCCTTCACTGATACTGCTCCAAAGGCAATGGAAGCTAAAGAAAAAATAAACAAATGGGACTACATCAAAATAAAAAGCTTTTGCACAGCAAAATAAACCATCAACAAAACAACAAGAAAGATCAATGCATAGGAGAACATATTTGCAAATGCTATCACTGATAAAGGTTTAATCTCCAAAATCTACAGCCAACTTATACAACTTAATAAAAGGAAGATGAAGGATCCAATAAAAAAATGGGCAACAGACCTAAATAGAACCTTTTCAAAAGACGACAGAAGGAAGGCCAAGAGACACATGAAAACATGTTCAAAGTCATTAATCATCGGAGAGATGCAAATCAAAAGGACAATGCAATACCATCTTACACCTGTCAGAATGGCAATCATCAACAAATCAACAAACGACAAGTGTTGGCGAGGATGCGGAGAAAAAGGAACCCTTGTGCACTGTTGGTGGGAATGCAGACTGGTGCAGCCACTGTGGAGAACAGTATGGAGTTTCCTCAAAAAACTAAAAATGGATCTCCCATTTGACCCTGTAATCACACTCTTAGGAATTTATCCTAAGAAATCACAAACACCAATCAGAAAGGATTTATGCACCCCTATGTTCATAGCAGCACAATTTACAATAGCCACAATTTGGAAACAGCCTAGGTGCCCATCAGCAGATGAGTGGATCAGAAAACTGTGGTACATCTACACAATGGAATTCTATGCTGCCATTAAAAAGAAGGAATTCTTACCATTTGCAGCAACCTGGTTGGAACTGGAGAGCCTTATGCTTAGTGAAATAAGCCAGTCAATGAAGGAGAAGCATCACATGATCGCACTCATTGGGGGATAATAAAGAACATTATAAACTGATGAACAAAAGGATAGATACAGAGACAGTAAAGCTTCAAACAGACTGTGAAATTACAGCAGGAAGATTAAAGTTAGGTGAGGTAGATAAGAGATCAATCAAAGGACCTATATGCATGCATATAAGCATAACCAATGAACATAGACACTGGGGGGTTGGGGTATGCCTGGGAGGGAGGGGGGCAATGGGGAGATATGTATAAAAAATTAATAAAAAATTTAAAAAAAAAGAAAAAAATTTACAAAAAAAAGAATATAAATAAGAGAGATTTTATCTGTTGGATAAACTAGTATTATGTTTTTCCTAATTTTAAAGGCTGTCATTTACAAATTCTTCTGATTTCTCAGCTGATCCCTGCTATGTCTGGAGTTCACATTATTTTCTAGAAAAAAATCTGCAATAAAATAACTAATAATGAACAACAAACAATTAAGAGTTGCAATAGAGTCTTTGGGTCAATTCCTTAATAGTCAATACAATTTTATGTCTGAGAGATAAGGAATTTTAGTGCCAATAAGAGCCACATATACATATGCCCTGTTAGTAATATTTTATACCCAAATATATTTATTGCAATCTGAATTACTATATGTCTTCAAACCAAAGAATTGACCTATCAAATTTTATTGAAAAAAATCTTATGATTAATAAATGTTTCATTATTTTTTGGTAATTTGGATAATAAATAAAAATTTAGACTGACACTCAAAGTCTGGATTCAGGAATATATTAAATAACCTTAAGTCTATTCAGTTTTTTGATTTTCAGTGAAGTTAAGTTATACTTTTGAAACTGATTTATATTTACTTCAATTATCTAACTCAGTGGTTGGCAAACTCATTAGTCAACCGAGCCAAATATCAATAATACAAAGATTGAAATTTTTTTGAGAGCCAAATTTTTTAAACTTAAACTTCTTCTAACACTACTTATTTAAAATAGACTCCCCCAGGCTATGGTATTTTGTGGAAGAACCACACTCAAGGGGCCAAAGAGCCACATGTGGCTTGAGAGCTGCAGTTTGTCAACCATGGGTCTAACTTAAAGAATGGATATAGTAAGCAAAAGAAAAAAATTAAACCATAACTAGGTTAATAAATGCTAGAAAGTATCAGTGTTCTTACAAAAAAGTAAAATATCTCTGTTTTCTTGTGATAATGAAATATTCTTCAATCAATAATATATATGCCACAAGTATAGCTGTAAATAGCATCTGTCTACATGTATATCCAGTAAGGCATTTATAAACTAGCTGACACTACAGTGGCATTTCTAATTATAATAAAGTATATGAGAAATGTTTTATATTTATCTTCTGGTTATATGAATTCTCCGATTTAACCACAGCTAGTTTACTCTTGCTAGTGACTGCATGGTTAACTAAGTTATCTGCTACTTACTAGGTGATTAACCGTGGCATGCTTGCTTACATTCTCTAAATCTCAGTTTCTTCCTCTATAAATGAAAATGATATATGTTGTACTTTGATCAAATCAGGCATCTGAAAATTGGAGCCCACTGGCCAAATCTGATTTGCAGTTTAGAAGAATCTAAATTAATGTACAATAAAAGCATAATATGCTCATTAGACTGGACATCATTCCAATTGACCGCCTGGACAAAGCTGGAGCTACAAGGGAAGCCTGGATCCTGTGTGCCAGAAGAGAGCAGATGCCAACAGCTGAGGAAGGAAGACCTATTCTTACATGAATTTTGTGCATTGGGCCTCTAGTGGTATTTATAATTGTGATGGGTTGTAAAAATAAAAAATAACAAAAAAAATAACAAAAACAAAGATTATGTAGCAGACTATTTTAGACTTTCAAAGACTAAAACATTCACTGTTTGGCTCATTATAAATAAGTTTTCAAACACCTAGATTATAACAGACAGCTATTTTAAAGATTAAATTAAATAATACATTTGGCAAGATTTCAGGCAGATATAAAGGGTTCAATAAAAGTTACTTGTTATTGTTTCTGGTAATACCAGTGAGAAATACCAGTCAGAAAAGTGATAACATTTTTCTTAGCTGGTGTGCCTTTGATCAAATCTAGTTTTATCTGTGTTATATCATACTCTGTCTTAGTGTGAATACCATCTTGTGCTAAATAAAACCAAATCCATCTGTTTTTAGAAGGATGTAAAATATTCTACTTTGTAAAGATTGTTTGACAATGTGCACATTTAAAGCTATGTTTATTAGCTAATTAATTACTGTTATTATTTTTTAATGCTATGTTGATTTGAGAAGCTGTATCTTGGGAGAAGAAAAATCTGGAGATAGGTTTATAAAAACACGTCAAAGATCACTGGAAAGGAAACCAATGTTTTTCCTTTGTGTGTGTGTATTATTTTTATTTCTATTGAAAAAAAAAGTAGAGGAATCTTAGTCACTTGATTTTTCATTTTCTGAAAAGAGGTTTAAATTTGGAAAAAATGATGTTTTCCCAAAGGGGGAAAAGTTGGAAGGGAAGATAGGAAAGGGAAATAAGTTTACTATTTTATTTTGTTTTACCTTTTGAGAATGCAAAGCATCATGCTTTCTGAATGCCCTAGGAATCTTATATAAGCTTTCCACAAACTAAGGTTCATATATGTAAACGTGACCTCCCTTCCTCAAGCATTAGATTATAATGCAGTAAAAAATGAACCTTTGTCAGAAATCTTGATAGTGGAATGCTGTGGATCCCAGCCAGTCAACCTTGGGAATGTCCCTGCCTGCTGAGGAGCAGAGCCCCAGAATCCACTCAGAGTAGTCTTGTTTGAACTCAAGCTGAAGTTCAGTTACATGTGTGAGTAAAAATGAAAAAAAAATTAAGGATCCCCTCCACAAAAATAAATAAACAAACAAAGTAGAAAAACCAGCAGGGTTTCAAGTTCAAAGGAATGACCTTATAAACAGACCTAATATGGTCAGGCAGTATTCCTGAAGGCCATGGCTGGGTGGAAATGAAATAGTCCATGAATCCCCCATCAAATTCCTGTGCAAATAGGATTTTGGCATTTCTAATAGGGCTTTCCATGTTTCTCTTCATCTTCGTAGCCAAGCTATGAGATTCTAGAGCCCTCACTTAAAAGAATTATCACCAACTTACGAACATGCTGAACTCACACTTTATGTACAAATGCATGAACATTTTCATTACCACTTTCCCACAGGATGAAAGAAAAACAATGATAGTATGTCTACATTTTTAATAGTATGGAGGAAGTCATCCCATCTTTTCATGACTTTTGTGTAGGTATCAGTTCTTAAAATGTGTCACAGCAGTATGTTTAAGTTAAAGTGATGCTAAAAAAAAAAAAAAGCAAGACGGCCCTGGACAATTTGGCTCAGTGGATAGAGTGTTGGCCTGTGAACTGAAGGATTCTGGACTAATTTCCAGTCAAAAGCCCATGCCTGGGTATGGTCTTGATCCCCTGTATGAAATGTGCACGAGGCAGCTGATTAATGATTCTTTCTTATACTCTCCCTCTACCATCCTATCAGAAATACATAAAATTATTTGATTTTTTTTAATAAAGAAAGAAGAAAGATTATATTGAAGGAGCTGCACAGGTAGAGAACAAATCAAAAAAGCAGGGAAGCAGACAGAAGGAGGCAGTCTTGGGAGGTCACACAGGGTGTCTGCCAGAAGGACAGCAGGAAGAACTTGTGTTAAAAAGTCCTGCTGTAGAATTTTCATCTCCATTTGTGAAATCTTTTAAGTGACAAACTGAAATTCCTCAAACTGCTGCTGAATTTACTTCATTCAGCTTCACTGCAGATACCAAGTTCTCAAACTTAAGAACATATGCCTGTTTTTAAATTCCCAAGACTTTTCTACATTGCTCCACACCAAATATGACTTGAACTCATAGGATGATTCTTATACATTTTTTTTTGCTTCAAAACCATCAATAATTCTTTATATGTGTGTGTGTGTGTGTGTGTGTGTGTGTGTGCATGTGTGTGTGTTTATTGATTTCAAAGAGGAAGGCAGAGGAAGAGGGAAAGAAAAACAATGATGAGAGAGAATCATTGATTGGCTGCCTCCTACCTGCCCCACACTGGAGATTTGTCCCACAATCCAAGCATATGCTCTGACCAGGAATCAAACCGTGACCTCCTGGTTCATAGATGGACACCCACACGAAGCTCTGCTGGAAGGGCCTATAAATAACTCTTAAATATATTTTAAGATAGTATTGCTTATCAACTTGGTAGCAATTATTTCTCATTTCTCAAGCCATGATATAGGTCAGCTAAAGCTCAGTTAAAGGAAAGATAATGTTAGGTGATCTCATTTTCTATCTTTAATGTATATTTTTACTTATAATGTCATCTATCATGGATCCACCCCATGACCTGGTAGTTATTAACTAAGAGTTTCATCTTATAGTACACACATGGCTGCTTCTCCCATTATAAAAAAGCTAGTGGCCTGGTGCATGAAATTTGTGCATGAAGCGGGGGGGGGGGTATCCCACATCCTGGCCTGTACCCTCTCCAATCTGGAACCCCTAAGGGGATATCCCACTGCCAGTTTAGGCCCAGTTCCCTAAATGGGCAGTGGAACATCCTTCTCACAATATTTGGGACTGCTGGCTCCTAACCACTCACCTGCCTGCCTGCCTGATCACTCCTAACCACTCTGCCTACTGGCCTGCTCACTCCCAACTGCCTGCCCCTGCTGGTATGCTTTCCCCCAACTGCCCTGGATGATCTCCCCCAATGGTCCTCCCCTCCTGGCCTGATCACCCCTAACTACCTCTGCCTCAGCCCCACCACCATGGCTTTTTCCAGAAGGTCTCCTGGTCTAATTAGTATATTACTTTTTTATTAGTATAGATGCATGGGTAGGGGCTGGCTGATATGCCCTGAAGGGGGTCCCAGATCTGGGTGGAGGTCCCCTTGGGTGCCAGGGCTGGCCTGAGTGAAGGCCTGGGGCAGTATGCTGGCTGGCTATGCCCCTATTGGGGTGGAGGTCCTTGCTGGGGGTCAAATGAGAGCCTGAAGGCCATTTGCAGGCTAGCCATGACCCCATCAGGATGGGAGTCCCCGCTTGGGCTGTGGCCAGCCTGGGCAAGGGGCTGATAGTGTTTGCGGGCTGGCCACACTCCCTTCAAGGGGAGGACGTGGCCTGCCTGAGCAATGGGAAAATGGCTGTTTGCAGGCTGACCATGCCCCCATCAGGGTGAGGGTCCCTGCATGGTGTGTGGCCAACCTGGGTGAGGGGCTGAGGGCCATTTGGGGAGGTTTGCAGGCGGGCCAAGCCCCTGGCTTTTTCCAGAAGGAAGTCCAGAAGGTGTTTGGAAGTCTCCTGGTCTAATTAGCATATTACTCTTTTATTAGTGTAGAGGGGGCAGAGATGAGACACTGAGGGGGAAAAAATGACTGGTGCATATATAGCCATCTAAGAGTACAAGACCAGGCCTGTTGGAATGAAAACATTTGAGATTCATTTCAAACCTACTGGTATATCAAATCTAAAGATATCTATATATGTTATCTCTATAAAAAGAGAATTCCAGGAAGAGTCTGGACTCATGTCAAGCATTTATAGCAAGAAAATATTTTCTATTCAATCCTCCTTGAGAATCTGAAATTTTTCTCCAAGAAAACCCAGAATTTTTTGTATAAGAAAAAAATAATCTTTCTCTCAATACATTATTATGTTGTTTTAATAAGTAAACAAATACTAGAATATAACCAAAGTATAAAATGCTAAATAATTGTTGGGTTGTTTTGCCTTTAAATGTCCACATTTACTACCACATGAAAGGGGGAAAAAATGGTAAGGGACTAGATGTATGGTCACATTGGCCAAAATGCTTGGAAAAGAGTTGCTCATTCCTGAAGAATGTCCCATTGCAACAGCACATCAGGCCTGGCAGCAGGTACTGTCTTAAAGCTCTGGACAAGGATGTAAAGGCTTACTGCTTTTCAAAGCTGCCTCTCTCTGTACTGCACTTGTTTCTGTAAATAACAGGCCAGGACTGGAGTGGTCTGCCAGTATCCTTGCAAGAAGTGAATTCTTTCATTTTATTTTCCTTCTTTTTTTTTAATATATTTTATTGATTTTCTACAGAGAGGAAGGGAGAGAGATAGAAAGTCAGAAACATTGATGTGAGAGAGACATCGATCAGCCGCCTCCTGCATGCCCCACAGTGGAGATGTGCCCGAAAGCAAGTTACATGCCCCCAACTGGAATCGAACCTGGGACCTTTCAGTCCGCAAGCCGACACTCTATCCACTGAGCCAAACCAGTCGCAGCTTTTTTTTTTCCTTCTTTATCTTTTCCTCCTGCTTCTCCTTTTTTTTTTTTTTTATGCCTCATCTTTTTCCTCATTACATTTTTTTTTGGAAATTAAAAGGTGAGGTTTAATGTGGTTTATAGATTTGAAACTTAGAAACAATTTAACAATTTTTGTTGTTGTTGTTGACTTTTTTCTTAATAGTTTGGTGTGGTCTGTGGGCTGTAAAGGGAGTGTCACACTATAGGTGGGAACAGAATGAAGAGAGAAAACAAACATTTATTACCTGTTGACAATGGACCAGAAATGGAGTTAAGTATTTCTATACTCATTATTGCACTTAATGATCATATAAACTTTGTGAGGCAAATAGAAATAATTTTTTTTAAATTACAGATATACCCAAGATTATGTGTTTAATGAAGAGCAGGAATAAATGTTAATCCAAGTCTACCCAATTCCAAAGTTCATGTACTTTCAGGTACATAAGAAAATGAGGTTGACATGACTTTGCAGATAAAACATATTGTAAGGAAATTCCATGAAATACATTACTTCTTATTCCTTAGTATGATAAACATTGAACATGTTGTCTTACAAGCTCAGTGCTAAATATCATCTCTCTAGTGTCAAAGGTAGGAGCTTACATTCTAGTAGTGTAGACAAAGAATGAGTAATTCAATAATTAATAATGTAATTATTCATTTCAGATCTTGATAGGAAAAAAACAAGGTGAGAAGTCAGACAGTTACAGAAGGGGAGGGTGCTCCACTTATATCAAGTGGCCAGGGAAGGCTTCTTCAAGAAATAACTTGTATGCTGAGACCCGAAGGGGAAACGAGAGCCAGTCTTGTCAACATCTAGAAAATGAGTGCTCTTGGCAGAGAGATCAAAAGGCTAGGTAGAAGAAAGAGTGACCAAAAGACAGAGGTACATACAAATAGACTTAATAAATTGGTGGGAGTCTGGTGGTGCTAAAATGTTCTTGCACGTGAATGTATTGCATTTAGTATAAGGGTAGTGTAAAGACACTGAAGGGCTGGATAGACAAGAGTGATATGAGCCGTAGCTGGTTTTGCTCAGTGGATAGAGCATCAGCCTATAGACTGAAAGGTCCTGGGTTTGATTCCAGTCAAGGACACATACCTTGATTGCAGGGTCCATCCCCAGGCCTGATCGGGGCGCTTAGAGGAAGCAATCAATTGATGTATCTCTCTCACATCGATGTTTCTCTATCTCTGTCTCTCTGCCTCCCTTCCATTCTCTCTAGAAAAATCAATGGAAAAATATCCTTGGGTGAGGATTAACAAAAACAAATAGTGATAGGATATGGTGTATTTTTGAAAATCTATTTAGCTGTTGAATGCATTTCTCCACCTAGTCCTCTAGAAAGTGAAAGGTATGTTGTAGCTCAGTGATATGATAGCTGAGGGGATGGAGGCAGAATCTGAGAGTCAGTGTTCTTTCCTTCTCCTCAACCCAACATGTTATTTAATTTGAATTCCTTTGCTTTTCTTTATCCATATGACAGTGATAAGTAACAGTTTTATGACATTTGATATTATAAGACTTAGTTCAAAATGCCATCCTCTCTCTCATACCTGAAGGACAGTGGATTGATAACAGCAATCACCTTTCCTATGAGGAGATGCCTGAGGTTAATTAATGCCGAGGTCCTGCAAGAAAATGTGTATTAATTATAACATTATGTAGCATAATTACAAAGAATAGCTCAGGAACCACACTGCTTTATTTTGAATCCTGGCTCTGCTTATTACTTGCTGGTGAGTTACTTAACTTTTCCATGTCTGAGGCTTCTCACCTGTCACATGGTGATAATAATAGTATCCACCTCATGTAATTATTGGAAGAAGTAAATAAATTAAAACTTATATGGCACTTGGAACAGTGCCTGGAACATAGTAATACATTAATATGTGCTAACCAGACTTAAAATTGTCGGATTAGAGCAAGGATTAAGCTAACTCTTAGAGGTAATCTGCTCACACTTGTTTTATCCACTCCTTACAACTGGGTGACAAGGAAGACACTCCTTCTCCAGTATGTGAATTAATGAAGTGTTTGCAAGGTTGCAGGTATTAGGAACACTACTTGAAAGGAAGAGAAGAAAAGCTAACTGTACTCTGGATAATATAAACATTTTCATCAAGACCAAGTGGACTTTAGGAATTCAAGATTGGTTTCAGGGGAAAAATAAAGTCATTTCACCAAATTAATAGATAGCAGAACAAAAATAAAAACTTATGAGCCTCCCAGTAGATGCAGAAAAATTATTTGGCCAAATTCAATACACATTCATCAAAACAAAAGAAAACAAAACAAAACAAAATTCAGGGAACTAGAATAGAAAGGAACATCTTTAATCTGATAAAGAAGTTCTATATAAATATCAACATCTTTCTATTGATAAAATAGTGAATGCTTTTCTTCTAAGAGTAGAACAATGCAATGATTTAATTTGATTTCTACTTAACATTTTGTTAGAGATCTTAACAAGTATAATAAGTCAAAAATAGAATGTATGCTGATAACAAGGGAAAAGTAAAACTGTCTTTCTTTGCAGGTAATATGATGTGTTGTAAAAAATGTAAAGAGTCTATAAAATCCTACTAGAAATAAGTAGTTTTAGGGAGGATACAAATCACTAAAGTAAATCAATTTTATTTTTACAATAAGTACAATTGAAAAAATTGTGACACATATTTGAAAAATAAAACATAAATTATAATAATAATTATAAAAAGCTTTGGAATCAATTTAAACAAAAACACGTAAGACCTCTAAACTAAAATCTCCAAAATGCTATTAAGATAAATTTGAAAGGACCTAAAATATGGATTGGTGTACCATGTTCTTTATTTGAAAATCTAGATATTGTTTAACTGTCACTTTTCCCCAAATAATTTGTAGATTTACTATAATCATAGTCAAAAACAGCAGGCTATTTTATAAAAATTAATTAGAAGATTCAAAACTTTGTATGGAAATACAAATAATTCTCTAGCTTATTTGAAATAATCTTAAAAAAGAAAAAGTTATAAATGTCATATTATTGGATTTTATGAGTTAATTTAAAGCCAAGGTAATCAAGACTGGGTAAAATAGATTCTAGAAATAAACCTGCACATAAACAATCAATTGATTTTAGACAAAAGTGCCAAGGTAGTTCAATGGGCAATGGAAATTCCTTTTTAACAAGTGGTCTAAAGCTACTGCATAAACACGTGGAATAAAATTAATCTTAAAACCGCAATACAAACAAAAATTAGAAACGGATCATAGATCTAAACTCAAATCTAAAGCAATAAACTTTGAATAAGAATATGGGGAAATACCTTTCTGACCTTGAGATATGAAAATATTTCTTGGCAATGAAGCAAAAAGCAACAATCATAGAGAAAATTAAATTTTAAAAAATGGACTTTATCAAAGTGGTTTTTAAAAAGTGTTCATCAAGAGATACTATTACAAAAATAAAAAGGCAAGCCACAGATTGGAGAAAGTATTCATAATTAAACTTGACAAAATATTTACATCAGAATATACAAAAAACTCTCTACATATCATTGATAAAAATGTTAACTAATTGGCAAAAACAACCACTTATGGCCCTGGCCATATGCTCAATTGGTTGAAGGTCATCCCATACACCAAAGGTCGCCTATTTGGTTCCTGGCCAGAGTACATGCTCAAGTTGTGGGCTCAATCTCTGGTAGGGGGTGTACAGGAGGCAGCCAATTGATGTTTCTCTCTCACATTGATTCTCTCTATCTCTGTCTCTGTCTCTTTCTCTCCTTTCCCCTCTCTCTCTCCCTTGCTCTCTCTCTAAAATCAATAATATTTATGCATAACCCATGGACTCAGACAATAGGGTGTTGAAGGTCTGGGGTGGGAGCTAGGGGTTGGAAGCCAACTAGAAGAGGTTAATAGATCAATGGGGGAAAAAGGGACATATCTTATACTTTAACCACAAAGATTTTAAAAAGTAAAAAAAATATATAAAACAAAAAAACAACAACCACTTATGAAAAGATATGACAAGTCTATTAAACAATTTTCCACTTAAGGACAAATCAAAACCACTTTATGCTCATATAAAGAGCTGAATTAATACTGACAACTCTAAATATTTGTGAGGATATGGAGGAACTAGAACTTTTATGCATTACATACAGGGATACAAAAGAGTGTGTACTTCCTTTTGGAAGAAGGGTATGTAGCTCTTTCTTACAAAGTTAAACACACTCCATCAATCTATTTCCCAGAAATTTCACTCTTAGGTATTTACAAAATAAAATAATTATATTCCCACATATATTAATGTAGGAAAATTCAGTAAATTATTCATAGAAGCCCTAAACTAGAAAACCTAAATATCCTTGAAGAGATATGATGGAATACTACTCAGTATTGTAAAAGGAAAAAAAATATTGGAAAATCAGGACAATGAAAGATTTAAAAAATAAATTGGTTGAATGAAAGAATCCAGATACAAATGAGTACATATTAGATGATACAATTTATAAAAGTTTTAGATTTAAGCAAAAGTAGTCTATATTGATTAAAATCAGAGCAGTAAAATCAGACCAGTAGTTGCCTATGAGTGCTGGGGAATGACTGTAGGAGAACAAAGAGAAAATTTCTGACATGATGGAAATGCTCTGTATATTGGTACATGGGTGTGTATATTAGTTAAAAATATTTACATTGTACATTTAAGAACTTCACATTTCATTGTATATAAAATTTACCAAATTTTTAAAATCTTGTCAAAACTTTGCTATTTAATAAAATTAACATAAACTTTTTTTTTGCCACTCCCTGAATTCCATACCTTTTCATAGTTCCTTATTGTCTATCCTCAAGTCAAAATGATCTTTCAAAAAAGTTCCCTTCTCTCTTTTATATTCCAGCTCTCTTACATGGCAATATCTACTTTTCATTTTACTTTTGATAGCTATTTTCAATTCTCCTCTTTCTCCATATTTCTTAAAAACAATATTTTAAGTAATTTTTAGAGAAAGAGGAAGGGAGAGGGAGTGAGAAAAAGAAACATCAATGTGAGAGCAAGACATCAATGACTGCACACCCCCTACTGGGGATGAAGCCTACAACATGGGCATGTGTCCTGATGGAAATGAAACTAGCAATCTTACTGAGCCACAGTAACCAGGGCTCCTTTTTCACCATCATAAGACCTTTTCTCATACCCTTTACTCCTAGTAAGGTGCAAAAGAGAAATAGTACACATTATACTGTTGACTCTCAGCTAAATATCCTATCTAATAAAATAGTAATATGCAAATTGACCATAATTCTGCTACACCCACCATACTTCTGCTACAACCACCATCAGAACGAGTATGCAAATTAACCCAACCAAGATGGCTATGGCCACAGAGAGAGCAGGAGAGAGGCTTGGGTTGCCTCTGGCGATGGGGGAAGCCAAGTTTTCCCCACATCCTGGCTGGCCTAGGCCTCCACTTAAGGCAACAAAGTTTCATTTGTAGAAGATAAGTAAATCCCAGATACCAGGGCCTCTGCTTGGGTTTCTTGGGGGCATGGCCAGCCTGCAAACCACTACAGGGCCCTTGCCCAGGCCACCTCACACCCAAAGAGAACACCCACTCTGATCTAGGACAACCTTCAGGGAAACCAGCTGGACCCCACCTGTGTACCAGGCCTCTATCCTCTCTAATAAAAGAGTAATATGCAGATTGACCATCACTCCAACACACAAGATGACTGCTCCCATGTGGACATAAGATGGCCATCACAAGATGGCCAGCAGGGGAGGGTGGTTGGGAGGGAACAGGCCTGCAAGAGAGGGCAGTTGGGGGTGATCAAGCCTATAGGGGAAGGCAGTTAGGGGTGATTATGCTGGCAGGGGAGGGCAGTTAGGGGCAAACAGGCTGGCAGTGGAGCAGGTAGGCATTAATCAGGCTGACAGGGAAGTGGTTACAGGGTGATCAGGCTGGCAGACAGAAGTGGTTAGGGAAAATCAGGAAGGCAGGCAGGTGAGCAGTTGGGAGCCAGCAGTCCTGGATTGTGAAAGGGATGTCTAACTGCCCATTTAGGCCCAATCCAGGTAGGCCCGATTGGGCCTAAACGGGCAGTTGGACATCCCTCAGGGGGTCCCAGATTGGAGAAGGAGCAGGCTAGGCTGAAGGACATACTCTCTCCTCCCCATGCACAAATTTCATGCACTGGGCCTCTGGTCTGTAATAATAAAAGTCTAATATCTAATTAGACCAGACATCTTTCCAGACATTCTTTCAAATCACCTTCTGGACAAAGCTGGGGCTGTGAGGGAAGCTCAAGTTCCAGGTGCCAGTAAAAGCTGGTGTTGGCAGCGGGGGCAAGGAAGGCCTACTCTTGCACAAATTTTGTGCATTGAGTCTCTAGTTTTTTTATAAATGTGAATTGCTAGAGCTTAGAACTCAGTGAAAGACCTTAATCAATTAAGGACCTATGAATGTCCATAAACAAGATGGCAAATGTTTCTGAAGGGAGGTAAATATCTCAGAATTCTTTCTCTTCCTTTTCTCTGCCATACATTTTATTCCCACTCTATCCCTGTACCCCTGAAAAGTTACTATTCTGTTACCATGCCTATTCATCTTGCACATGTCTGGCTGTCTCACATGTCTCAGGGTTACCCGTTATCTGCCTCTGTGATTCCAATTGGGTTATCTCCTTTTTTGCCTTTTTTTTCCCTTCACTCTTCATCCTCTTATTGACTCACTCCCAACTTCTAGTCAGAATTACTGTGGATGGTTTGGAAATATATATGGCTAATATGCAAAGTGTCCCCTCTGGAGTTCAATCAGGAAACCGGGAGTTCGATTGCTTGCTATGATGTGCATAAACCACCAGGGGACTGTGCAAAATGAAGAAAGGTCCCAGCTGGCAGCCAGAAGGCTCAGATCTGTCCTGATCACCAGCGAGGCCTAGGGATCCTAATCATGCACGAATTTTGTGCACCAGTCCTCTAGTATGTTATATCCTTTCATGTTCATGTATCTTTGCATAGACTATTTTCTTCATCTGAAAAGTCTACTCCTGAGCACTGACTCCATCAAGATTTGAGTAGGTAACTAACCCTTTGGGAGGCCTTAGTCTGCTCTCTTCTGTGCATGCTCCCCATTGTTGACTTTTGCTTATTGTTATACTACTAGGATCCCAGGATACAAAATCACAGCCCCACCAACCCACCTGCCACCCTGCCTTGACATCCAAACCTCTCTACACAGATATCCAGTGCATCTGGCCCAGCCCCTCACCCCTCTGACCTTCTCTGGCTGCTTCAAGCCCTGCTCTCAGTCCCCTGAGTCGCCTTGGCCTGGTCCTGCCTTCTCCAGGCACCTTCCTGCTTCACCCTGTCTCTGGAGAAATGCTGCAGCTCCGCCCCATCATAGTCATGGAGGAAAGCGTGGAAGCATCCTGCCTGCTGTGCTGTGTTCCTTCCCCTGGCAGGTGGGCAAGGGGCACAATGGGTGCAAGTGGTGGGTAGCAAAAGACTGGCGAGGGGAGCACTCTGGGCTCTCATCCCCACCTTTCCCTGGTCCCACTTCCTCTGGGTACCTGCCCACTTCCACCCCATCTCTAGAACAGCATTTCACCTCACATGCTCAGGCAGCTTCCTGCGATCAGTCATTATGTGTTATGGCATCCTGACCATTAGCATATTAGCTCTTAATAATTATGATTACATATGTCATTTGCCTTTTTATCTCCTAGATAAAGACATTTTAATAATCTGTATATTCTCATTTCTACTCTAATACCTGGCCCATTATAAGCATTTAATAATTAGTTGTTGACTGTATCATGAAAAAATTTAAAAGAATACTAAACTATTTTTGCTTGTTTGGAATATATTTGTATGTGTATTTGCTTCATTTTGTTTTGTTTTAGTTTTTGATTTTATTATTTACACTCAAAAACATGCATGAGAAAACTTTAACAAATGTTATAGGAAGATGCCAAAAGAAATAACATATATGGTGTTTTCTTTGGAGTTGAACATTTTTGTCTTTTTTTTTTCTTTGTAAGATAGATCTAAAACTATGGTCCTCATTGTAATAAATGGATAAAGTAAAAATTGGATTTTACATCAGGAACCATATTTGTAAAAGTAAAGTAGAAAAACTAGTTAATATTCTTTTAAGAAGATAACTTTCTTTTATCCTGTTTACTGGCCCACTTTTAACCTGATCAGGATAATAGGTAGTTTTCAGCTGGTATCAAAATTTAAGTTTAGTCTGCATATAAATTATGAGTTGCTTGTGAGATATTTCCTAACTGGGACTGCTTCCAAAAACACTTCACTGTAGCTTCATAGAATTTTCTCAACTGTTTTATTTGTTCCTTCTCCACATCTCTTCCCTGGTGCATAGAGGCACATCTGTCTGTTTTCTGCCTTATCAAGCATGCATCTACATCTGCGAGGAAAACTTCACTTCCTCCGCTAAAAACCTGTATCTGATTGTGGCAATAAAGCTCTACTTCCTCAGTTCAAAACATACATCAGACAAGACCAATTACTTCAAATGACTCATAGCAACAGGCAAAGCAATAGTAGTCTTTTCAAAGCCTTTGAACTTCTGTTGCTTCAAAGGTGTACTAAAATGTGGTTCTGAGGCGATTGTCTAAAATTGCCAAATTACCAGTTTCCAAGCTTTAAAATTTGTTATTTTGCATAACTAGACAAAGGAAATCAGTAAGATTACCTATCAGGAGGAAAAGAGACAAAAAGTGGGAAGAGCAGATAAAACAGTAACCATGACCTTGACAAAGCTGGTGGCTATGATGCCTATTAAGCAAAGGATAGGAAAGGCCTTCAATTAACTATGGACAGAATTAGGATACAAAGTTAAAAAAACAGATTATTTTCATTCTTATTCCTGCTCTGAGCAGCATAAAACACGTGGTACTCTAAGAATGATCAGCAAATAGATTTTTTTTTTTAAAGGAAGCCACTGTCTGGAAGTATTGTCTGATTCTTTGAATTCTTTCAAAGAATTTTGTGATGTTCGCTTGTATGTTTGAAGTGTTAGCAGTGATGAATACTAGTCAAAACTCATAATGCCTGGCAGCTATTTGGGGACTTGTGTGAATTGAATTTGTGGTCACACCTGTTCTTGATCTCTCTCCAGGAGTGAATTTAACCTGACTTACTTCAAGGAAAATTGCCTATATAGTTCTTGCCTTTTTACCATGCCTTTTCAATAACATAAAATATTTTTACATTTTTCTCTTGTACATATATTTTAAAATGTCCATCTTCATTCTAAAACTTCTCTGTAGGTTACACAGGGAGGGCCCCCAGAATGTAAACATGATGGGCAAGTATCTCAGAACCAGGTTCTTTGGTTCAAATCCTGGCCATGTCCATCCAATCAGCAGCTTACTTGGGTCAGGTTACTTACTTTTTCTCTCAGTCTTAGTTTCTCCTCCGTCTATGAAATGGGGAAATATAATGGTACATACCGCAAGGGGTTGCGGTAATGAATATTAAATGCATTACTATTTATTCAGCATTCCAATCAGTACCTGGCACAGGATAAGTCTGACTTATTTTTTAAAAAATAAAGTTGTGTAGCCTATCTGGTGTGGCTCAGAGGTTGAGCATCGACCCAGGAACCAAAAGCACACTTGTCTGATTCCCAGTCAAGGCACATGCCCAGGTTGTGGGCTCAATCCCCAGTAGAAGACATGTAGGAGGCAGCCTGTCAATGATTCTCTCTCATCATTGATCTTTCTATCTCTCTATCCCTCTCCCTTCCTCTCTCTCTCTAACAACAAACAAACAAAATAAAACACAAACAATAAAAACTACATATTTAAAAGAAATAAATTGTATAGTTAGCTTATTTTTGAGAATTTGATTCTATTGACAAAACAACATTTTTGTTTTTAAAAGGTGAAAAAATCTGATGAGAAAGAATTTGGAAGTACACCGCCTGAGTAGTGGGTAGTGGATCTAGCCAGTGACTTTGGCAGTCTGCACCACAGTGAACCACTAAAGACTTAGCTAGCTGTGAGTCCAGAGATCCTTACTGAACTGGTGAACTAAGCATTGCCTTTAGATATTTCTGCTGTTTTCTGAGGTTGTCATCCCTGTTAAAACAAGGAGCAAAATATTCCCAATTCTTGAAAACATACCTCTTCTCAGCAATTTTATGAAGTGATAGTATTCACACTTTATAAATACCTAGCAGTCAGACAGGATGCTCACTGATTCTTAGAAATGTAGATCAACAGAGGCAATTTAGGTTATTTAATTCAAACTTCTGAACAGGAGAAAAAGGAGACTTCAATGAAACAAACAGGTAATTTTCTAAGATCACAGTCATTAGCAGTGGCTTTCCACTGAACTGGGAGGAAGCACACCAATTTGAGTCAGGAAGTTCTGGGTTCAGTTCCTAGCTCTTTTACTTCTGTACCACTGAGCACATCAAAGTCTTTAGTAAAGATAATGAGATAATATTTATAAATGAGATAATAATTGTACATCAAGTAGCACAATGGATGGCTTATAGCTATCCCTCAATAAGTAATACCCATTTTTATTGTTATTCTTATTTCCTAGACTCCTAAGTGTCTTCTATCATAAAAACAAAATACCAAATGTTATAATAAATACTGGTCTCCTTCATTGATTATTGCCAAATCCTACCCCATGCAATTCACTCACCTTCATAGTCTGCCCATCATAAAGTGGTTCATAAATGCACTGTTGGCACTTTAATTTGCCAGGCAAATGTGAACTGAGTCAAACTTTCCTACTTACTTTTAAATATAGCACAGACCCTGTAAATAAACCTGCAGAGTCAAGTTTGATCTTGTCCACTCTGTGTTATCCAGCTCTTGTACAGGAAATGGAGTGTATTTAATATTGATGATTCTGTATGTGTCATTTAATCGTCTGTATTGATTAGATTTCATCTGAGTGTGGGGCTTGGACAGAGCTTTGATTAGACTATAAGGATTCTTTGCCGTTTTCTTTTACCCGACACCATATCAGTGTACCTTCTGGTGTGATATCACTTTCACAGTCAATATCTGAAAAAAGCCCAGCACACAGGCCTCCAGGAAGAGAAGGTACTGCCTCTAAGTCTCCTTATCACATAGATTAAACCCCTCCAATTGCAAAAGGCTTATTGCATGTTTCAGGGAAGCATTGAGAAGAAAAATAACTGAAGGAGTCTCCATAGATTTCTTGTGTAATGTGTGCATCATTTTTTATTTAAAGGTGTCAAGTTCTTCCTTTTAATGTGGGTTGACATTTGAGAATGGATCGTTTTTATCAGTGAAATTTTACAGTTTCAATCTAGGGCTTTTTTTTCTCTCTCTCTCAGATGTAACGATAGTCTATAAATATATTATTTGGGCAAATTGATATATTAGACAGACTATTCTTGTCCAAATTCATTTTGCATGGATTTTTACTGCCGTGAAACGTCCACTGGGCCTCCTGGACTCATCTTCCATAAAGGCAAAGTTTATTTTTCTATTTGCAAAGTTATTCCACAACAAATTCACAGAGCTCAGCCTCCAGATTTAAATAATACACACTGACTAACATTAAGCAGCAAAAGTGTCTCTTTATTCTGGGTTCATGGAGTTTGCGGTGGTTCCTTAATGCTGACTGGAAAGGGGTTGGAGTAAAATTCTTATTTATCTCTTTCTAAAACATGGAATCTTCTCAGGGGTCAGTTGCTGGGAGCTTGGTGGTCACATTGACTAAAACTCCTGGAAGAAGATGAGGCAATTTCAATAATTTCTGACTCTTTTAAGTAATAAAAACCTAGGGTTTGGAAATAATATAATCTAGCATATAAAATGTAAGTCCCAAATAAAACAAGTCACCTGGCATTGAGACACCCAGTGTTATAATCTGTGATGCAAATTTTCTCCAGGTTCTTTTATCCTTGTCTTGTGTTCTTCCTTTGGTCTTATATTACTTTAAAACAGAGCTTCACAAACTAAGGACCAGGAGCCAAATCTGGATGTTTGTTGTGTAAATAAAGTTTTATTGGAACACAGCCACACTCATTTGTTTAAGTCTTGTTTATGGCTGCTTTCCCATCACAATGGCAGAGATGAATCATTGCAACAGGAACCATTTCTCCAGCAAAGTCTAAAACATTTGCTCCCTGGCCTTCTGTAGGAAAAAAATATGGAGACCCCTGAATCAGAACAAGTTTCCGTTCTGAAAGAACAAGTTTTATGTGGGACAAGTTGGAGGGAAATTGAATTCGTTCCCCAAATATCTTCCTGTTCTCTGTATCCCAAAATTGTATTTTCTGTATCCCATTTCTAAAGTTGTAAGTATTAGGCTGTCATTTCTACTTACATTTTCATATAGTGTTCTCAATATCAGGAAATATTAAGTTGCTGGGAATGTATGTCTGCATATTTTGCTATTGCATGTTTCATGATATCATAAATTATTATTTTTAAATGTTCTCCCTGATTCCCCCAGTCCTTCCCAAGTTGAAATGGTTCAAATGTGCTGTTGACTCTGAAAGGAGAAGGTATATATTTATGTATATTTTCTGATGTTTTGAAGTATTTTTTAATAATCATGTATACAAATATATTTTTAAAACAACATTTCAACTTAATCTTTGCCAAAAAGTTTATCTAGATCCTGGGCATTATATTAAGAGTATACTTCTACATTTAGCAAGATATGATATGTACAAATTAGTTTGTAACAGTAATTTTTACATAAATATATATTTTAACTTTGCCACATTTATAATCAATGCACCACAGGCAACCAAATTTTAACAAAGCTTAATTAAAGTGAAGATTCTGAGGCATGAGATTTCCAAAACTGCTTTAGAACTTTACAGCATGGCCACCATCACTGCCAACGCTTTAGTGTTCTTGAGTCAGTAGAGCTAAGCCCTTGTGGGTGGAGGTTGGGGTGGGGAGGCTTTGAGGGAGGCTTATGGCCTGGCTCTGTCTCTGGACACAGTTTTTTATTTGGCTGTGAGCTCTGAGATCACACCTGCTCTTTCACTTTGGAGGTAGAGAGGGAGGAGGATGTGGGGCACATGCTGGCTTGACCATGTTCTGCTTCACTGGGGGGCCAAAGATGAGTGTGATGTGGTAGAACTGGCCTGAACCCTGACTGCCAGGAGATTGTAGTCTCACTTTTTATATAGGTAAATTGCCTTTTCAGAAAAAAACAGTACATAATTGTACTGAAAACATAAGTCTGTGGCTCATGAGAGCTACTTTATTATCTGACTAAATTGATTTATAGAGAAGAAACTAAAGAATAGAAAACATATATGCAAATATTATATAAATATCTTAAATTAATGAATGTCTTAGAGAAGATATGAAAATTCTGCATTTGGGGTCAGGATAGGGATGAGGAAAAGGCTGATTTGTTGAAAAGAAAAAAAGCAAGAGTGTGTATGTAGTATGTTGTAAAGTATAATCCTGAATTGGCATGAGCAGAAAGGTAGGATTTGCCTGCTTCTTTGAACATTAGTTCATATCCTTCGTGTTCATTATACTGTAGACCATTAAGCTATTTTATGGGTAAGAGAGAAGTTCAAGTACAGCACTAGTTGCCAAAAGGATTATAAAGTTCATTTTGATTGATCAATAATTAACTGTACCTTGTGAAATTACAGGCTTGACTAACTGTGGAACGTATTGTAGTGAACAGGCCAAGCTGCCAGAAAGAACAGAGAAGACAGAAGAAAAAGCGATGGAAAACAAAACATCTGTCCCTTTTACGCTGCAAGAGCTGGCAACCAAGATCTTGCTGTTTCCTTCTCTATCTAAAGAACAAATTGCATAAAGCAGGGATTGGATTGATATGGGACACTACAGAAGATGTTTGCTTATAATTATTTCTAGCACTTTTTTGAAGCTCAGGGATAAAACATTTCCAATTATTCATCAAGCTCTTGGAATGAAGGCCTCTATAACAGGGATTTAGCAAAACAACAAATAGCACACAAGGATACAGATGAAAGGAAGAAATGTGAAGGGATTATTATCATAAAAAAGCAAAAGACTATTTGATGGAATTACAACAATACAGGGAGTTAAAGGGAGATGAAAAAATAATGCTAATTGATAAATACATAGTCTTTAGAATTAATTTGAATTATATCATGGTTTTGAAATAAATAATACTTGTCATTTTCTTTATACACACACACCTTTTGATAAATAACTATTCTGCACTTTGCATTGTTTCAATGGTTCTTGGAAAAGCTGCCCATTTTCTTAAGACCATTGTTAGTTACAAATTTTAAAACATTGGTGAAAATTTCCTTTACTAATGCATGGTAACCTTAGTTTACCCCAAACTATCACTGTTTGTATTCTTCATTTATGATTTGCACTTACCTACTGCTAAGTAGGTTTTGAGGACTGTTGAACATGGGCAAAGTTTAAAATCTTAAACCAAGCATAGGACTGACTATCCCACTTGCTGTTTTGTAATTCCTCTACATACTTTTCTTCCTTTCTTAGTATAGAGAAAAAATTAAATTATCTCTAGATAACAGCAATTTTAGCACACATATGTTTTAAAATTGCCTCTGGGAGATTTTTTAGACCTTGAGTACTCTCAAGGTGAGGGAAGGTGAAATCACTTTCTAACCATTAATAGCTGAGCCATCCTTTCAACAATATACTTCAGACTGGGGAATAAATTGCCTTTCCAAAAGTTATTGAATTGTTTTTAGGTTTCCTGTGATTAGATTTACAACTATTTCTATTTCTTAATAAAATAAAATATTTGAAGAAAAATGTATCAAAGAAATCAAAATTAAATGACAATATGAGATCTCTATCCTTTTAGCAATTACTGTCCCAATTATAGGAACCCACTCATTGATGGTGCCATATAGGAATGATGTTGGAGAGTTCGATGGCTCATTTCATCTTGAACTCTACCTCTCCTTTAGAGGAAGAGAGCTGTTCAGAGGCACTAGGTGCCTTTACTCTTTGAAGTTTTTGTGTAGTTTTGTTTTTATATTTGTTTTCTAAACTTTGTGTTACATATAACTCAGATCCATTAGTTTGAGACAGAAATAGTATATTGCTGAAGCAGTCAAACACATTAAGACTCATGATGGAATAGTTTAATAAAATAAATCAGTGTTGGTAACTACTAGTGTTGTGCTTTAAAAGATTTAGAAAGTTAAATTTGCAGTTTAGGAAGAAACACATTCATAAATTAAAATGTATGCCAATGATATAATATTAATAAATATTAACTCCATAAATCTTCAATATTGTAGCTTTAAATTCAAGACACTTTTCAGTTTGTTTAACGGGATGTAAAATTGGTGAAATATTATAAGATCCTGGAAAAAATGGAGACTTTTAGAATACCAGGCAGGTCAAGAAATACATATCTATGAAATGGGATTTCAACTCTTTTAGAACAGAGAAAGCATTTATAGATGAAGATGGGAATGAAAAAGTATATAGTGATTTCCTGTGCCTCTCTCTCCTGAAACTGGTAATAGAAAAAATATTTCAGTTTTATACTGATTTTCTTATGGCCTTTAGAAATTATTTATTTACATTAAACTAAAATAAAAGCCACAATGAAGTTCTTTTTTACTTTAATTTAAAGTAAAGTAAATGTTTTATGGCCAGAATTTAAAGTTACATTTGTGACTGTAAATAATTCTTAGAAAGGAATATTTCTCTGTTTTGCTCTTATACTAAACAAATGTATAGCATGTTACTTTAAAAATGAAATAAAGCTTGTGTTCATAGTGACAGTCAATAACACTAGAGCATAATAATCAATTGCTATTTGTAGCAGCAGGACTAGCAGTGGGGGCAGATCAGTACAAATTACTGTCACCGTGTGCTGCCATGTATGCAGCCAGCCTGTAGAACTCAAGACAAATGATGCCCTATTCAATGGCACGAGACAATACTTAGTCATACCTACACAGTAGCAGAGGAATGAGGGCTGGCATCCAATGTAACAGGAAAGTGGATATAAATCTAGAACATTGATGGGTAAAAAAATAAAAATAAAAAAATTAATCCAGCTAAGAGTTCTGCTCCCAAGATTCAAAGTTAAATGCTCATACTTTTTTTTTCTATGAGCTGGAATCGGTGGATTACAGGTGTCTAGGGAACTACAAAAAGGTTAGATGGCTTTTTAGTGAACACCAGAGAAGTCTGTGTTGTACTTTACTCCAGTATTGCAGAAAAATAACTCTAAAAGCAGATATTGAGTGTAAATCACTACTTATGGCCAATTCTAATGACAAATGTAAATGACAATTTATGTCACCTACAAGTAAGAAACAACCAAGATGAGGAACAGCCATGTTTGTCAAAATCATGATCACTGAACTATTTTTTAAAAATCTTTTTTGTTGTTATATTTAATTCAAAGAATGAAAGTAAGTAATCTATCTTTGGAAAACACTTAAGTCTTGTAGCAAATCAAGCAGATAATTTTGAAGCTGGAACTGCTGACGATCTGCCTTAGTCTGTGTGATAAATCAGGCACTAGCTTTCTATTGGTAGACAGATAAATGCAGATAGTATCCAGAGAGAAAGGAAAGGGGTACAGTCAAATCCGCAAAAGAAATCAAGTTGAGCAAATGACAACATTCCGATCCCTCTATTTCTAACTTTTCCCAGTAGTTAAGTTGTCAAAGAGGTATAATAACTCATTCAGGAGAAAAATATCTTCACATGTTACCTTGAATGAAATCAGGACCAGCTATGTAAGTTACTGCACCCTAGATAAATGAATCGCTTGTCCAAAAATAGTTAAGAACGTCAAGATCACAACAGCAGACCATTAAACCAAATGTGGAGCCCTCTAAGTGAAGCCTCTTTTGACTATTATGATCTTACAGCCATGAAGTCAACCCTCAATGAAATAGTCTATCTTCCTATGCTTCAACCTTGCCTTCAAACACTGGCCTCTTTTGATTTCTGTTACTTAATCAATCTTTGACAAACTGATCTCTAAAACAAGAGTTGCAGATAGATATCTGCTGGTTGTAGTTGACCCAGAGACATGTTTTGTTCATCATTGCTTTTACAATGAGCCATTTTCACCCCTTACATTACCTGCCTCACCCTGTTAACATTTGAGTTTGCCACCAATAAAATTGTAATGGAGATTTTTAACCAGCATTCCCTGCTCTTAATAACAGTGCAAATAATAATAGTAAAAGCAGCATGCTACTACAGCTATATGGATCTTAAGAAAATATTAGTTCAAGCATAGATACATTAATAGTATTGATGAAATCCACATTCTGTAAACTATGCTTTCAGGAAAAATTTGCATGAACTCAGTGCCCCTTTAATGAAAATATGTTAGCAAGAAATGCCACTTTCCCCTTCACCTTGTTACTTCATTGGAAAAACCTCAGAAATTCACTAAGATGCTGAGCCATTTACAATTCTGAAATCATATTAAAAGCAACTAACAATCACCAAAGTGGAAGAGGTATGGGGGGGAAAAACACAAGTATAATTAAAATAAATTTAAATGACTCTCAGAAGCAAATGTGATGAATGGAAAATAGTAACTCTCTTAATAAGCAAAATGGCTTTATCAAATATGTATGTGACAATTTACTTGATTGTTAAACATGCTGCTGATAAATTACAGTTTTCCAAAAGGACCAAATGACCTAAAAAACAATGCTCCTAAATTTTAAGAAAACATTTTTGCTTATTGTTAAATGTAACAATGCTTTGAGTTCAATATAGTGATTTCCTTATTGATAACTCATGTTATTTATTAAAATATAACTCTGTCTTATAACTTTATCATAGACAGAATCAAATTGCAACCCCAATATGCAATTTTATTGGTTTCAATTTGTTAGATTATTTTTAAGGTAGAAAGACTATGCCAATTTAATAGTAACAAGACTTAACTTCTGGTCTAAATTCACATAAAGAAAATTAACAAATCTTAGGACATTTTTGGTAAGTCATCATATTTGACTACTTCTTCTACTTCCTGACTAATTAAATTAAGAACTTTTCAAGTTTTGGTTTATGTAGTATTTTGCTGATAAAAGCTATTTGCCTTGCTTGAAGCATTTTGAAAAGAAAACGATTTGGCAATTTCCTTGAATCAAACTTACACCTTCAGTCAGCCACTTTTTTTGAGATGTCAGATCTATATAACTTCATATTATAGTTTTTTTTTCTTAGTTCTGCCTCTACACCCAACATTGCCATTTCATTCAAATAAATACTTGCTAGCGTGGATTAAAACTATATTTAATATATTGCTTTAAAATATTATTGGTAATTGTCTTACAGAGAACAGATAAGGCTACTGCAACCATTATAATAATTTTCCTGAAGCCATTGTTATAGCCATCCCTTTTGTTGTTATTAATCCTCAACTGAGGTATTTTTCAATTGATTTTTAGAGCGAGTGGAAGGGAGGGGTAGATACACAGAGAGAACAACATCAGCGTGAAAGAGAACTATGACCCATTGCCTCCCGCATGCACTTGATGGGGCTGGGGGTCAAGCCTGCAGCAGAGATGTGCCCTTGGTTGAAATCGAACCTGGGACCTTACTTCAGGCCGATGCTCTATCTACTGAACCAAACTGGCTAGGGTTTATAATCATAATTTTTAATGATGAAAACTGTGTAAGAACTTTCATCAACACATTAAACTAGATGTATTAGATGTAGGATTTATGTTTTAACAAAACAAAGATAAGAAAGTGCATGATGTGCCACAGAAAATGTTTCCCAGAAAGAAATCTATCTCATAAGAATAGAATTCAGTTGGCCCAAGAAGACTATAAATTTAGCACCATGAGCCCATATTTCTGATTTGTTTTCTCTTCATGAAAGAGTCAATGTATGATCTACTCTCCTTTCTTGATTGTTGTTTTCCTACATTGATCACCTTTTCCAATCAGTCAATTCCATTTCAAAATTTCTGTAATATCCACCTGTCCTCTTGAGGAAAATGTATGACTTTGGACTTAACCAAATGGGTTACCACCAAATAGAAAAAATGCTTTGCACACATTCTATCATTAAATAGAGTTATCAGAACAAAATGGGTCAAGAATAAGGCTGACTTTATAACCCTGTGTTTGACTCACCTGCACAAAGGCACATGTCTCCTAAGGGTCAAGGCAAAGATTTACCATTATGGTCAAAGTCTGCAGTACTTTCCATTGTGCCACACTGTCTTTATTCAGGCTGCATGCCTGGTAGGCCTCTGTGCTTTAAAGTTTTATTCATAAACTAGAGGCCTGGTGCATTAAAATTTATGCACTGGAAGGGGGGGTTCTCAGCCAAACCAGCCCCCCAGAGTCAAGCAGTCCTCAGGGGTCAGAGGTAACCTGGTGATCAGGGGAAGGTGACACCCCATCACACCTCTGCTACTGCCACTGCTGGCAACACAAGCCTTGGCTAGTCCTGGTTACCTGAGCCTCAGGTGGCCCTCAGTGGCTGGGCAGCTGCTATCCAAGGTTTGCCTATGCCTAGAGCCAGCCCTGGGTGGCTTAGGTTCTGAGGGGACTGGGTGCTGCCATCTTGTGGCTGTGGGTCCACCATTTTTAGGGTGTGGCAGTTAATTAGCATATTCCATCCTTATTGGCTGTGGGTGCCATCTTTGAGGGCATGGCAGTCAATTAGCATATTCCCTCTTTATTAGATAGGATGACCTGGATGATTTATTTGACTATATTTTTTTAGCATGTGTTGAAGGCAAAGTTTATAGGACTGGGAATTCAAAATAAAAATGGCCTTCATTTCCCTCATGACTCCAAAAATAATTAAAATGGAATCATTTTTGAATTTTAAATTCTAAATTTTAAAATATCGAATACCTTCTAAATAAGTTGGTGATAGATTTTTTTCAAGTGTCCTTCCTATAGTATTAAAGAATTTATTCAGGTTGCATGTAATTACATAAAGTTGATATTTATTAAAATCTTCTGAACATAAGATGACTATCAACTTTTATTCTTTATATATTTAGTGTTCATATTATGTTTAGTATTAAGTTTAATTCTTTAAAAACAGTTATTTATTCAACAAATGTGTGTGAAGAGACATTATTTGCACAGTAATGAATGACAAATGTCCTCTCCTCAATTTTGTTATAATGATTAGTAAAGTGCTTGTGTAATATTTCTTAGTTAGCTAAAATACTAATTATATAGTTCTAGTCCTAAAATTTCTGGATACATGGTAGCATAGAGCATTAAATATAATATATATAGAGAAAAAAGACTCAGATTTAGATATATTAAGTAACAGGTATAAATACCAATCTCATGACTCTATTATATATGTAGTTTCTTTTTTTTTTGAGTGCATTTAAAAAAATAAAATGCAAACTCCATGTGATAACAACTTTGACAATTATCTAATTTTACAATCTGTAATTTCATCACAACCTTTCCAAGTACTATAAACACTAGTTAATTTTGATGCCCTTTCTATGTTTTCTGCAGTGTATTCAACTTCATCATTCACTGGTAATTCTTTTTCTTGTAAATAGAGAAAAAAAGAAAACCTATCAAAGCCCACTTATTTATATAGCATGTACATGATCAAGAACATATCAAGATTTATATTAAAATAGAAACTCACATTGAATGTTTGCTTGCAGTGCTGAAAGTATGCTCATGTCTGTTGGTTTCAAAAACACTGTGAAGAATTTTAATGATCTGAATAGTAAGAAATGCAACTAAAGGTGGTGAAAAAAATCCCTGGTTCTAATTTGTAACCTCCCCCTCTTCATTCCCTTTTAACCATTTCCTTTTATTCTCTTACATTGGATTTTGTCACATAGATAAATACAATTGTGGGAAAATGTGAGAATGATTGTGTAGAACATAAAGTAAATGGATCTACTAGTCAATATGTAACTAAGTAAAATATGCTTGACATATATTTTACTAAGAAAAAGGAAACTAAATAGAAACCATTAATTAATATTGTACTCTTTAAATGTCTAAATATTAAGAATTATAAAAAGAAAAAAGGTTTTCAAAAATTGTATTGTGCTCTTCTGTCTTATAAGATAGTGGTAAAAAACAAAACAAAACAGAAACCAAGGAGATACTGGAAGCAAAGAAAGGCTGATGCCAATGGCAAGGTTAAGAATTACCTCAAGCCCAAATGCCTAAGAAAGAAAAGCCTACTACAGCTGAAATCGTGTATTAGAGAAATTGGCAGGTATTCCAGATCCAAGGAAAGCCATATGCAAGGGGAAATATTCAGCGGTTAAATCCAGAACTGTAAAAGGAGATGGTTTCTTGCTACTGTCACAAGCCAGTTACTGGTGACAAGAATGGTGGTTACCAAGTGTTTCAGTTTGGCAGTATGCCTCGTTATTATCCTACTGAAGAAAAAGCTGTTCACTCACTGCAAAAACCCTTTTGTCAGCATATGAGAACACTGGTCATGTCATTTCCGGGACCATTCTGTTCATCCCCACCCGTCACCACAGAGCCAAAACATAGTTTTCCTGGAGCAGTTGAAGAAGCTTGCTACTTGGGATTGAACATCTGGTCCCCCATTTGGTTTCTTTGTGTTGAACCCAAACGAAATTTGTCATTGCTCCCTCCATCAAAATTGACCTGAAAATCCCCAAACTTCTTATTCATGTTACTTCAAGAAGAAGCCTTGTAAGTCCAGCCTCCAAGAAGGTGAAAACTTTGACACAGAGAAAGAGAAATACAGTGGTACCTCGAGATACGAGTGCCCTAACATACGAGATTTTTGAGATACCAGCCATTGAGTGAGCGATTTTTTGCTTTGAAATACGAGCAACATTTGAGATATGAGTAATCACGCTGGGCTGCACACAACCCACCAGTTCACTGACTCGAGCATCTCATAGTTTCCCACGCCTCAGTCAGTGTGCTTGTTTACCTCGTTGTCGAAGCATCTTTTGTGCATTTACATACTTTATCACATTTCTTTTTATAACCATGGGTCCAAAGAAAGTGAATGGAAAGGTCAGTGCTTAGAAGAGGATGATGTCTATTGAATTAAAGCATAAAATCATAGAAAAATATGAGCAAGGTGTGCGAGTGGCTGACTTGGCGAGGCAGTACGGGTGTAGTACTTCAATGATATGCACTGTGCTTAAACAGAAGGAGTCGATAAAGGGCATAACACCAGCTAAGGGTGTTACAATAATTTCTAAGCTCCGTAGCTCTCTCCATGAAAAGATGGAGAATCTACTGATGGTGTGGGTGACGGAAAAGCAGCTTAAAGGAGATACACAGGGCATCATATGCCAGAAGGCGTGAGCGATTTTCGGTGATTTGCTGGAGCAGACCCCACGCACTTCCATGGACGATGCATGGAAAGACTTATTTAAAGCCAGTAGAGACTGGTTTTATAACTTCAGGAAAGGTCCATCCTCAGGTATGGTGAGGCAGCAAGTTCGGATGTGAAGGCAGCTGAGGATTACCTCAAAACTTTTTCTGAACTGATAGAAGCCAAAGGATATATCCCCCAGGAAGTCTTCAACTGTGACCAGACAGGGCTTTTCTGGAAGAAGATGCCGAATAGGACTTATATAACAGCAGAGGAGAAGGCAGTGCCAGGCCACAAACCCATGAAGGATAGGCTAACTCTCGCACTGTGCGCCAATGTGAGTGGCGACTGCAAGATCAAGCCTCTGCTGATATACCATTCGGAAAACCCCAGAGTCTTTAAGTCACATAAGATTTTAAAAGATAAACTGCAAGTTATATGGAGGGCGAACCTCAAGGCATGGGTCACCAGGCAGTTCTTTGTGGAATGGGTAAAACTGGTTTTCGGCCCTTCTGTTAAGAAATATCTACAGGAAAACAAACTAACCATGCAAGCCCTCCTCGTCCTCCACAATGCTCCTGCTCACCCACCGAACCTCGAAGATGAACTCCTCGAAGAGTTCAAGTTTATAAAGGTTGTCTACCTACCTCTCAACACCACTCCTATCCTGCAGCCCATGGATCAGGAGGTGATTTCTAATTTTAAATAGCTGTACATCAAGCACCTGTTCTAGCACTGCTTTGAGGTGACGGAGAACACAAACCTCACCCTTTGAGAGTTTAATATAGTGATATGCCTCAGAATTATTGATCAGGCCTGGCTGGGTGTTACAATGAGGACTTTGACCTCTGCATGGAAGAAGCTGTGGCCTGAGGCCATAGCCGAAAGGACCTTGAAGGATTCAAAGGCGAGGTGCCAGTGGCGGAGGAGATAGTGTCTCTGGGAAAATCCATGGGCCTGGAGGTGGATGAGAGAGACGTGCATGAGCTCCTTGAGGAGCACTTTCTGGAACTCACCAAGGAGGAGTTACAAGAGTTGCAGTCTCAGCAACATGCAGAGGTTCTCCAAGAAATTGGTTTCGAGGAGGAGCCAGAGGTGGAGGAAATCTCTACAAGTGAGATAAAGGAGATCTTAGGAATGTGGGAGAGGGTGTCATACTTCATGGAAAAGAAACACCCCAAAAACATTGCTACTCGTCGTGCATCGGAGCTCTTCAATAAAACTTGCCTCACCCATTTCAGAAACATTCTGAAGGGAGGAAGAGGCAAACCTCGTTGGACATGTTTTTTTGAAATCAGCCAAAAATGCAAAGACCAGTAGCAATTAAATTCAGTGAAGATTAGTTAAGTTACATTTAGTTTAGGGATAAAGTGTAGAATTAAGAGTGTAACAAGTAGATAAATACACTTTATAAAACCTGTTTATTCCTTTACATTCTCTTTATTATGTTTTTATACAATATTTGTCATTTATAAATACATTTTTCTTATTCAGAAACACGTAACAAGAACAACTGGGGTGGAATTTTGGGGGCTGGAATGGATTAACAGCATTTCAATTGATTTCAATGGGAAAATTTGCTTTGAGATATGAGCAACTTGATAGAGGAGCGAGGTTACAGAACAAATCAAACTCATATTTCTAGGTACCACTGTACCAGGTTAGAAAGCAGAGCAATATCCATTAGAAAGCTCTGGACTCTCAACTGATGCCAGAAATGAAAGCTGTTGCTTAGCTCTATGGTGATCTATGTTTCATGTTCTCTCTCACAATGGAGATAATCTTCACAAATTGATCCTTTTAGTTCCACCAAAAAAACTCTAATTAAATTAACTATAACATTAAACTATAGTATTGCTTTAAAAGCCATTCATACAAGCATGTTTTCAGTTAAATAGTTTTATCTCTAGATTATGATACATGAAGTAAACTTACATTTCTCTAAAAATAATTGATTTCATGATACCCAAGTTTCAAAAATCTTCTCTGTTAAAATTAGATAACACTTCTGTCATTGAAAAGTTAGATTCCATATGCAACATATAACTAACAGATAATGAGGAATTGTTGCTTGTAATTATTCATATAAATAATCACTTAATATTATTATTTTCCACAGAAACAAAAGTGAGTTGTTGTTTTTTAGAATACAACACTATCTAACATCATACTGCTGTTGACATGTGGAGTGTTCAGTGAACCTGAATTTTATTTACTTATCATATACCAGATGACGTGAGTGTAAAACTTAACAATTTTAAGACAGTAATGTCACTTACATAAATAAAATTAGACACAAATAGAGAAATGTATGTGCTTCATATAAAAGAACACTTATGTTATTTAAAAATAGTAACAAATATTAAAATTATTCTTGGTTTGAAGAAAAATCTGGATTCTATAGAACATGGATATCGTGCCTGAGAAATAGAGTAATGTCTGGCTAACGAAGGATTCTGAGGGAGAAAAGACTGCCTGATGTCTAGGAAATGATTGAAACAGGCCCAGGGTTAGTTTAGTAGTGTTTCAGTTTAAAAAACTAACAACCCTGTCTAAAACTTACAGGAAAATTGACAACTAACTATTCTACCACTGACAAAGTGATGCATTTCTCAAAGATGTCCATTGAGATATTTTGAAGCACTTAGGATTCATCAAAATGTAGCATTTGTTATATGAGAAAATAGCCTTCAATAATAACCCTTTCCTTAAAATGGTGGCAATTGCCAAGAGCCTAATATAATTTGGCAAAAAGTGCCTTGTGTACTTCAATCAAGAGCTGATTTAATCTCATTACAAAAACTATAATGGTTTTATTGAGCTCCTATCTAGTCTGTATTGGTCTAGTCATGCTGATGGGAAATTGCTTCCTTTTTTTGTTCTTTTAACTTAAGATGTTTTAGAAAAGGAAATTAAACAAAGTTATCAAGATAATGTTGTAGTTGATTCAAACAACAAAGAAACTTTGAAGTTCAAATATATTAGTTGGGGAATTTCAATGAGGCTTCCATGGAGTGATTAGATGCTTTGTGGCAGTTATATGGGGGTACCCTTCTCCCAAAGATAGAAAAACTGAATTTATTTCATATTATTTTTGACATCACCAGCAAACTATCCTTCTGCACACAGTAGCATAATTCATATAGCACAACTGTATCACATAAGGTCATTATACACCCTTATTTGATAGTGTAACAAGCTAAAAAAAGTAACTTTGACAAATTTTTATACCCTAAATGAAAAAGTGCATACAGTGAAAAGTGAACTGTGGAGGTTGAAAAGTGAGGGCGAGTTTTGAGATTTCCCTAAAAAGTTATTTCATAGTTATCACTCTGTGCAACAAGAGAAACTTGAAGAATTAGTGATTAACAGAAAAGATTTTTGTAAGTTTAGATGCCTTTGCACACAATTTTTCAGGCCCCAGGGTTGGCCCACTAAGCTCCCAACTTCCGTTCCAAAACTGGCCTCGTCTCTGGAACAAATCTGGTTCATAGGTGGAAAAATATGGTTTCTCAGCATGAAATCGATCTTATTTTTGTTAGGAATGTGTAGCTGCCACAGCTAGGTTTAAGATATCTTTGAAATTAAGTCTGTGTCTTATATTTCACTTTTTATGAACTCAGCACTTGCCATACAAGAGTACCCAGTACCATATTTCCTCTGTGAAATAAATCTTTCTCTTCTTGCAATTCTCTTACTGTTTAGGGACTTATTTCTGAATCTTAGTCTTTGTGACTGTATTTCTCTTACTCATTCTTGGCTCTACTGCCCCTGACAAGGACCCTGATTAGAATTATTCCTAGTTCATGAGAAATTCACTGCTTTTATCATTGAGCCACTCAGATGCAATTAACCACCTAAAATTTATTTATTGTATCCTCAGTAAGTTCCAGGAGCTGGGCTAAAGGTAGAGATAGAGTAATAAAAAAAAAACACACAATGGTTTACCTGTATCCTTGGGGAACACTACCTAGTGGGGAAGGCTAGCATTAAACATGTGATCAGAATGGTGATGAATGCTACAAAGAACTATGAGAAAGGGCTATGGAAGTGTATGTACAAATATCTAGCCTAGTCTGGATGATCCAGATACAGCTTCTGACGAAAGGATGTGTGAGCAGAGACTAGAAATTGGCCAAGTGAACATGGAGAGAAGGACATATAAGCTGAAGGAAACACATCCTATCTAATAAAGAAGGAATATGCTAATTGACCATCACACCCTCACAAAGATGACCACACCCACAGCCAATAATGAGGGAATATGCTGACTGCCAAGCCTTCAAAGATGGCAGCGCCCATAACCACAAGATGTCAGTGTCCAGTCCCCTCACCCCCTAGCAGCTCAGGGCCAGCTCAAGGTGCAAGTAAGCCTCAGATGGTGGCTGCCCAGCCACCCAGGACTGGCCCAAGGCACAGACAAACTTCAGATGTTGGTTTCCCAACTGCCCAGGGCCAGCCTGATGGATGACCAAACTATAGAACAAGCAGGCTGGCAGGATGTTAGTGAAGGATGACCAAATGATTGACAAGCACGCTGGGTGGGGCAACTAGGCCAGTAGGGGCATTAGTGATGGATGACCAAATTACTGAACAGCAGGCTCTGTGGGGTGACCAGAATGGTGGTGGGGGTTCATAGGGGTGACCAAGGCTGGCAAGGGTGGGGGGGATTTGGGAGTGACCAGGCCAGCAGAAGAGGGTAGTTGGGGGAGACCAGGACAGTGGGAGGGGCAGTTAGAGGTAACCAGGTAGGCAGGCAGGTAAGCAATTAGGAGCCAGTGGTCCAGGCTTGTGAGAAGGATGTCCAACTGTTGGTCTAGACTGGGAGTTGGACATTCCCCAAGGGGTCTGGTTTGGAGAGGGTGCAAGCTGAACTAAGGGGACCCCACCCACCATGCATGAATTTCAGGCAGTAGGCCTCTAGTCTATCAACATTAATAACAGACAAATATATAAATTGACTGTACCTCCATGACACCCCACAGCCAATCAGAAGTGATTATGTAAATTAGCAGGACAAAGATGGCAGAAGCCACAGAGCCAGTAGGAGCTGGCAGAAGGCTTGGGTTGCCCCCAGTGACAGAAGAAGCCAAAATTCCCTCCTGTCTGGTTTGGACACTGACAGAGGGGCCTGTGGGTGGTGGCCCTGGACCAGAATGAGCAGGAGGTTTGTGTAACCTGGGCTGGCCACCGAGAGAGGGACCTGCAAATGGCCCTCAGCCCTTCCTTCACCCAGGCTGCCCATGCCACCATCGGGGTGGCAGTCCTTGCTGGGAGGTGTGGCCAGCCTGAAAATAGTCCTCAGCCCCTTACCCATGCTGGCCACACCCCCATGGGGTAAGGGTTCATGCTGGAGGTATGGCCAGCCTGAAAATAGTCCTCAGCCCTTCACCCAAGCTGCCCAGGCACCCCAGTGGGAACCCCCACCCCAATAGGGTATGGTCAGCCTATAAACCACTACAGGCCCTTCACCCAAGTCACTCTGCCCCCAAAAGGAACCCCCACCCTGATCCAGGACACCCTTCAGTGCAAACCAGTCAACCTTTACCTGTAGCACAAGCCTCTATCTATACTAATAAAAGGGTAATATGCTAATTAGACTGGTATACCTTCCAAGAGACCTTCCAAATGTTCTTCTGGACAAATCTATGGTGGTGGGGCCGAAGTAGAAACAGTTAGAGGCCAAGAGGGGAGGGCAGTTGTGGGTGATTAGGCCAGTGGTGGGTTTGCAGTGGGGATGATCAGGCTAGTAGGTGGGCAGTTGGGGATGATCAGTCTGGTGGGGGTGGGCAGTTGGGGAAGAGCAGTTCAGCAGACAGAGTGGTTAGGGGCAATCAGGCAGGCAGGCAGGTAAGAAGTTAGAAGCCAGCAGTCCAGTCCCAGATTGCAAAGGGGATGTCTGGTTTGAACCAGATCTTATAAGGATTGGGCCTGAATTGGCAGTTGGTGACCCCCTGAGAGGTCCCAGATTAGAGAGGTGCAAGCCGGGCTAAGGGACACACCCCCCCTCATGATTAAATTTCATGCACCGGTTCACTAGTATATATATAAAAATCTAAGCGACCATCTGACTGGTTGACCATTTGACTGTCCAGTAGCAATGATGTGCACTGACCATGAGGGGGCAGACACTCAAGGCAGGAATTGCTGAGCTGCTGTGACTTGCAGCTGTCTCGGAGGACACATCCAGAACTAGAGAGGAGGGAGCCTGATTCCTGGGTGTGTCACTTGAGAACTGCCCTCTCACAATCTGGACCCCCTCGGGGGATGTTGAAGAGACAATTTTGGCTTGATCCCTTCAGGCCTTACTGAGGGATCCCACTGGTACATGAACTGTACCCCTGACCTCTAGTACATATATAAAAATCTAGCAATATAAAAAGGATGGTGGATTAGAGAAAATAAAACTTATGATATCTGGACATACCTACTGAATTTTCCTTATTGCCTAGGACCTCCCATACTCACCTGTGCTGAGTTATTTCCAGGTATGTTCACTCCATTGTTTTATATTACATTGGTGTCTGATGGCATGATCTGAATATCATGTTACATTGAGGATAATCAGCAGAGAAACAGGAGTGAAAAAGTAGTGTGATGAGAGTCTATATTAGATTTTCAGTCAGGATCAGAACAATGGGTTACTTGTGCTCTGAAAATATGTCCTGTTGAAGATCTATCATTGTACCTTCATTGTGAGGGATAGAGTGGGGAATAACAAAGGTTTATGAGAACTTAACATTAGTCAGTTTAAACAGCTGAAATAATCAGATAAATTAATATACACAAGTAACTATTTTTTGTCACATTTTATTTAGAATAGAATATTTATACTTAAGTTTAATATTTGTGCTAAATTTCTTAAAATGTTACTTTAAATAAAGTTAAGAATGTCAGTAAGATGTTGGGCTTGATCACGTCACATTGTTTGCATATTTTTGATATTTAGAATAAGATTTATGTTGTACATATTTCATGTGCCATATTGACTGGATATTCAATATTCTTCCTCATTCAGAAACAGGCATAAAAAAGTGGGACAGAGGATGCTACCTGGGGTATATGGGAGCTGCAGAGAAATGGTGTAATTTCAATTATTAACATGGAGAGAATGTTAATGTATTCTAAACAATGAATCATCTTGAAAAGGTAGTATGGAGAGATGTTAGACAACCTGATTCCTACCTTCTGCTCTATAAGCTTTTTTGTAATAAACTTCCTTTGAGTATGGGTAGACCTAGTGATTCATTTCTAAGAAAAAGAACAATGCAAAGGTGTTGGCACTTTTTTATAACACTAAACATACAATTAACCAGAAGTTGCCCCACTGAATTTATGATCACACAAAATAACTGTACAAAAGTGTTCATACTAAGTTTATTCATAAAAGTAAAACTATTGATCAGTCCAAATATCCAAAAGCAGATGAATGATTAGACAAACAGTGTCACATATCTACCATGAGATACAAGTCAGCTATAAACAGAAAGAAAAACTGAGACACAGAACTTGAATGGATCTCCAGAGCATTATGCTAAGTGAAACAAGTAAATCCCAAAAGGCTACAAACAATATGTAATAATTTTAAAATGAATTACAGAAATAGTGAACAGATTAATGAGTGTCAAGGATTAGGGGCAGAGTAGGAGGGGGAAAGAAGAGGTAATGATTATAAAAGGGCAACAAGAGAGATAGCTGTGTTAATGAAACTTTTGTATCTTGACTATGGTTATTGATACACAAATTTATACATGTGATAAAATTGTAAGGATTTGAATTCCCACTGAAATATAAGTGAAACTAGAGAAATCTGAATAAAATTTATGAATTATGTCATTGTCAATGTCATGGATGTTATAGTTTAGTATAATTCTTTATGGCATTATGATTGGGAAAGACTGGACAAAGGGTACACTTTAGGATCACTCTTAATAATTTCTTACAACTGCATGTGACTACAATTATCAATAAAAATTTCAATAAAAATTATGGGATGTATTTATGAGATTAGCTTACAAAATGACTTGATTTTTCTTTCTGTCCTGGTCTCTCTTTGCCTTGTTCCAGGGAACACCAGCTGCTATATAAAGTAGCCCTGTATAAAGGCCCAGACATCAAAAAGGGATTATCTCTAGCCAACAGGCAGCAAAAGCCTGAGTCCCATAAACTTTCCTAGGGCTAGAACCTTTTGTCACCTAGGTGAGTTACCTTAGAAATGGATCTTCAAAGCCTACCAACAGCCATGTGAGTCAACTTGATAGCAGATGTTCCCCCAGGTAAGTCTTAAGAGGATTATAGCCCCTGTCCATACTTGAATGCAACCCTGTGAGAGACTCTGAACATGGGCACCAGATAAGGCAAGCCAGGATTCATGACCATACAAACTGTGAGTTCCTATACATTTGCTGTTTTAAGCTGCTGAGTTTATGTGTCAAATAAGCAGTGGGTAGCTAACTGACAATGAGATATCCTGAAAGTTGCCTTCGTTTAGTTCCTCACAGTGTCTAACAAGATGACACAGCAGTGCCCTCATTGTCCTGACTCCCCTCCACTCCTGCTACCACCACCAAAACAAGTAAGCAAGCAAGCATCAGTCCTTTGGAATATCTTCTGTCCAGCTCACCCCTACTCCATCCTGCTCTTAGCTAGTAAGGATGATAGGTGTGGATGCTCTATCCTGAGGCATATTTTGGGTTGGACGAATGAGGTGTGGTTTCGGAGATTGGAGAGAAGGAGAGTGAAATTGGGTTGCTATTTCCTTCCCATCTTCCTGTAAGGTCACTTGGAACAAACTGTGATAGTATCAACTGACAGAAGGTTCTAGCCCTAGGAAAGTATCCTGGGTCCTGGATCTTGGATTCCCCCTCTTCTGTTCTGCTTCTCTCAGGTCCAGGGGTAACACTCTGGACACTCTTAAAATAGAGTTCTTGTACTAGTCCTGATGACCCCTCCGCACTCCATCCACACCTCAGTAAACAGTCCCTGGCAAATGATCCCATTTTGTTAATGTCCTCTAGAAAGCTGCTTTATGAGATTCAGTGTTGTTTTTTTTTTTTTCCTATTTATGCTCCTTTCCCTTATCTCACATCCTTTTTCTACCTTTAGGGTTTTTCCCACCAAAAGACCTTTTTATTTTTAGTTCCTTTCTCTAGATTTTATCTTGATGCTCTTTATAATGTTAATCAATTTAACTTCTTTAATTTTCTTTCATAACTGGGCAATGCAAAGAATTTTACTTAGAAGGCAGAAACTGGCAAGCAGTTGCCAAGATATTATTTTGGTCTCCAGGACCACATTTTAAAGGCATGCGATTTTTGTGGAGCAGAAAATTCCCTTAAGTAGAGGAAGACAGTGAGGACTGAAATTCAGACTACACCATGCTTCACCCACCAGAGGGAGAAGCAGGCCAGCCCCTGCAGGTCAGGGGACTGAGAGGGTGGCACATGGTGGATGGGGCTGAGGTAGAAAAGAGTATAGAGTGAATAAATGGTGATAGAAAAATAAATTTAAAAATAATTTATAAAAAGAAAGTGGCACATGCTTTTTCTTTTTCCCTGATTTAGTACTTTTTATGTTTTTTAAATGTATTTTTTTATTGTTGATAGTGTTACAGATATATCCCATTTCCTCCCATTTGCTTCTCCCCTACCCCCAGGTCTTCACTACCCTATTGTTCCTGACCATAGGCTATGCATATCCTACCTAATAAAAGAACAATATGCAAATTAACCATCACTCTGCTATACCTGCAAGCCATGCCCACTAGCCAATCAGGAGCCGGTATGCAAATTAAACCAACCAAGATGGCTGCAGCCTGGAGAGGGCAGGAGGCGTGGGTTTCTCTGGCAATGGAGGAAGCTAAGCTTTCCACACACCCTGGCAGGCCAATCAAGACTACAAAGTTTCAATTATAGAAGATAAAGAAATCCCAGATACCAGGGCCTCCACTTGGGTCACTGGAGGCGTGGCTGGCCTGGAAACCACCACAGGCCCTTCACCCAGGTCACCCCATGCCCCAAGGGAACCCCCCGCCGATCCAGAACACCCTTCATTGCAAACCAGCTGGCCTCTCCCCATGCACCAGGCCTTGATCCTATCTAATAAAAGAGTAATATGCAAATTGACTGTCATTCCAACACACAAGATCTGCTCAAAGATGGATGCCCCTACGTGGACACAAGATGACCACCACAAGATGGCCAGAAGGAGAGGGCAGTTGGGAGGAACCAGGCTTGCAAGGGAGGGTAGTTGGGGGTGATCAGACCTGCAGGGGGGCAGTTAGGGGTGACTAGGCTGGCAAAGGAGGGAAGTTGGGGGCTACAGGCCCTACATGGAAAGGCAGTTGGGGGGTTCCCTGGCATGTAGAGGAGGTCAGTTAGAGGTGACTGGGCCTGCAGAGCAGGGCAATTAGGGACAAACAAGTTGTCAGGAGAGTAGTTAGGCATTAATAAGGCTGACAGGGGAGTGGTTAGGGGTGATTGGGCTGACAGGCAGAAACAGTTAGGGGCAATCAGGAAGGCAAGCAGGTGATCAGTTTGGAGCCAGCAGTCCTGATTGTGAGAGGTATGTCCCACTGCCTAATCATGTCCCAATCATGATTTAGCATAAACAGGCAGTCAGACATCCCTCAAGGGGTCCCAGATGAGAGAGGGTGCAGGCTGGGCTGAAGGACACAACCTCCCATTCCTGAATTTCATGCACTGGCCTCTGGTAAGATTATAAGTGTATATGAGTTCATTGGTTTATCTCCTCTCATTCCCCAAACCCCACATTGAGGTTTATTAGTTTGTTCCATGCCTTCTTATTTTAGGTCTTATTTGTTGATCAATTCATTTTGTTCATTAGATTCCACAAATAAGTGAGATCACGTGATCTTTGGCTAAGCCTCGCTCCCAGTGGGGTCCCTCTTTCTACATAGCATCAAGAAAATTCTACAAACTCTGAGGCTCTGCTTTGTTTCTGTCATATTTTAAGATTATCCTGTATAATAAAAGCCTGATATGCTAAGTGTCCAGTCATCTGGTCGTCCGTTCAACCAATGAAAGCATACTATGCTAAAGATATGCTAAGGTTGCTCAACTGCTCTCTGTGACGTGCACTGATCACCAGGGTGAAGATGGTCTAACTGGTGGGTTTGCTTGCTGTTGAGGTCTGGCCTTTTGGGACTAAGCAAGACAGGAGGGACATGCCCTGGAGCCCTTCTGCAGTCCCTCCCCAACTGGCCAACCTCCAGTATTCCTCCCTGGCTCCAATCGTGCACTAGTGGGGTCCCTCAACCTAGCCTGTGCTCTCTCGTCATCTGGGACTCTTTGGGGGATATCAGAGAGCCAGTTTTGGCCCGATCCTACAGGCCAGGTTGGGGGATCCCACTAGTGGATGAATTTTTGCATTGGGCCTCTAGTCATTCATAATATTCCTAAAATATACATAGAGCCTCTGGAAACAAAAGAGAAGAGTTTAGGGAACAGGTGTGCTATTTTTAGTAATAGGAAGCTAAAGAGAACATGTGTACTTTGCTTAGGTAAAAATACCCATTGTGTTTACCCTTGGTTGGCAAGTTCTTCTTCATTTGTAATATCCCTGCATTCATCATCTACAATTTCAGTAACCTATTGAATGGTGGCCAACATGATTGGGGTTCAGTGAAATTAATCAATAATGCAATATATTTTTAAAGCTAATTTGGCACCTCACTTTTACCAAAGCCCTATGAGTTTAGAGTTTTTCTAAGCTGAATAATGCACTCTCATGATTTTTCTGTTGAGCAAACTTTAAACACAAGTGACAAACACATACACAGTCAGGATATACTGTACATGAAATGTCACCTTTGAAAAGTGGTAAGAAATTTGGGTAAAAGACAATCTGTGAATTATCCAGAAAGTGGACATCTCTCTTTTACTCATTCATTTCATTCATTCACCATCTCACCTTATTTTTATGAAGGATGCTCTGACTGTGGAGCCAAACCTTTCCCTCTGTGCTCTCACTAAAAGATCGTGAAAAGGTTTCTGGGCAATGATTAATTTGATATGACTGCAATGATTAAAATGGACTCATATCAGCTTTCTTTGAGTTTAAAATGTGGCATAGTTTTACTTTTACTAAATCGTTACTGTAAGCATTAATGTCTTCAACTTCTAAATGTTAGGCAACTGGAATTATTATATCATCTCTGCTATGTTTTAAAAAATGTGTCATAAAAAAATGTCAAATTTTGCCCACCCTGCATGGCGCAGTGGTTGAGTGTCAACCTAAGAACTAGGAGGTCATGGTTCAATTCCCGGTTGGGACACATGCCGGGGTTGCAGGTTCAGTCCCCAGTGCGAAGTGTGCAGGAGGCAGCCGGTCAATGATTCTCTCTCATCATTGATGTTTCTGGCTCTCTACCTCTCCTTTCCTTTCTGAAATCAATAAAAATATATTGTTTAAATAAATTAAAAAAATAATTTTAATCTCTGATGTATATTATTTGAAATAAATAAATATAAATGGGATATGAGGTAATCATTGAGAGTAAAATGTTTTTCAAACACATAATATAATATAGTTCCTTCAAAAAAGGTGGTTTCATCATTCTCAATTAAAGAAGCATATTCTTTCTTATAAACATCTAGCTTTTCAAAATAATGTATGTAGCAGACAAAAATGTGTACACATAGAGCTTTCAAAGTTTTTGTGGACTTTTATTTATAAATATATGCATGCATTTTTTCTGTATTTTTTGTTGTTGTTGTTGGCCAATTGCAAACTGACCACTTACAGTTGTACTTGAGTGCTTAGTGACCAGAAAATTTACAAATGCTGCTGCCGCCAGAGAAAATGAAAGTGCACAAGCAGATAGAAGGAAATCCTACAGGCAAAAATTAGCCATCATTAGTTATCCCTGCTAATACTGCAGAAAATTGGAATGCTTGCCTCACTGAGAATTGGAAAACATTTCTGAAGTTTATTTAGAACAACCCAAAAGACATATATATATATATATATATATATATAGATAGATAGATAGATAGATAGATAGATATAGATATATAGATATATAGATATATATAGATATAGATATAGATATAGATATAGATATAGATATAGATATAGATACATACATACACACACATAGATAAAATCATTTTATGACATTGTGGTGTTATACTTTGCAACTATATTTTAAAATTTATTTATACAAAATAGATATAAGATTTTTAAAATGTTTATACTTTTTATTTGCATTTATGACTATATGCTTAAAATCCTATATAGAGGCAAACATTTTAGGACAAAAATGCTAGAATTTATTACTAGTTCTATTTACAATAATCCTTCAGTAATACAATTGTCATATTGCTGTTCAAGGGTAACTGTCACAAAATTGTTACAATTAAGATCTTTCCTCTGAATATTTTTTTCTAAATTATCAAAAAAACCTTTTCACAATCAATTTTCTTGGTGATTTGCTTCATTTGGAATTACAATTTAAGACTGAGTTGAAGAATGTATTTATTGAATATATACTATATTCAACAGTATTACTTTAGGTCTTAAGAATTTAGAAATAAATTAGAAGAA
>JAAGEH010000393.1:39492419-39507065 GCA_011751065.1 Lasiurus cinereus | reverse complement strand
AGAGGGAGAGAGAGAGAGAGAGAGAGAGAGAGCATTGATGCAAAATAAATGTCATGTTTGTGTCTTTTATTGTTGTTTTTGTTTGGGGGAGAAACAGCTAATTCCTCCTATGTGTTGCTTTTTCTCCTCTCATGCCACTAATGACTATATACTTTTCTTGATATTTTCAGTGTTTACACTTACAGATGACCTTACTGTCAATATCTCTGTCAAGTACATTTCCTCAACACCTGTTATAAAATGCTACAGGCTTCTATGCACATGTAACACCATATTGGAATGATCCAGTTCATTTGACATAATGCAAATAGGTAGAGTACATGTTGCCTTACATATTTAAGCAGCATTATATTTTGATCAAGGGAGACTTTGTGAAGAGTTTGGATGGCATCACATATAAAGATTATTTCAGCATGCTTAGTATTGAAACTAATCGACCAAAGAGATGCTATTAAAAAAAAGAAAAAAGACCTTAAGACCTTCTTAGTTAAAGATAATCCTGACACATGTGATAAAAGTTGTATAACTAAATTAGAGTTTTCACATAGCCATCACATATATTCCATTAATATAAGTAGGCATATTATTTTAAAAACATAGATATTTATTTCACTCTATTTTTAAATATATTTTTATTCATAGGCTTTCTTTAAAAAATTAAAATGGGCAAAAGGAAAACATTTTTTCTTTTGAAATTTTTGTCTTCGAAGCATGTCCCGTGTACACAGGAATCATAAAGCACTTAGCAGGATAGTATGAAGCTGATTAAAAGTTCTTGCAGCCATTGATTTCTCACACTGTTAGTTTGGAACAAAGTCTGCTTAATACAGAGTAAAACAAAATTTCAGATTAATAAAGAACTTCATTCAATAAAAATATTTTATGTGCCCACTACATGCAATGTCTTTGTGTTTGTCCTTGTCCTTGTTGCTTTATAAACTAAGACCCAATTTCTCTATTCAAAGAATTTTTATTATGCACATAGATATGCATACTATCTAGCAAAGATTTTCTCCCAGTTTGTGCAGGCAGTGGTAACCTAAATAAGAGCACAGTGATTTTGGAAGGAAAAATTTAAAAACAAAACAACAACACTGCAAAATATTTTTTTTTACCTTTTAGGACTGTAATCACAATCCATTTTTCTTAACAACAAGGGGAGCCCAGGAGACAGGTGTGATGCTCAGGTGCATAAAAACAAATGCAGAAGACCAAGAGCTCATCCAGGCAGGTCCTGAAAATCAGAAATGCAAGAATATGAATGTCTATATTGTTGCAAGTTGCAAGCCACTAACATAAGCACCTATCTCAGTAATACTTTCAGATACACACTGAATCTAATTATCACCATCCTTAATAAAGACCATACGACAAACACATGCTTCCCCATAAATGTTATATGTTTCCTAAGAGTAAAGCCATAATTCTTTTACTTCTATTATATAATGGTAATATATGGATCCCATTTTAGTATAGTGTTTGCTTTGTATATAACTAGATTTATTTTATTTTATTTTATTCATCTTCTTCCTGGAATAACCTTTCACTTGTGTTGCTAAAATGTAAGCCTTCAGTTTGTAATATGTTATTTCAATTGTTTGTTAAAACAAAATTTAAAAGTGTGCTGCATACAATTTTATTAAGATTTTCAGCTATAAAATCTATTGCTTAAATTATAGTTTTTTTTATGCCAAGAACTTAGTATTTATCTTTTATTTACAGAGGGCTACCCAAGTAGATGGTCAATACATGTCATTTATCTAATTATTTTATAATAAATGTGTCTTGCCATCAAGTACTTATCATAAAAGGCAAACTAGCATCTACTGGAAATACACAGCACCACTGTAATATGATATGCTTCTGTTCATGGTTAATTTTGTTGTTGTTTTTTCGTTTGTTTGTTTAGTCTTTGAGACTTAACAAAAATGCAGGCATGACTATAATACACAGCAAATGACAAATTGAGTAGGAAGGAACATAAGTAATATTAGATTCATAAGCTGTGCTGCTATCATTGTTTATACACAGGGCTTAGACTTGATTAGGTGGCAGGGATAATGCAAATGGCATAACAAATCTCTATTAATTGGGAAAGATTTCTCAAAGGATATAAATTTTAAATCCTCTTCTACAGGAGTGGAGGAAGAATGTTGAAGAAGAGACTCTTCCAGGTATGGTAACTTGTTTCTATAAAGAAGTAAGAAAAATTAGGTATTTAATGAGGAAATGCACTTTGGGAATTTAGTGGGAGACCATGAAGTATATAAGCAACACTAGAGGCCAGATGCAAAAATTTGTGCCAGCACTGGCTTTCTTCTGGCACCTGGGACCCAGACTTTCCTCCGGCCACTGGCTTCATCTGGAAGTTCGTCCTGAAGGATGTCTGGAAGGACATCTGGTCTAATTAGCAATAGTATATTATGCTTTTATTATTATAGATTACTGTGTATATGCTAGGACCAGAGACAAAATCATTGATTAGGATTTGGGACGGAAGATGGGTGGCTGCTTTGATAACAACATTATTTAAGGGAAGTAATTTGAGTTGGAAAGTCCAGCAAAATTATGATAAAATGGGCAAGGACAAGGGTAATGATCATGGTGCAGCTGCTGATAATACGTACATACATACATATACACATGATGTCTATATATGTAGATCTCAGTCTATACAATTCTTCCACATTTTTGCTTTTAATTTTCACAAAATCTTATGTTTAAGGAAATTATTAAGATCTTTTAAAAGATAAATAAATAGGAAATTACTTATGTCACAATTCAGAGCTATGTAATGGAGAATGGAACTGAATCCAGATTTTCTGATATTTGATCAAAGGCTCTTTTTGGAGAGAAAATAGCTATGCTTGCTAATGAAGCAGCTGGGTAAGATGATTTTTCTAAGGGTGGCAATTCATGTATTTCTGTATAATGTGATTATCAGCCACAAAATGCCTAGCTGTCTTTTAGGCTTCTTAGTGTTCTAATTTTTCTGTTGAGAAATCTGACTAGAAGAAAAACAGGGCTATTTTAATTATCCTCTTGAAGAAAAACTTGGGACAATCAAATTTTGTACTTCATGAAGTTGTTTTTGCCTATTGGTAAAAGGACTATTGCAAATGTATGTGTTGTACATATTTTCACCAAGGAAAACCTCCTCAAGAGAATAATGACAACCTAATTGTGTTAAACATTGATGTCAGTGGGAAGTTTGCGCAAGTGAAGACTGTAGAATCAGACCAAGCTCTTGAGTACTGATACTATAATTAGGTATTTTAACTCATGAAAGACAGAACAGTACTGATGGTTTCAGAATTTTAAATATATTACCATTTCAAGTAAAATAATGAAGTATGCCTTGAGTTGTAGTTAATATATATTGCCAGTTGAGATTGTCTATATGCAACTACATTAGAGATAAGAGAAGAGGGATTGTCACAGAAAATATGTTAACCAACAGTTCCTACACAGAACACTTTTATTTTTATTCATTTTATTATCAGAATAACTGATGACTGTACTTTTAGACCCCTCTATTCAAGAGTATTATGATGTTCTTATTGATTAGGAGGGTTGCATAGAGATTAGTTGTTTTCTATTCTGAGGGTGAGCTATGCCAGCCTTGAAACATTCCGTGTAGTGTATACAGTATATTGTTATGGAATCATTCTAATGGTATGCAGTTCCATTCTTAATTTTCCACTGATAATTAAACCATTAAAGAAACAGTTAACAAACACCAAATTAAAAGAAGTTGACTTGGATCTACAAGCTTTGTACAGCATTTTGGTTTCCGCAAGCTCAGTCCATTCAAATGGCTTAGAATCAAGCTTAATTTGATAATTGGTATAAGAAGTGCATATTTAGGGATATCTCCCACTACCTAGATCTTTAGTTCAGTAAATATCATCTGCACATTCTGGCAGATACAATCAGCAGTGATGCCCAAATGAGAAAAATCTCTCACGTCAGTCACACATTTACTAAATTATCTCAGGAATTCACCTTCCAAAGTCTAAAATAAGGCTGACTTTTTGTGCTGAGAAATAGAAAATGAACTAATTATTAAGTATGGAATGACCAAAAGTATTGGAAAAGCATTTCTTGCAAAACCAGAATTTAATAAGGCATATTGTTCATTATAAAAGATCATTGTTCTGACTTTTACAAAGTTGTGTAAGCGTGAGGACATTTGTGTTCACAATTACAACCCTTCTGTTGTCCACCATGAATTTAATTCTATGATACTCTTAATGAACTTTGCTTCTTATCATGAAGTAATCTGTTAATAATTTGTATTTCAGTTCATTCAATCCCAAATCTCATGATTTGCTGATTATAAAAGAAATGTTTAGTAGAAAGAGAACATTCATGAATGGAATCAAAGCTGAACAAAAGAAAAAAAGTAAATAATATAAATGATAGGATTTTTAGCAACTCTGAAATAGTTATCTTAAATTGTTTAAAAATTGTTCTGTAATGACTCAGAGATGCTTGCCTCTTCTTATGAAAATATATTTATTTTATATCAAAGTATGAGCTACAGATGATTTTTCAATTTTTTTTTCTTCTAGACATTTAACAAACCTGGTCAAAAATAAATTTGGGGGAAGAATATTTTTCTAGTTGTTGACTTAGATTAGATCTAAGCAAGTAAAGAGTAATTTATAACTTTAATTTACTAAAAGCATGTGAATTGAATATGCTGGGATTCAATACTGATACTATGATGCTTAATTTCAGCTGTATCTGTTTTTGTGAATGGGGATTTAAAAAGGCAAATTTGCTTACATCTTTTCTTGCTGACACTGAGGTCATTACTTTATGGGTTTGCTTTCATTTGCTCATCTATAGTAGTTTATATTTTTGGCTACTTTTGCAAAAATTCAGATGCCCTTGATCAACACAAATATAATGCAATTGCAGCACCAGACAAAAGCTATTGTATATGAAAAGAAGAACAAGAAGAGTAATATGGTCAGTTTCATCATAAAACATAACCAATAACATGACATTTAACACGGAGAAGACATTTCACACACTGTGCTTTGTTACCACATAAAAATGCCTCTGAGTGGTCATTGCTTGCACAAGATCTTTATAAAAGAAACAATGTATTGCCTTACCTGCAACTGTAAAAATGACTTAACCATTAAAAAAAAGTCTAGTAATTCCTTCAAAGTAAATTTTCCACAACTTGCTATAGTGCTAATCGTAAGCATGTTATACAGTAAATTAGCCCGAAGCGAAGTTAAGCAAGCAGATTAGGACTGTAATATAGTATCAAGACTCATAAATCAAGCATGCTTGCAGATTTCCTTTTACTTACTGCTCCTTCTTACAGTTCAGACAAGTCATAATTACACATCAGTAGGCATTGTGGGCAGAGGAATGAGCTACAACATAACGCACAATAAACCCTGTCATATAAAAGCAAACTGGATAAAATAACAGAAGCAACACTCCATTTTACAACATCACACTAAAGAATTACACCGCACCGTTGTGTATTATTCTGATCAATCATGAATCCATCCACAATTGACAGCTCAGTGGGTTAAAATTTGCCATTGAAGAATAGTTTCCATTTTTTTATTTTCTTGTTTGATTATACACATTAAGCACAAGACTGTGTGATTCTGAAAAGCCACAGGTACATAATATAACACTGCCCTGCACACATTGCAATTAAATAAATTCTGCTAATGCTCCTTTAAAGCTTTCTTTTATTAGACATGCTTAAAATAATTCATACTGGATAAACTGTAAGTGGTTCTTTATTCATGTTTTATTAGTATTATAATTTTGAGTAATTACTCAGGTACTCTTGTTACCTTAGATCAAAGAGATGTTGATTCTGAAGTCTTTTCTGGTATTTTCAAGCTTAGATGATATTACCACTAAGCTCACAGGACCCTCCTTTGTCACTGAGTTTGAGCCGAACATTGAAAATGGGATTTAATGAAACATAAGCAAATATTGGTTGTTTCAACTCTAATAAAACATTTAAAAGAACTAATAAAGTTAAGGTAATTGCTGAATGCTAATCGAAAATTGCTACTACCAGTTATATTTTATAGTTGGAACTCAGCAGGTGGTAGGGGGATATATTTTTCACATTATTCATCAAATATAATTTTGAGAGGCACCAAGGTGTTTTTACCTACTCCACATTCATAAGAATTTAATTATGGATAATATGTTAATGATATAGGAAATACAGAGGAAATAATTTTAAAGCCAGAGAGTAAATTATCTGCCACATTGGAATTTCCCTCCAGATGTTACTGGATCTCCTTTTAACTATTACTTATGTGTACATAAATGAATCCTATTGAGAAATAAGGAATTTACACACTGCCTTTATTTTAATTATATTATATTTTATTTTATTTATTTTATTTTAATCTCCAGGGGATATTGTTTTGTGGCTCCAGGGATTTAGAGAGAAACAAAGAAATAGATGATTAGAGAGAGCTCAGAAGAACTGAACAGGTAATTTAAGAATATTTTATGCAAATATCAGTGACCTTGGAAGCAGAAAGCCTGAGTTAAGATTTAAGTAAACCTAGATTTCACTATGTCTTAACAGGTCAGAGCCATGTTTTTTAAATATATTTTATTGATTTCAAAGAGGAAGGGAGAGGGAGAGAGAGATATAGAAACATCAATGATGAGAGAGAATAGTTGATTGACAGCCTACTACATGCAGGCTTGACCTCCTACTGGGGGTCAAGCCTGCAACCCAGACATATGCCCTTGACCAGAATCGAACCCAAAGCCCCTCAATCCACAGTTCGATGCTCTCTATCCACTGAGCCAAAGCAGTTAAGGCCAGAGCCATATTATTGATGACTATTCACAAAACCAAACACTGTTTCAAGCATAGGTTTGTTTGTTTTTTTATTGATTTTAGAGAGGAAGGGAGAGGGAGAGAGACATAGAAACATCAATGATGAGAGGGAATCATTAATGGTCTGCCTCCTGCATGCCCCACATTGGAGATCAAGCCCACAACCCAGGCATGTGCCCTGACCAGCAATCAAACCCTGACCTCTTGGTTCAAAAGTTGACACTCAACCACTGAGCCGTGCCAGCAGGACTCAAACATAGTTTTTATTTTATTCAGAATAAAATTCCTTATACCCTTCTGCTCCCAGAAGACTCTGTGCTAACCTCTCATGCATAGCAATTGCCTGTTTATGTGTCTTCTTCTGAAATCAAGAACTGAGTTTCAAAGGGAGAAATGGGAGACATCTTCAATACTGTCAACAATAAAATAACATTTTAAAAAATCAAAAATGAATAAGTAAATGAAAGAACTGAGTTTCATTTAACATTTTATACACATAATTGAATGATAGAGTTGATCAGAACAAAGTTAACCTAAAATTTTTGTTGTCTTGGCTCAATAATAAGGTTATTCATAGCATTTATTGAAGGAGTACCATATGTCAGACAGTATGATTTTATAGACTAGATATAATTTAATCTTCAGAAAAATGTGTAAATATGTATTATTGTTACTATTTCAACTTTACATTTGTGGAAATTGTCCTAGTTAATGAGGATCCAGAATCTTAATCTAGCTAACTCCAGAGGTCCTGCTGGTGACTATGATCCACTTCTTACCATTTTGAATCAGCCTTTTAATGAGTTATAATCTTAGTGAATTTAGTTTCCCTCTCCATAAAGAGATTCCTATGAAATGGTTGAAGTCAAAGTTCAATTATCATGCAAGTCCCATACCAGTAAGGGTGAAACCCTACAGAAACCTGTACTGAGAATACCTTAGCAGAGGGACTTGACATAGGCAGATCCAATGGAGTCTCTTCTAAGAATTGATTGCATCTTCTGATTTTGAGGACAGTGTTTTATGAGTTTATTTTTATTTATTTATTTGTATCATCTTGTTTTTGTTCAAAAGTTCTGAAAATCAAACAACTGTTCACAAGACAATGAACTTTTTTTTTCTTCACAGTATTAAAGGACAGGTGCCCTTTGAGTTCCATAGTTGGAGACTATAATGATTTTCATAGTATTAGCCAGGATAATTATATACATAATTGGCCAGTTTTACTGAAAACATGAACATTAGCATGCTTTTCCAATCCAAGATAATATTTAATTAAATTTAGATAAACTAGTCCATTTAGACTGCATCAGTCAATTATGTGAGATTAAGGGTGAAAAAATTGATATCTTGGTACTATGCCCAAATTAAAACATTTGGTTGATCAAGTATTTAACAGCTTATCTCTTGGTTAGTTACTGTTGAAATGTGACCTGAAGGGAATGAGGGAATACACCAGTAGAACATAGGGCAGACTTAGATTTAAGAAAGGCAGAAGACTGCAGATAATGCTCAATAGGAACTTTTAAGTATGTATCATTATAATGTTTTATACTCCTAGCATTCCATTTTAACAAATAATTTTCACCTCTTTTCTATTTTGAAACTTTTATGTAATACTTTCTAAGACAATAAATGTTAGAAAATATTCCCTAGGAAATGGTAACTTTGTTATATACATTTCTCTTTGATTAATTATGGTAGTGAAATTCACAAAAAAATTAGCCAAAAATTGGAAAATAAAAAGGGAAAGGAAGTTTTTATTAGGACTTACTAGAGGCCCAGTGCAAGAAATTCATGCAATAGGGTCCCTGGGCCTGCAGACAATCAGGGCTGATACATGGGGCGACTGACAAGGCAAACGGGGGTCCCACACTGGCATCTGCCTTGTCTGGCCTGTGGCCTGTGGGCTGGGGGTAGCTCCTGCATTGAGTGAGTTTCTGCCCCTTGGTTGTCAGGGTGTGCCATAGTGACTGGTCATTCCACTGTTTGATCTATTTGTACATTAGGCTTTTATTATATAGGATTATCTACAAACCAGGAAAACAACACTTAAATAATCAAGAAGCCTACATCTCTCCTCATATTCAGGCCCACAGTTAATGTATTAGAAATTTTTCTTAATACCAAGATCATAGTTTAGGTTCTGAGCTGTTTGACTCTTCTTCATTAAAACATAGCTTAAGTCAATGATTTATGAATAGGCTACTTAATGACAATGGATCAAGCACTCCCCAATAAGGAAACAAAGAAGACTATGAAGATATAAAAAGTAAAAATGCAGAAACTGAGTAAAACAGGATTTGAAACTCTTCAAACTAAGAGGTGGTAGAGGGTAATTTTGTGTTTAACTTAAAATGTTGCTAACATCAGGAAGAATTATTATAAATAGTCTTATATGAGACATCTGTTAACTTGATCAGCCAAACTGGAAAGAAAGATTCTTTAAAATTTTTAAATAGTCATCACTTTTCAATGGCTATCTATGTGGACAACAAAATGTATGAAATACAGTTGAAGTTCAACTCATTGAAAAAGACATATTGGCAATAGAAAAAAAATGACTGTTGGAATATATAGATACTGAAATAATGAGTAATTCATAGTTAATTTGCAGTTTGGAGATTATATAAGTATACACAGCCGTACAGTTAAAAAGGCTTTTTCATTCTCACTTGTTTTCTTATAAAGTGTTATTATCTAGCCTGTGTAAATAGCAACTATGCAAATTTCCCATGCTTTATAAATGTTTCACTAAAGAATTCTTAAGCAATCAATTAATTCTTTTTTCTTCCTGATTGTCAGCAGATGAGTATCTTATAAGAATGGTTTCTTTTTATTTTTTTTAAGTTTGATTTCTATAGAACTCTAAATTAATTTCCAGTAGAAATATTTTGGACAAAATAGAAATAGTGGATTATATGAAAGAAATTGTTTTGTCCCTAGGGAAGGTTAACTCTTTTTTTTTCCTACCTCCTCTCTTTTTCATAGCTGAAATCCAGTGAAGAGAAAACTAAGGATAACAACTGTGGTGGGAAAACTTGGTTTAGTAAGAATTACTTAGTATATATTGACTATATATAAGAGGCTTTTGACATTATACTAGTCTCAAACTGCCTCCAACTTCTATTGATATAAATATCTGTAGGTGCAGAAGACTGGAATTAAATCTTTAAAATGTAGAATATAAATTTTAGAAGGAATATTTGAGTCAAAATTTATAGGTGACATTTATAGCTATAAACCTGAAACTCTGCTACCCTCACCTTGATGAATCTCTGAAAAGCTGCCCCACTGTAAACCTGAGAGAGCACTCAGCAAGTGGCAGCTAGACTTCACAAACACTGGGGCAATTGCTGCGTGGCTTCATATGCAGCACTGGCCTGGCACTAAATTTGAATGTGTATCAATCTGGTGAACACCACTTGCTCCTATCTGGTAATGCACTGAGAATCTACTTCATGCAACTTGATACTTCCAGAGGCTTTATTATTGTTATTATTATTATTATTATTATTATTATTATTAATCCTCACCTGAAGATATTTTTCCATTGATTTTTAGAGAAAATGGAAGGTGGGGGGAGGAGATAGAGAGACATCGATTGGTTGCCTCCTGCTTGAGCAACCGAAGTGTATGCCCTTGACTGAAATTTAATTTGGCTGGACCCCGGGATGGTACTCTATTCACTGAGCCAAACCAGCTAGTGTTCGCCAGAGGCTTTGTAAGTGACTGAGTTTAACATATAGCTGACAGGTGAAAGCAGGCAGAGGCAAAGCTTGGGGTTCCTTGGGCTTTTGAGGACCTACCCTAGGCCCAGTGCTGGAAAAAGTTGGCCTTGGTGCATGACTTGATCCTTCTTGCACATATCCAGGCCCAGAACTATGGATCATGCTGTGGCTCCAAATAGGTTGCCCAAGGCCAGTCACAGGCAGCATCTGATACTGGCCAGCACCAGAGTCTTTCTCAAGAGGCCCAAGAACAAATACACCCTGTAGTCAACTTCAGACAACATCAGAGCAGGATTCAATTAGCTTTGCATGTGCATATCCAAAGGTAGTTCTTGTCAGGTACCAATCAACAAATTAGGTAATCGGGACAAAATAGATAAATTTATAGAAACATAACACTCTTTAAAACAGAAGCAGGAAAAATCAGAAAATCTGAATAGATCAATTACAATTAATGAAATTGAAGCAGCAATTTAAAAAAAAAAAACTCTCAACAAACAAAAGTCCTGGAGCAATGGTTTCATAGGTGCATTTTACCAAACATTCAAAGAAGAAAAAACACTTATTCTTCGTAAACTATTCCAAAAAGTTCAAGACAATGATAGGCTCTCAAGCTCATTAAGGCCAGCATTATCTTAATTCCAAAACCAGATAAAAACACTACAAATAAAGAAAATCATACGTCACTGTCACTGATGAACATAGATTCTAAAATCCTTAACAAAATATTAGCATATCGGATTCAGCAACACATTTTAAAGATCATACATTAAGATCAAGTGGGATTTATTCCAGTCATGCAAAGATTGTACAATATTTGCAAATAATGATACACAATAAAAAAAGAAAGATAAAATTACATGATCAAATTAACAGATGCAGAGAAAGCATTTAATAAAACTAGCACCTATATATGACAGAATTTCTCAGCAAAATGGAAATAGAGGGAACATATTTCATCATAATAAAGGCCATATTTACAAACCCACAACCAACATCATGCTCAGTAGAAAAAACTACATATGTTTTAAGATCAGGAACAAGACAAGGACATCCACTTTCACCAGTGTTACTCACCATAGTATTAGAAACCTTAGCCACTGAAATCAGAAAATAATAATAAATAAAAGGTATACAAGTTGGAAAGAAAGAAGTAAAACTGTCATTATTTGTAGATGACATTATGCTGTATATAAAGAACACTATATGTTTTGGAAATCAACCTCTTATCAGATGTATCTTTGGCAAATATGTTCTCCCATGCAGTGGGCTCTCTTGTCACTTTTCTGATGGTTTCTTTTGCTGTGCAGAAGACAATTCACCAAAGTGGACATACAAAGGGACAAGGGACATATGAAAAAATGCTCAAAGTCACTAATCATCCGAGAAATGCAAATCAAAACAACAAATGAGCTATCACTTCACAACTATCATAATGGATTACCATAAACAAACCAACAAATGCCAAGGGTGTGGAGAAAGGGAACCCTCATGCACTGCTGGTGGGAATGCAGACTGATGCAGCCACTGTGGAAAACAGTATGGAGTTTCCTCAAAAAACTAAAAATGGAACTCACATTTGACTCAGTAATTCCACTTCTAGGAATATATCCCAAGAAACCAGAAACACCAGTCAGAAAGAATATATGCACCCCTATGTTCATAGCAGAGAATTTAAAATAGCTAAGATTTTGCCAAGACTGGTTTGGCTCAGTGGATAGAGCATCAGCCTGTGGAACGGTCCCAGGTTTGATTCCTGTCAGGGGCATGTACCTTGCTTGCAGGCACATCTACAGTGTGGGGTGTGCAGGAGGCAGCTGATGTCTCTCTCACATCGATGTCTCTGACTTTCTATCCCTCTCCCTTCCTCTCTGTAAAAAATCAATAAAATATTTTTAAAAAATAGCTAAGATTTGGACAGCCCAAGTGTCCATCTGCAGATGAGTGGATAAAAAAGTGGTGGTATATTTACACAATGGAATACTCTGCAGCTGTAAAAAGGAAAGAACTCTTACCATTAGCATGGATGGATCTGGAGAGTATTATGCTAAGTGAATAAAGCCATTCAGAGAAAGATAAGTATCATGTGATCTCATTCATATGTGGAATCTAATGAACAAAGTAAATTAATGAACAAAATAGATACAGAGACATAGAAGCATGAAATAGACTATCAAACCTTAGAGTGAAGGCAGGGGAGAGTGGGTGGGTGAGAAGATATCAACCAAAGAACTTGTATGCATATATGCATATGCATAACCCATAGACACAGACAATAGGGTGGTGAAGGCCTGTAAAATATGTTATGTAAAATAAGCCAGTCAGAGAAAGGCAAGTACCATAAGAGTTCACTTATTTATGGATTCTAATGAACAAAAGAGACAAATAAATAGAAAAAAACTCATAAATACATAGAACAGACTGACAGCTGGGTGGAGGAGGAGGCACTGGGAAAATAAAGTGAAGGTATTAAGCAAAGAAAAAAAAAATCTCATAGACACAGGCAATAGTGTGGTGATTACCAGAGGGAAGGAAGAGGTAGAAGAGGGTAAAGGAAGGATAAAGGGTAATGGAAGAAGACTTGACTTTGGATGGTGAGCACAGAATATAATATACGGATAACATATTACAGAATTGTACAATTGAAACCTATATAATTTTATTAACCATTGTCACACCAGTAAATTCAATAAAATGTTTTGGAAAAAGCTCTGAGCCTAAATGAGGCCTTTAAGGGAAGAAGCGAGTAAAAGTCTTAAGAGACTAGTGCTGTGGCATCTAGCAATATGATCTTGGGAAAGGAAGAGAAAGTACCAAGAGAATCTGAAATGAAATAAATACTGAGATGGGGGTGAAAATCCAGAAAGTGTGGAATCTTGGAATATGAGTGTGCCAAGTGCTTCTAGCTAAAGCATGATAGAAACTGAGAACTAGGTAACAGCAGCGTGGACTTAATAGATGACCTTGACAAAATAGTGTTTGTGGTGTTTCTAATTAAACACTATTCAAGTGAGCTTTGAAGAAAATGGGAATGAGAAATTTAGCGACAGCACAATTGAACAACATTCATAAGACATTTCCTCTAAAGGAGAGCAGAGTGCTAGAGGAGTAACTGGAAAAATAGAGTTTAGGGAAAGATTAAGATGGAATAAATAATAGTATTTTATATAGTGATGGGAGTATGTAGAGAGAGAATATTTGATGGTATGATATAATTGGGCCTAGTATACAAATGAAAATGTTGGCTTTAGATGGAAACACAGGTTACCTAGATCCATATCTGTGTCTGTGTCTGTGTCTTTGTCTGTGTCTGTATCTGTGTCTTAACCTGTGTCTGTCTTTGTCTGTGTTTGTGTCTATGTCTGTGTCTGAGTCAGTGTCTATATCTAAGTCTGTGTGTCTGTGTCTATGTCTGTGTCTGTGTCTATGTCTATATCAGTGTCTGTGTCTGTGTCTATGTCTATATCAGTGCCTGTGTCTGTGTCTGTGTCTATCCCTGTGTCTGTGTCTATGTCTATATCTATATCTATGTCTGTGTCTGTGTCTATCTCTGTGTCTCTGTTTATGTCTGTGTCTATATCTATGTCCGTGTCTACATCTGTGTTTGTGTCTGTGTCTATGTCTATATCTATATCTATATCTATATCTATATCTATATCTATATCTATGCCTGTGTCTATCTCTATGTCTGTGTCTAAGTCTGTGTCTATGTCTGTGTCTGTGTCTAGTTTGTATCTATGTCTGTATTGTGTCTGTATCTATGTCTATGTCTGTGTTTGTGTCTATGTCTGTGTCTGTATCTGTGTCAGTGTCTATATTTATGTCTATATCTGTGTCTATGTCTATATCTATATCTATATCTATGTCTATGTCTATGTCTATGTCTGTGTCTGTGCCTATGTCTATATCAGTATCTATGTCTGTGTCTATCTCTATGTCTGTGTTTGTGTTGATGTCTGTGTCTGTGTCTGTGTCAGTGTCTATATTTAAGTCTGTGTCTGTGTCTATGTCTGTGTCTGTGTGTATGTCTATATCAGTGTCTATGTCTGTATCTATCTCTAT
>JAAGEH010000393.1:39397269-39492409 GCA_011751065.1 Lasiurus cinereus | reverse complement strand
TGTCTATGTCTGTGTCTATGTCTGTGTCTGTGTCTATGTCTATATCAGTGTCTATGTCTTTGTCTATCTCTATGTCTGTGTCTGTGTCTATGTCTGCTCTGTGTCTATGTCTATGCCTATGTCTGTGTCTGTGTCTGTTTTTCTGTATCTGTGTCTTTGTGTATGTCTATGTCTGTGTCCGTGTCCTTATCTGTGTCTATGTCTGTGTCTATTTATATCTATGGCTCTATCCATACATGATCTTCTATAACACATATATTATTAGCAATGGACTATATGGTTTCAGTTGTAAGCTGGGTAGCTGCAGTATTTGAAGTTTGTGAAAATGTCCTTCAAGTTTTCAGTGCAATGAGAAACCTAGTAATCAGTTGAATGTGGGATTGTGGGGAAGGTGTTGGAGTTATGAGTAGTGAGAAGGGTATAGTAATCTAGGAAAGTGAGATGCAGGAAAAAAAAAGCATGTTTGTCTTAAAACATAAAGGCTCTTGTGTATAAATTTAAAGCAAGAACAAGTAGCAGGTTGTAAGATTTTATCCAATCATGGGTATGCATGGAGCAGGGTTCATCAGCATACAATTAAACAGAAAGAGTCAAGGACATAAGCAAGGGAGTGATTACGCTGAATAGCTTTGGGAAATCAAACTAGTAAGGAGTGGTGTGATTGCTTACAACATCAACATCTTCCTAAATGGTGGCATACTTGGTTTCTTTCCACCCTTCCTCTTTCTCCTTTATGCTGACCCAAGTTATTTGTGCTACAATATAGTGTAGATCTGCTCATCCCTCTCTCTCTCTCTCTCTCTCTCTCTCTCTCTCTCTCTCTCTCTCCCTTTATCATCTCTCTCTCTCTCTTAGGAACCTTCAAAGTCTACCCATTACACTTAGGAGAGTTTCAATGTCTAGCATGACCTTAAACTCCAGCTTCAGCTTGCACATCACTTCCCTTTGTCTGGTTCATTCTAACCCATAACCAATTATGACATGTTCTTTCAAACATGTTCTTTTGACATATTGTTCTCTTTCTTTGAAGGGTCTTTCTCTCATGCTTCTAGCTTCTATTCATCCTAACAAACAAACAAATAAACAAAAACAAACAAACAAAGAGAATTTACTACTTCGTAAAACTCTCATATTTTCTCAAGGCTCAGATAATTTTTCCTTTATTTCCATTGCACCTGGTTAACATCTTTTAAGACACTGATTTTGTATTGTAATCAAGTATTATCATGTCTGAATCCCTAGAAATGGAAATTTTAAAACTATGAAATGAATACTATTAAAATTTTCATTCCAGTGACTCAAATATTTTTGGCTTATAATTCTCAGTAGGAATTTTTATGAGTGTATACATGAACAGACCGGAGAGGCAACATAGGGTAATGCTGAATGTCCTTATCTCTTCAGTAGAAAATAGAGGAGTCTGAATTTAATGGGTTTTAATCCAAAGAAAAGAAAATATAAACAAAATATCAAAAACATGAAAGTTCTATTTGGATGCCATAATATCTAAGAGGAAAAAGAGGAAAGTGTCAATTCTAAAAGTAACTAAAGCATACCTGGGAAGTTAGTGGAGAATTATCTCTCTCTCTCTCTCTCTTTTTTAATATATTTTATTGATTTTTCACAGAGAGGAAGGGAGAGAGATAGAAAGTCAGAAACATTGATGAGAGAGAGACATCGATCAGCCGTCTCCTGCATGCCCCACAGTGGAGACGTGCCCGCAAGCAAGGTACATGCCCCCAACCAGAATTGAACCCCGTATCTTTCAGTCCACAAGCCGATGCTCTATCCACTGAGCCAAACCGGTCTCGGCAGAGAATTATATCTCTTGCAGCATCCTCATAGCTATTTTACGTGGCCAACGAGACCTGTGAATTTTTCAAGGTTGTTTTAACATCCATATACTATGTTCTTGAGGACCTATGTGGCTATTTGTCTGGTCAGCTGCCAACATGTGCTTTTTTGTTTGTTTGTTTTTACTGCAGTGCCTCCCATCCACTGTTCCTCAGTTTCCCTTCAGAAAAATGGTGGTCATGATTTTTGTCCTACTACAATAGTTGGGGAATATTAGTAAGACCATGGATATGAATGTCTTGGGAAAATCCCCGATAAATACAAGACATTATTAATGGTATGAAATGAGATAGAATATCTAAAATAATACTTGTTTTGTGAGACATGGAAAGCTAGGCATGCACTGGCTTTATTTTCTTTATAAGTGATTGCTAATTTAATGAGGAAAGTAAATATTTATGTAAAATCTTTTACTTTAGTCCACAAATGCACCCAGAGGGGGAAATGAATAATTTCAAGATAATTTCTGGAAAATCTGGTAACAGCACTAATGATTGGAATGTTCCCACGATATCAGTCCTGGTTTTTATTTATTTTTTATTTTTTATGTCATAAGAACCACTGAGCTAACAACAAATTGAAAGTTTTTCTTAAATAAGGGAGTGTTTAAGCTTTGGGAAAAAAAAATAGGTTACTACATATAGATGAAATAACTTAAACAAAACCTAACCAGAAAGTCAGGAAAGGGAGGTACAGAATGGATAGAAAGATGTTTTCAAAAGCAGGGGAACTGAAAGGAACAGAGGTTGAGACAAATGAGCTAAATTATCCAAGCAAAACCATTCAGTGCTCTAGGCCTGTGAAGGCTTGAAGAAAATATAGTCATCTGAAACACACCACTGTGCCTATGATTCTGTCTCTAGTCATCATTAGGAAGTTATGTGTGGTAATTTCAGGCTAAACTTTGGTATGCTAGTTGAAAGAGCTCTGACCAACTAGTTTTGAACCTATTGTCTAATTGTTTAAGGACTTCTTACTATGGCTGGCATCTATTTGAATAAAATCCATGATTATGTCCCTGGAATGTAGCATTTTCAATCTATAGTCATTTAATTAGTCTTTGATATGGCTATACATCTGAAAATAGTAGGAGGCAAAGCAAGGAAAAGGGAATAATGGTATTTTTTTCTAAAAAAATAAAAATTTGATTATATATTAGGGAGAGACATAGAGCAAGCAAAATATTTAAAGGGATTGCTTCTCATTAGGAAATTATATTTAGAGGGAGTTATAAAAGAAAATAGTTAAGCTTGAAATCACAGGCACATGGTTTTTAAAATACATTTATTTTCCTGCATGAAATCTTAAGATAATTTGATATAAGGGGAGGAGAACCTGTAAGCAGAAGGGGTTTTCAATTACAAAACATGGAACTTCTGCTAGACCCCATGCTCTAACTCTATCTTATAAACGGGATTGCCTCAAAACAAAATTTATCAGATATGGCCACAACGAAGGGCACATTTGTTAACCACAATGTCTCAAAATATATTGAATTCATTACAAACATTTAAAATTGAGAGATTTCACATTTTAAAAATAAGTTTGAAAATTCCAGAAGAAAAAAAAAAAGTAAGAGCTGGCGTCAACAAACACATTGTTTCTTGGCAGCAAATAAATGAGTTTCATTGCAGCTGTCCTTTCAATGAGGTATTCATTCTCCTGATCCCTGGGATCTTCCTCACACTTGACGTTATGGCAACTTCACTCATCTAAGTTTTCTGAAAAGCGCCTGTTGGCTTCTGAACTTGAAAGTTAGCTCTGAATCAAGTCCTGACCACCTTTGACAAAATTTGACTTTAAATCTCATGTTGCTGCCCTACCCGGTTTGGTTCAGTGGATAGAGCGCCAGCCTACAGACTCAAGGGTACCAGGTGTGATTCTGGTCAAGGGCATGTACCTTGGTTGTGGGCACATCCCCAGTAGGGGGTGTGCAGGGGGCAGCTGATTGGTGTTTCTCTCTCATTGAAGTTTCTAACTCTCTTTCCCTCTCCATTCTTCTCTGTAAAACATCAATAAAGTATATTTTAGAAAATAAATAAATAAAAATAAAAAATAAAAAATCTCATGTTGTAATGTTGAAACTTCTTTCATATAATAAAAACTCAGTGAAGTTACAGAAATAATTGTAAAATTTTATGTATCAATGAGAAGTCCAGTGCATGATATTTGTGCACTGAGTCTTTCAGCCAAACCTGCACTCTCTTGCAGTCTGGGACCCCTTTGGGGATGTCCACCTGCCACCTTAGGCACAATCCCTGACATATCCCTCTTGCAGTCAGAGGTTCTTGCAATCCCTTGCTCCTCTCCCTACTGCTGCTGTATTTGCCAGCTATGAGCCTAGTCTCTGGCTGAGTCATGCTCTCCCTGTGGGAGTGCATTGATTACCAGGGGCAAATCCTGTATTGAGCATCAGCTCCCTGGTGGTCAGTGCACATCATAGAGATTGGTCATTCTACTGTTCAGTTGATTTTCATATTACAATTTTGTTGTATAGCATTATAATTGGAACCATCACTGAAACAGTGACTTAGCATTTTAATCATACCAATAGTTATTTCGTAAGCAGAAGTGAGAGGTTAATTCAGGTTACTTAATGTAAGAGTATTTTTACTTATTAAAAGAACAAAAATAAAATCAAAGTCAAAATTAGATTAGCACATGGCAATAAAAAAAGGATCATTTAGACATAAGATAGGAAGCTATAGAAATGGTGAGAGGAAAACAAAATATCTTAGTAAGATACATTTTTAAATATACCTGTTTCAAAATCTAGACAGAATGTTCTCAAACAAATAGCATAGATTTGAAAATAGCCCCAATTTTGTTTCTAAATAAAATGATTCTGATTTTTAGAAATATAAAATGATCACATGGTATTTTTTCCCATTTGAACCAGATTTCTTGGATTAAATTGCTATTTAAGTTGAAATTGATAAAGATAAAATCTATAAATGCATGCAGGATATATTCATAATACTATTGCACCTTGCAGAAAAGTAGATGGAGTAGATAATATTATATTTTTTATTGGACCAATAAATAAAAGGCAATTCTCAAGCCCCAAAGTGTCAAGTACATTTTCACTTAAAATGAATACACTCATGAAGCATTTTATTGCAACATTTTCTTTTGGGAATATATAGGTAAATGGCTGCAAGAATGTGAAAGTGGGTTATAAACTGTAAAGCTCCATTTAAAAATTCTTTCTGTTTGAGCATATAGCTGGATCTATTATGACTTCTGTGTGTCATGACTAACATCTATCATATAGAATTAAAATGAATTATAAGAGAAAGGATCAGTAAATATTCCATCCCATGAGAGAAATATACTATGACAAAATTATTGAATTAGCAGTAATATTAATAAATATAATTATATGCTCATAATAGTAATTTGCATAATATTATACAGTTATACTTTCAGTTACATACTTGTATTTCTAACAGCTAACGTTCATTGAGTGCTAACCATATGCAAATAAGTACCTTAAAAGTATGAAGTAATTTAATCCTTAAACCCAGTCTAGGTGTTTAAAACTATTATTTGCATTCTAAAGATGAGGAAACTGAGAGACAAAAATGGCGGCAGAATAGATGGACGCGTCTGGAGCTTTGTCCTGAGCAGAGGGAGAGAGAGCAGCTGAGAGTCGCACTGGTAGTGTTTGTTGTCACCTTAAAAGTCAGTTATCCTCCAGGAGAAGATGGGGGACTGCGGGACAGGGATCTCCTGACAAGGCAGCCCCACTGCCATGGGGTTTTTGTCTGCCAGAGCCACCAGCATGAACGCGGAGACCAAGCCATCTTGCAGAGGGAGATAGATATCTGCGGAGTTCTGAAAGCTGCAGCTGAAGCACCCACTGAACAACCGGGGGACCCAGAACACTGATTTCTAATCAGCACAGACATGCAGACTCAGAGGAGATCCACAGGGCACACAGAAAGGTCAGATTTTGCCTGGGATAAAGTGAGGTCTCCTGTCCAGCAGAACAGAGACGCACACACTATGGAAAGCTGGCTGCGGAAAAACTGCCTCTGGAAGGTCCACGGATATGGGGCAGGGTATGATCCCTAAGTGTGAAAGTGGACTCTCGGAGCTGTTGACAGAGGGGAGCTCTAGAAAACAACTCATTTTGATCTGAGGCAGAAGGACAGCCTGGGGGTTATTACACTGTCCTGGCTGCAAAATCCCCACAAACTGGATTTGAGAACCACAGAGTAGCATGATCTGAGCACAGCCTAGACAGGTCCTGTGCTTTGTCCAGACGTCAATTCTGAAACACTGCCACCCAGTGGATGACTCACAAATTGACTCTCACACAACCACAAAAGATTAAAGAGATTAAAACATCAGCAATGGAACACAGGGAACTGCAATACCCTCCCTACTGGGAAACAGGAGTGCCAAGCAGAATAGTGGAAGTGAATGACAATTCTACTTTTTTTCTTTTTCTTTTAAAATTTTTTTTTTATTTTATATTCATTTTTCACTTTTGCATATTTTAATCAAAAACTATTTTTTTTATTTCCTCCTTAATTGATTTTACCTTTTTAATTATTACATTTTTGTTTTCAACTAGTATTATTGCTACTACTATTTTACCTTTTTGGAAAAAACAAGTATCATTTTGTTTTCCCTTTATTTTACTTTGGGATTAGAGTTCTATATTCTATTTTCATCTTTCCATTAGCATAATTTTACTCTATCTCAACTCTACCTTTATGCTAACAATCTCCTCCTTATTTTCTCCATTTTGTTGTCTCTCTTTCCCTTTTCCAACATTAGATTCTCACTATTCTTTCTCTTTACCTGGTTAAAATTTTACCCCATTTATACATCTAATTTCAAATTCCCTACTCCAAGTCCATACAAACTTCTCTCTTCTTGTCTTCACTATCCAAAAAGTTGTTTTTCTCTATGTCCTTTTGTTGCTATTTTCCTGAACGGTGATTATATCGATTTTTTGTATTTTTTTGTGAGATTGTTTTAGCTTATTCTATTTGTTTTATTTTGCTTGTTTTGGTTTGTTTTTTACCTCTCTTTTCCCTTACCTCCCTTGATACCAATTGTTATTTGTAGTTTATATGAATCTCCAGGTACTGGTTACTGGCCTTTGTTGGGATTAGTGACTATCCTATTGGAGTTTTATCCTGACATCTATATTTTGTTCCCCTTTTCTCTTTTCTCCTCTTTCTTTTCTCTCTGGCTTTTTTTCTCTTTTCTTCTTCTTCTTCTAATTTTTATTTTTATTTTATTTTATTTTTTGTTCATTTATTTTTTTTCTCCCTCTCCCAATTTGATTTTGGCACTTATTTCCTTTCTTTTTTCCTCACTTTCCTCTTCTTCTTTCTCTACTTACCCCTAATTTGTCTTTCATTGGTGGTCACCTTATTTGTGATTATTAACATCGGGAATACATTCAGGAAAATGGAAATGAAAAAAAAAAAGCTGGGGTTGCAATACTTATATCTGACAAATTAGATCTCAAAGTGAAGGACATAACAAGAGATAAAGAAAGCCAGTTCATAATACTAAAGGGAACCATCCAACAAGAAGAAATAACTCTGATAAAAATATACGCACCCAATATAGGAGCACCTAAATATAAAAAAAAACAAAACTCCTGGAGGATATTAAGGGAGAGATTGATAGCAATACAATCATAGTAGGAAGCTTTTATGCCCCACTGTCACCACTGGACAAATCCTCTAAACAAAAAAATCAGCAAAGAAATATCAATCCTAAATGACTCACTAGACCAGATGGAATTAATTGACATCTTCAGAACATTTCACCTCAAAGCCACAGAATATACATGCTTCTCTAGTGAACGTGGGTCATTTTCAAGGATAGATCATATGTTGGGTTATAAGAAAAGTCTCTTCAAATTCAAGAAGATAGAAATCATATGAAGCATTTTCTCAGACCACAGTGGCGTAAAACTGGAAATCAACTATAATACAAACAATAGAAAGAAATCAAACACATGGAGACAAAACAGCATGCTATTAAACAATGACAGGGGAACCAAAGAGATCAAGGAAGAAATAAAAACATCATGACAACAAATGACAACACAACAATACAAAATTTATGTGACACAGTGAAAGCAGTCTTGAGAGGGAAGTTCATAGCCCTACAAGCCTACTGCAACACACAGGAAACAAAGGTAATAAATTACCTAACCCTACAACTCAAAGAGCTAGAAAGAGAGCAACAAGAAAAGCCCAGTGTACACAAAAAAAGGAAATAGTAAAGATCAGAGTGGAGATAAACAACGTGGAGACGAAAGAAACAATTCAAAAGATCAACAAAACCAAGAGCTGGTTATTTGAAAGGATAAACAAGATTGATGGACCTCTAGCCAGGCTCACCAAGAAGAAAAGAGAGAAGACCCAAATAAAACAAAACTAGAAATGAAAGAGGAGAAATAACAACAGACCCCGCTGAAATACAAAGGATTATTAACAAATACTATGAACAACTCTATTCCAACAAATTTGACAACCTGCAAGAAATGCACATATTCCTAAAAATATATAATCTTCCAAAGCTCAATGAGGATGAATCTAAACATCTCAATAGTCCAATAACTATGGAAGAAATGGAAGCAGTCATCAAAAAGCTTCCAGCAAATAAAAGTCCAGGACCAGATGGCTACACTTGAGAGTTTTACCAAACATTCAAGGAAGAATTAAAACCTATCGTCCTCAGATCATTCAAAAACATTCAAGAAGAAGAAACACTTCCAAACACCTTCTATGAAGTCAGCATCACACTAATCCCAAAACCAGATAAAGACAACTCAATGAAACAGAATTATAGGCCAATATCTCTCATGAACATAGATGCCAAAATCCTCAACAAAATTCTAGCAAATCGGATCCAGCAGCATATCAGAAAGATCATACAGCATGACCAAGTAAGATTCATCCCAGGAATGTAGGGATGGTACAATATCCGCAAATCAATAAACGTGACACATCACATAAACAAATTGAGATATAAAAATCACATAGTCATATCAATTGATGCAGAAAAAACTTTTGACAAAATGCAACACTCTTTCTTGATAAAAACTGTCAGCAAAGTGGAAATAGAAGGATCATACCTCAACATCATAAAAGATGATAAGAACAGGAACAAGACAGGGATGCCCACTCTCACCTCTCCTGTTTGACATAGTACGGGAAGTATTAGCCATTGCAATTATACAAGAAGAAGAAATAAAAGGCATCCAAATTGGAAAAGAAGAAGTAAAGCTGTCCTTATTTCAGATGACATAATACTGTACATGAAAAACCCGAAGGACTCCATCCCAAAACTAATTGACTTAATAAATGAATTTGGCAATGTAGCAGGATACAAAATCAATGCCAAGAAATATGTGGCATTTCTATACACTAATAGTGAAATTACAGAAAGAGAGACTCAAAAAGCAAACCCATTTACCATCGCACCAAAAAAATTAAGATGCCTCAGAATAAACCTAACTAAAGAGATAAAAGACCTATATGTAGAAAACTACAGGACACTGAAAAAAGAAATAGAGGAAGATATTAACAGATGGAAGATCATACCATGTTCATGGATTGGGAGAATCAACATAATTAAAATTTCAATACTAGCCAAAGCAATCTATAGATTCAATACACTACCCATTAAAATACCAACGACATATTTAATAGACCTAGAAATAATTCTTCATAGATTCATCTGGAACAAAAAAAGACCACAAATAGCCATAGCAATTCTGAGAAGGAAGAATAAAATAGGTTGGGATCTCAATACCAGATTTCAAGCTATATTACAAAGCAACTGTTCTCAAAACAGCCTGGTACTGGCACAAGAATAGACATATAGACCAATGGAATAGAAGAGAGAACACAGATATCCACCCAAACCACTATGCTCAACTAATATTTAACACAGGAGGTATGAACATACAATGGAGCCAAGATAGCCTCTTCAGTAAATGGTGTTGGGAAAACTGGACAGATACATGCAAAAAAATGAAACTGGACCACCAACTTACACCAAATAAAAAAATAAACTCAAAATGAATACAGGACTTAAACATTAGAAGGGAAACCATAAAAATACTAGAGGAATCCACAGGCAGCACAATCTCAGACATGTGCCAAAAGAACTTCTTCACTGTTACTGCTCCAAAGGCAATGGAAGCTAAAGAAAAAATAAACAAATGGAACTACATCAAAATAAAAAGCTTTTGCACAGCAAAAGAAACCATCAACAAAACAATAAGAAAGGTCACTGTATGGGAGAACATATTTGCAAACGTTATCACTGATAAAGGTTTAATCTCCAACATCTACAGCCAACTTACACAACTTAATAAAAGGAAGATAAACAACCCAATAAAAAAATGGTCAATGGACCTAAATAGAACCTTTTCAAAAGATGACATCATGAAGGCCAAGAGACACATGAAAACATGTTCACAGTCACTAATTATCCAAGAGATGAAAATCAAAATGACAATGCGATACCATCTTACACCTGTCACAATGGCAATCATCAAGAAATCAACAAAGGACAAGTGTTGGCGAGGATGCAGAGAAAAAGGAACCCTTGTTCACTGTTGGTGAGAATGCAGACTGGTGCAGCCACTGTGGAGAACAGTATGGAGTTTCCTCAAAAAACTAAAACTGGATCTCCCATTTGACCCTGTAATCCCACTGTTAGGAATTTATCCTAAAAAATCACAAACACCAATCAGAAAGGATTTATGCACCCCTATGTTCATAGCAGCACAATTTACAATAGATACAACTTGGAAACAGCCTAGGTGCCCGTCAGCAGATGAGTGGATCAGAAAACTGTGGTACATCTACACAATGGAATTCTATGCTGCCATTAAAAAGAAGGAATTCTTACCATTTGCAACAACCTGGATGCAATTGGAGAGCCTTATGCTTAGTGTAATAAGCCAGTCAATGAAGGAGAAGCATCATATGATCTCACTCATTTGTGGATAATAAAGAACATTATAAACTGATGAACAAAAGGTTAGATACAGAGGCAGTAAAGCATCAAACAGACTGTGAAATTACAGCATGAATATTAAGGTTAGGTGGGGTAGATAAGAGATCAATCAAAGGACTTGTATGCATGCATTTAGGCATAACCAATGAACATAGACACTGGGAGGTTGGGTTATGCCTGGGAGGGAGGGGGGCAATGGGGATATATGTATAAAAATTAATTAAAAAATTAAAAAATAAAATTGAGGAAACTGAGGCACAGAGAGGTTAAATAATTTATTTGCTTTCACACAACTAGGGGGTGGCAGAGTTGAGATTTCAACCTAACCAATCTGTCTCCCAATTGGATTCAATGGAAACACTCAAGGCTGGGACGATGATTTTTGATGAAGATAATCCATGTTCTATTTATCTCAATGTGTGGACCTTTGTCAAGTTTCTTAACTTTTCTATATCAGAGTTTCTTCTTGCAGGTAATGAAAGCAAGTCCATAGTTTTGCAAAAATTATTAAGTTAACATTTAGAAAGCATGTGGCAGTATAAGTGGACCTAGGTGCTCAAGAATAGGGTTTCAGTTATTATTAATATTACAATTTATGAACAATGTTCAAATGGTCATTTGTAACCGTAGTAATTAGTAGGCACCTAGTATAATAACCCTATACATTGTTATGATGTGCACTGACCTAGTAGGCACCTAGTATAATAACCCTAATATATAAAAACACAGGGGTGGTCATGACTGAAACAACCAGACAGAGGATTTAACTGCAAGCTGTGTGGGGTAACAAGGCCAGGAGAGGTGGGCATTAAGGGGCAACCTGTTCAGCGTATGGGGGGGAGGGCAGTTAGGGGAGATAAGGCTGGAAGATAGAGGCCACTAGGGGTGATCAGGCTGATGGGGGGGTTAGTTAGGGGTGATCAGGTAAGCAGGCAGGTAAGTAGTTAGGAGCTAGTGGTCCTGAATTGTGAGAGGGATGTCTGACTGCTGGTTTAGGCCTGATACCTGATACCCCACCCTATGCATGAATTTTGTGCACTATGCCTCTAGTCTATATAATAAAATCCTAAGCAACTGTTAAGATGGAAGGACCAGGACAACCAATTGTTATGATGTGCACTGACCACCAAGGGCAGACACTCAACACAGAAGCTGAACCCTGGTGGTCAGTGTGCTCCCACAGGGGGAACATCACTCAGCCAGAAGCCAGACACATGGCTAGAGAGCTCAGCAGCGGTAGTAGAAGCCTCCCTGCCTCTGTGGCAGTGCTAAGGATCAGCAAGCCAATAAGTAAGGAGCAGCGAACAGGTGGGCAGTAAGGAGCAAGGGATCCTGGACTGTGAGAGAGTGCAGGCCAGGCTCAGGGACTCCCTGCACCATTGAGTGCATGAATCTCATGAATCAGGCCTCTAGTAATAGAATAATAAGAAAAGGCATATGAAAGAAGTTTAACTTTCTTGTAAGGAATATGGTGGTTTGGGGTTTATTAAATTAACACATTTTTAATAACATCTATTTTGATTTAGGTAAGAAAGTTTAGTACATTGCCTGGAACAAGTGAAACGAATACCAACTTTTTGGATGATAATGTAACTATATATTTTATAAGGCAGAAAAGAACATAGTCACTGACTCAGTAATTCCATTATTTAAGGAAATAATCAGAGTTCTAGAAATAACTTTTCATTTCAATGGTGTTTATGATTAAAAAAACAAACCCTCAAGCAGCTTAAATATCAAACATAGTGAAACACATGATAGCAAAATTCTTACAATGGAATCTTACCAAAAGTGAGACTGACTCTTTGACACAAAAATGTGTGTGTAACATATTACTTCAAAAAACCACTTAAAATATTATACATATACACAGACACAGAGAATACATACATGCGTATATAACATATGCACTTGTATACATAAATACAGATATGTACACATAATACATATTTAAATCTCATATCTACACTAATAAAATAGAAAGATGCTAATTGACCGTACCTCTGCTATACCCACAGCCAACCTGGAGTTATATGCAAATTAACCCAACAAATATGGTGAGTAAATTTGCATATGCAGGGGGCATGGGCAGTGTCTGATGCCACCAGTGGGGTCCAGGCCACGATGAGGACTAGGGTAGCCTGCATGGGTAGCACCTGACATCGACCACAGGGTCTGGGCAGCAATCCAGGACCTGGGTATTCAGGGGTGGTGAGGGGATCACTGTCTGTCCCTGAGCCGCCTGCAGACACTGGTGGAGTAGGTCCGGGTTGAACATTTTAATGAAAATGTGATGCCTGTGCCCCACCCCACCACACCCCATCCCTGACGAGGAGAGGGATGTGGTCAGTTAGGAGGCACCGGGGCTCGGAAGCTGCTGGGAGCAATCTGCAGTTGCGCTACCAGGAAGAGGTGCTGAACCATGATGACACAGAGGGCTGCTGATGGAGGTACGCAAAGGTGCAGATGAGGCTGCTCTTGCTGGTGCTGAGCTGTAAAAGCATATTGTGAGCCTGATTGCCTAAATCACCTTTCTGAAAAAAGTGCATGAAGAGATGACTGAGCTGCAGGCACAGATCCATTATGCTCAGATCTCCATGGAGATGAACGTGTTCTCCAAGTCTGATCTCTCCACCACACTCAATCACATCCAGGCCTAGTACGAGAAGCTGGCTGCCAAGAACATGCAGAATGCTAAAAAATGGTATAAGAGCCACTTCACCATGCTGACTGAGAGCACTGCCAAGAACACCTACTTGATGCACACTGCCAAGGACAAGGTGTCAGAAAGCTACCACCTGCTCAAGGCCAAAACCCTAGAGATTGAAGCAAGCTGGGGCATGAAGGAAGTGCTGGTAAAGTAACAGCAAGAGCTGGAGGATAAGCAGAATGCTGACATTAGTGCTATGCAGGACATAATCAACAAATTAGAAAATGAGTTGAGAACTACAAAGAGTGAAATGGCAGGATATTTAAAAGAATGCCAGGACCTTCTCAGTGTGAAGATGGCTTTGGACATTGACATTGCAGCCTACAGGAAACTCTTGGAAGGTGAGGAGACCTGGCTCACTTTCACCAGCGTGATGTCTGCTCGCTCCTTCCTTTCTGAATTATTCAATATGAATAATTTAGATGTTTATAATAAATACACATGAATAAATGAATTCAGTAATATTAATGTTAAATTTCATGGAAAAAATAGTCCTTTAAATCTTTGGTGGTTAGAAATTAAGGACCTCAAATCATGTGCAATAAACAGTAAATTAAGTTACACTGAATGACAAAAAATATAAACATTAGGGGCCAGGAAATATTCAAAGAACTGGGGAACCATTCCCAAACCAGGAAAGGAAGTCACAGGGTGTATATTATTGCTACAAACATAATACTTCCTACTACTTACAACATATACAGTGTAACATATTAGATGCCTTCCTATCACATGAAATACATATTTTCATAGAGTGATACTAGTAGATATGTTATAGTTATGGCAGTGTGTCATATCCTACCTAAAACAATAAAAGGGTAATATGCTAATTAGACCATGAGACCTTCCAGACATCCTTCCAGACAAAGCCATGGCGGAGGGCTGAGGCAGAATCGGTTAGGGGTGATTAGGTCAAGAGGAGAGGGCAGTTGGGGGTGATCAGGCTGGCAAAGGGGGTGGTAGTTGGGAGTGAGCAGGCCAGCAGAGGGGACCAGTTGAGGATGAACAGGCCTGCAGGGGGGTGCAGTTGGGGGCAAACAGGCCAGCAGGCAGAGTGGTTAAGGGTGATCAAGCAGGCAGGCAGGTGAGCAGTTAGAAGCCAGCAGTCCCAGATTGTGAGGGGGTTGTCTGACTGCTGGTTTAGGCCCCATCTCACAGGGGTCCCAGATTGGGGAGGATGCAGACTGGGCTAAGGGACACACAGCACCCCCACCCGTGCATGAATTTCATGTACCAGGCCACTAGTAAGTAAATAATATGTGTATATATACATAGGTATATATGTACATTTTTAACTATAACTATATATAGCCTTTTATTTGGTATATATTATATGTACTATACTTACTATAAATATATGTAGCCTTTTACTTGTAATATATATTCTTGTTCATATATATTGATTTAGCTATATGTGTGGGTATATGTTGTCAAATGATATAAATCATAGTTAAGCATGATTATTTTATTATGGCAGAAAAAATGATTATTTTTATAACTTCCTTATGCTTATCTATATCTTTGAATTTTTTTATAATATACATAGTGTTATATAATTAAGTAAATAATGCAAATAAGTTGCCTATCACGATTAAGTGACTAACACTTTGGTTCTTTGACATATGGGATCAGTGCAATTCTGATTCAGTTTTGTGCTTGGATGAAGATAAAGTTAATTCTTAATTTTAATGAACTGTTTTGTTAATTTTCAGCAATCATTGGGCATGTTAAACTAATCTGTCAGAGATGATCCTATGTAAGATAACCCTGTCCCTGCAACTGGCATGCCCCTGAGAAACACCTATGTATACTGAGCTGCGATTCATTAGCATCCTTCCATTAGATAAGATTTGAGAAAGGAGAGTTTAAGATGGACACAAGGTCCAAGTAATGAAGTACACTAAGATCCCACCCCCAAAAAATTATAATGAGTGAAGCTCTCTGGATTTATCTTAAATTGTTGCTGACTATCTCCATTAACAACATATCTTTCTTTGCAGTGCATGTCATTCTTTCCTAGTGGGAACCCTAATTTGCTTTAAATCACCAAAGTGCTCATTATGGGATGCTTAGTAGCTAGAGTTTGTACATAATTTTTGAAAATCAACCATAATTTTTCTGCCAGAGATGAACACTTGGATTCTACAGTACATATAATCAGAGATTTACAGAAACCTAGTGAACTCTGTTTATTATACTTGCCTGGAATAGCTACAGAAAAGGTCAGAGGTCCAACGTCGTCATGCAGAGACAGATCATGTTCTAGCTCATTCTGGGGAGTTAAAAAACAGTAGGTGATGCTTTAATGAATGGTTTATCATGTGAAACACACTGTGTGATAATAGTAGTGTTGGTAAAGCAAGAAAGATTGCTTCTTCCTTTTTTGTAAGAGTTTAGTTAGGTTTACATTGCTTTAGTGCTTACTGTTCAATAGGAGCAGACAGAATGTTTCACTGGAAAACTATTAAATTCTGCAGAGTCCTAAACAACTTTTACTTCATAAACAGGAGTAGAATTTCCATGTTATTTTATTTTTATTTTATTAATAAAAATAAATTTAAGTACTTGGGTTGAAACACTTTCGGTTTCTTGAATTATGATTTTGTTTAGTCTTTTCTGATTGAATTGGCTACAAGGAAAAAAAAAACAGAACAGAAGCCTCAGGAGACAGGAGTTTTATTGTAAAAAGCTGTCTTACAGTAACAGAGAAGTTGCTGGAATGACGACAGGGATGTGCAAAGGCAACACTTTTTTTGTGTGTGAGTGCCTTTTTCAAATGCAGCGAGCCAATGAGAAAATTTAGCTTAGCAGATCCTCCTAACCTTAACACAGTCTTTTTTTATTCAGCCAGCAAGACAAGAATTGGCTTAAAGGCAAAAGGAACAGTTGTGTACCCGTCCCTCTCAAACTTTAATGTGTATATGAATAACATAGAGATTCTAAGTGATCTGTGATTCTGCATTTCTAACAAGCTCCCATGATGGTGATGCTGCTGGTCCGTAGATCAATCTTGTGTAGCAAGGTGTGTGCAAGTGAACAAAAAATTAATAATTGAAAAGATAACTTCATAGAACAATAGATCAATAGAACAGAAAGCAATGAGAAGAGGTCTTAACATAATAAGAATTTACTAAATTATAAAAGTAGATGCTTAAATCAATGAGGAAAGAAAGATCAAGTCTTTCTGTGCTGAAAAAATTGATTAGATCTTTGAAGCAAAGAAAATTGCATTACTGTTTCACAACAATTCCAAAGACATGGCCAGGTATATTGAGATATTTTGTGTCAAACTCAATGCTATAAAATAAATCAAATGCTGAAACTATAAAACAGAGGTAGAACTCTAAATGGGAAAATTTATATATTTGACAATGTACCTGACAAGCTTTTTTGTATTAAAGTAATTAAAAGGCACTAGTAAGCTATGTATATATTGGCAAGCATAATAACCATAGCAATAAAATTATTCTTAAAAGTTTCTATCTTCTGATCCAATAATTGGAGTTATTTTAAGAAAATATTGAGCCGAGACCGGTTTGGCTCAGTGGATAGAGCGTCGGCTTGCGGACTGAAAGGTCCCGGGTTCAATTCTGGTCGGGGGCATGTACCTTGCTTGTGGGCACATCTCCACTGTGGGGCGTGCAGGAGGCGGCTGATCGATGTCTCTCTCTCATCGATGTTTCTGACTTTCTATCTCTCTCCCTTCCTCTCTGTAAAAAATCAATTAAATATATTAATAAAAAAGCTTTAAAAATATTGAGATATGCATACAGATAATTTCATATAGATATTAATCACAGCATAAGTTATAGTATTAAAAAGTAGGTATAACCAAGATTACATAATCAGGAATAAGCTAAAAAATCTAGACTATGAAATACCATGAAGATATTGAGTGATGGTTTAAAGGAGTATATGTAATTTGCATGATTTATTTTTAAGTGTGAAGTTATCAAATTATGTAGATATGTATTAATATGATACATGTAATATAATTATTCATGGTGTGGATCTCTGGCTAGATAGATAGTAGATATATAGATAGATATATACATATCCACATGGAGAAAAAAGACATTTAAATAATAGATTTTTAAAAATATTTTTCTCTGGTTAGTGAAATCCACTTCTATATAATCCAAATTTTCTACAACAAAAGCATTATTTTTATAATTATCAAAGGGAATCATAGTAATTTATTTTTATAAAGCAGGTCCGTGAATCCAGAAAGATGTATTTTTCATGCCACAACAGTTTCAATACTGACAAAACCCAGATCAGAGAAGGCCCAGAGCACCCTGTGTCCTCATAGTCTCTTCTCTGATCCTTAAATAATGCCAAGGAGACTCCAAGGAAAAAGGCAGAGTCTCAGATTTCACTCATCAATCATAGCCATTACTAAGCATTTATGGTATATCTAACACTTTGTGAATACATCTGTTTGTAAGAATATCCTAATGAGTGAGTGTTATAAACTATACACACTTAGGTAATAAAAGTTTTTCTTTTTTTATGGTTAAAAAGTTTTTAATCTTTTATAGCAATGTTTCCACTTTGAGATTTTTCTGCTTTGCCTATCTAAAAACACAGCTCTGTTGAGGAAAATTTGATTTAAAGAAGATGCAACATGTGCCTATGTTAAGTATAATATTCATATATCCTTTGAAAAAAATATTATTGTCCCCCATTTTACCGATTCAGCATTGAGAAGTTCAAAATTATAGAGGGAAATAACTCTGTCTAAGGCTATAACTAATATTTTTTCCTTTATATGATTTACTTAATAACCAAAGAGAAGCAAGAACAAAATGATAAAGCATCCTATACAATGTGTGTTATGGATTTGCAACCAGGTGTTTGCCTTGGTCAGCTTTTGGAGTCTGTTCTGATTTTTAAGCCTAAAGGTCCTCCGTCTGGACCATGAGTAGGGAGCAGGCATTAATTGAGTTATTTCAAGTCTGTTTTATGGCTATAGGTGTCCCCTGGGGTAAGTGTCCAATGTGTTTTGAGCACCAGCCATTAATCAAATTTCTTGCACACATTAGAGAACGGATAAATAAATGGGAGCAAACTGTAAGTGAGGAGACAAATCACTATACAGCACTCTAATTATTTAAAAAGAGGTTAAAGAAGTCATGGAAAATGTTTCTTTAATGGGCCAGATTATAAGGAAACAGGTGTGTAGCGAGAGCTCAAATAGTCTGAACATATTCTTCCTTCTGTCTCCACTGCTTTTCATCAAGCAATAGGAAACTGTTTTTTTAAAAGTCACTTTGGAAAAATACCAGCAGAATTTTTTTTTTTTTAATGTCACCAAAAAGCCATCCTTGAAAAGTGGTATTGGAAGAGTGGTATTGGACCACTGACTCCTAATTCCTTACCTGCCTGCCTGCCTGGTCACCTTACTGCTTCCCCTGCCAGCCTGTTCACCCCCAACTTTTCCCCCCTGCTCGCCTCTTACTGCCCACCCTGCTGGCCTGGTCTCCCCCAACTTTTCTCCTCTGCTGGCCTGGTTGCCCTCAACTGTCCCCCCTGCTGGTCTGATCACCCCATGCAACCTCCTTGTTCAGTTTCTTGGTCATCCCTCACTAATCCCCTGCCAGCTTGGTCTTAGGCAGCTATCTTGTGAGGGTATGAGGGTCAATTTGCATATTACCTCTTTATTATTTAGGATAAGGATATTTTCATCAATATATAATATAACATTATAAATACTACAACATATATTAATTTATTATTAATTTAATAATATTTAATTAATTTTGTTCATAGAAAACTAATTTACATCATGACCATAGTAGAGCAGCAGCTATATTCCTAGAGAAACTAATATACCGTGATTGGTTATGGAGTTAGAAATAAGATTTTTAAATCCTGATCTGTTATTTGTTTGCAATGTGATTTAGGCAAGTTATTTAACTTTTCTGTTGTTTAACTTATTTATAAATGTTTCTAATAATAATACCTATATGAAAGCTTTCTTAGAATAATTAAATAAAAATTATTCCATATAATAAAAGGGTAATCCAAAATATCCCTTGACTGGGATTTAAACTGGGATTTTGGGCAACAACCCCCCAACTGCTTGTGGCACCTCCCCCTGGTCAGACCCCACCTATGCACAAATTCATGCACCAGGCCTCTAGTTCATAATAATTGGCATATAATAATCTCTCAAATTATGCTAGCTACTATTCTTAATATCTTAGATCTCATGCATTATACTAGATTTCTGTGGACACACAAAAAAATAAGACATTTGCTTCTACTTAGAGCAGTGGTTCTCAACCTTCCTACTGCTGTGACCCTTTAACACAGTTCCTCATGTTGTAGTGACGCCCAACCATAAAATTATTTTCATTGCTACTTCATAACTGTCATCTTGCTACTGTTAATAAATCGTAATGTAAATATCTGATATGCAGGATGTCTTAGGCGACCCCTGTGAAAGGGTTGTTTGACCCCCAAAGGGATCGTGACCCACAGGTTGAGAACAGCTGACTTAGAGGAACATAATTTGTACCAGAGGATACAATAACATAAACAGAATATGGTAAGTGCTGGGCTAAAGAAGTACTTGGGTCTAGGGGAGCTTAGAGAATTTACAGTGGGCCCTTCCTCAGGCCAGGGCAGTGTCCCTAAAGAAGATAACATCTCATCCTATTTATAAAAGGGTAATATGCAAATTAACCATAACTCCATCACAAAGATGCCAGAGCCCATAGACACAAGATGGTGGCACCCAGTCTCCTTAGACCCATCAGAGTCACGAGTCCTGCGGGGTATAGCAGCTGAGAGACCAGGCAGTGTGAATGGCCTGGCAGAATGCTTGCTTTTTCACTGTGGCAGTGAGAGGCAAGTATCCCACCCTGGCCACAGAGAGCCTCTGGGCAGCAGACGCAGAGAAACCAGGTCCTGCAGAGAGCAGAGAACCACAGGGAATGGGCCTAGCTTTCACAGCTCCTGGATTGGAGAGGGCTCCCTTGAGGGCTCCCAGATTGGAGAGGGTGCAGGTCAGGCTGACTGACCCAACCCTTGTGCATGAATTTTGTGCACCAGGTCTGAGACTAAAAGAAAAAATAGGTTTTAGTGAGGCAAGTAAGGAATTTTGGAGCATAAGTGGGTATATTTACTAAATGTCCAAGACTTTGGGATTGGATGTTAGAAGGAAGAGTCTCAGAATTTGGATTGGCCAATCACATGGTGATGATGATATTGCCAGATGTAGGGTTACTGGAGAATACTCATTTTATTAAATTTATTGGGGTGACATTGGTTAATAAATTATATAGGTTTCAAATGTACATTTATATGATGCATAGTCTATACATTGATTGGATGGTGTACTCACCATCCAAGGTCAAATCATTTTCCATTACCATATATTTGACTCCCTCTATCCTTAACTACCGCCCCACCCTTTCCCTTTGGTAAACACCATACTGCTGTCTGTGTCTATGAGTTTTTATGTTTTACTTGTTTGTTCATTTGTTGCTTTCAGTTTTATATCTACAAATGAGTGAAATCATATGGTTCTTAACATTTTATGCCTTATTTCACTTAATTTGATATTCTCAAGGAACATCCATGTTGTCACAAATAGCAGTATTTCATTGTGTTTTATGGCTGAATAGTATTTCATTTTATACCATATATTCTTTATACAATCATCTATTAAGGGACACTTTGGTTGTTTCCATATCTCGGCCATTGTGAATAATGTTACACTAAACATAGGGGTACATATATCTTGGTGAATAAGAGTTTTCAAATATTTTGGGTAGGTAGCTATAAGAGAGGTTGCTGAGTTATATGATAACTCTATTCTTAATTGTTTGAGGAACTGCCATACTGTTTTCCATAATGGCTGTACCAGTTTATATTTCCACTAGCAGTGAATAAGGGTTCCTTTTTCTCCACAACCTGTCCAACATTGTTATTACTTGTCCTGTTGATAATCACCATACTAATAGGTATGAGGTGTTATCTCATTTTAGTTTTGATTTGCATTTCCCTGATAGCTAGTAAAGTTTAGCATCTTTTCATATATCTGTTGGCCATTTGTATGACTTTTTGGGAGAAGTTTCTATTTAGATCCTCTGAACTTTTTAAAGTTGGTTTATTTGTTTGGTATTGAGTTGTCTGAGTTCTTTACTTGTATATATTTTAGATATTAACTCCTTGTTGAAACTTGTGTGTGTGTGTGTGTGTGTGTGTGTGTGTGTGTGTGTTTATGTGAAGATGTTTTTTAGATTTCTTATGAGGAAGATAAATCTACCCACAAGTCCAAGCATACTAATTTTGTTCAGCTTATGATACATTCCATTACATGTATCTAATGGCCATTAAGATTTAAATATCAGAAATCAGTACTGGAACAGTAATTTTGACAATCTTTAAAATATTAGCAGTGATTAAAATCATAAGAGCAGATGATATTTTCCAGGTAAAAGTGGATGATCAATGACATGCTGGGCCAAAACAGTTTTAGATATCAGGTAGAGCAGAGCTTCCCAACCTCGGCACTACTGATGTCTTATGTTGAATAATTTTGTTTTTGATGCAAGAGGCGATCCTGTGCAATATATCATGTTTGGCAATATTCCTGTTTTTACCGACTAGACTCCAGCAGCACTTTCTGCCAGCTCTGGTTGTGACCAAAATGTCTCCATACATGGTTAGATATCTCCATATATTGTGAAACATCCCCTGGATGAACAGATCATCTCCAGTTTAGAACCATTGAAACAAGAGAAACTATGAAACAGACTAAGAAAAGACTTTCTGCATGGTAGGAAGAGAACAGGTATTTACATGTGTCATAAAAATTAAAAGAGTCAATACTTTAAAAATAAAGACTATATTCATCCATTTATTTGTTTTTAAAGGCAGAAAGGTTAAAACCTTTCTAAAAGTCATTCATTAAATAGGATTATATGAATGTCTGTGATGGAATTTGCCAGAATAAATTCAGATGGAGATGGAAGCTAGTTTATAGTTGATTAATAGGATGCTTGAATTAAAAGAAAGAAATTAGAGCCTTGGCCAGTATGGCCCAGTTGGTGAGAATATCTTTCTATACACCAGTAGGTGAGGGTTTGTTTTCTGGTCAGGGCAGGGAACATATCTATATTCTAGATTTGATCCTCAGTCAGGGCACTTACGGGAGGCAACCAATGAATGTTTCTCTCTCTCTCTCTCTCTCTCTCTCTCTCTCTCTCTCTCTCTCTCTCTCTCTCTCATATTTCTCTTTATCTCTCTAAAATAAATTCATGCCTTGAGGTGAGGATTAAAATAAGTAAGTAAGTAAGTAAATAAATAAATAAATAAATAAATAAATAATTTAGAGATATAAAAAGTAGAATAACCTTTTGTGAAGTAAGGTACCTGTTAATGAGAACACAAGGACATAATGTAGCTCATTTTAATAAGAGCGAATTTGGAAACTTTAAGGGTAAAGGACAAAAGGAAAAGTGATTCAGCAAAGTCTGGAAGGTTGTATGATCTAGAGATTAGGAGTATAGGTTGACCTGGAGCACTTTATATGTTAAGCTAAAAGAAAAATATGGTTTATGTATTATCTTTTTCTTCATAACAAATTGTCACAAAACTTCATGGCTTGAAATGAAATCAGTTCTCTCATTTTCTGCACATTAGAATCCAGATGCATATTATCTGGCTCACTTGTTTCACGTTCTCTCACAGGCTACAGTAAAGGTGTGGGCTAGGGCTGTAGTCTTCAAAGATGCACTAGGAAGAGTGTGCTTTCAGGTTCCCTCTTGCATTCATTGGTAGGTTATTTCCTTGTGACCTCTTAGATTGAAGACCTCAATTTCTTATGAGTTAACCAAAGGTTCTTCATTGTTCCTTGCTTTGTGGGCCTTTCTATAGCAAAGTTTACAATGTGGCTATTTGCTTCATGAAAATGAGCAAGAGATATCTCAACTTCTCTATGACCTAAGAAGTGACATTTTATCTGTTCTGCCATATTCTATTTCTTAGAGGTCAGGCAAGTAATTCAGTTTATCCTACACACTAGGTGAAAAGATTACAAGGGCCTAAATGCCATGAGTCAGACATCATTAGGAATGATATCAGGAGTGACTTTCCATAGTATAGAAATATGAACATATTTATAAATGGGGGAGGGTGCTTAAAGTTGAGATGGTTGATATATGATGGCTTCAAATTTATCAAATGGATCATTCTGACAGTTACAGAGTAAGTGTTGACTAGAAGACTAAGGAAATATATGAAAATTGAGAAAATATGCTCAGGAAAATAGAGACAGTTGACCAAGACCAAGAGCAAGTCGTCTTGAATGTACTGAGAGATCAGCTGAAATCAAGGTCAGTGAATTTGTTTGGGACCAATTCATAGAATTTTAAGGTTTTCTGTAGCAGGACTAATCATTGAAATATAAGAGAAAAAATATTCTGATTTTTAGAATCCATCTCTGGAACTATCTATACTAATAAAAGGGTAATATGCTAATTAGACCAGGACACCTTCTGGGAGACCTTCTGGACAAAGCCATATTGCCAAGACCAAGGTAGAGGCAGTTATGGGCAAGCAGGACAGCAGGGGGGGGTGCAGTTGGGGGTGAGCAGGTTGGCAGGAAGGGCAGTGGGGGCAAGGAGGCTGGCAGAGGGGGAAATTGGGGTGAGCAGGCCAGAAGTGGGGCAATTGGGGGTGAGCATGCAATCATGCAGAATTGTTAAGGTTGATCAGGCAGGTAGGCAGGCAGGTGAGTGGTTAGGAGGCAGTAGTCCTGGATTAAGAGAGGAATGTCCAACTACTGGTTTAGGCAGACATTCCCTGAGGGGTTCCAGATTGGAGAAGGTACAGGCTGGGGTGAGGGATACCGGCCCCCTGTGCACAAATTTTGTGGACCGGGACACTAGTGGAAGAATAAATATCCAGGACATTGACAGCTGGTGAGAGAGTTCTTTTGTTTGGCACCACGAGACTAAAAAACAAGTGAGTGGAACTATCAATTAATGAAATGCCAGAATTAAGAGATTTTTAGGCTCTAAATGAAGAACTGAACTTGGGAGGGAACATAATATATAGAGTTTATGGTCAAAATGATGAACATAAGAACTCTAAAAGTTTGATCTGCAGTAAAGTGGTACTGAAAATCAGTGGTGAGAGGAGGGCCAAGAAATATGAGTGCATTGAATGACTCAGATTGATGGAAACACAAAGTCTTAGAATAGAGAACATCGTAAGAAACTTGTTAATTGTAAATTCTTTTAGTAACTGAGAATCAATAAGATAGACCAGAAAGTACCATGCAGATTTATTGATGTGTTCTTAAAAAATATTGATTAATAGAACAATAGGAAAATTTGATTTTTTAAAAATTAACAACAGATAGTTATTCAGAATGGAAATAATTTCTGGACTACTATTCTGGTTCTCTATTTTATCAACATGATTTTGGTAAGTCACATAAGCTAGTATTCATTTGACCTGCTTGTATAATGGGAATTATACTTGCCTTATCATAGAATGATGGTGACTAAGCCTATAAATCACATAGAATATGGTAGACAATTAATTCATTGGGATATTCTTATTATTATTTATTGAAAAAAGTATCAAGCATGTAATTGAACATAACTATTTGGAAAATCTATTTAATTTACAATGTTATATTATTAAACATAATACAGTTTTCCATGATGCTACCAGATTTTTCTGTTGGATGTATAAAGAGAGCTCTTATCACAAATTTTCTACTGAATGTTTACAGACTGACAGTTTATTCACTCAGGTTGAAGTTCCTTTAGACTTTAACCATCTGGCTGTGGAGACAGTTAATAAGTTGAGAAAAACGTTCTACTGAAATGGGAGGGAAAGAAAGCTCCCAATATTTTATGCTGTCAATCTGACATAATATACACCTTCAGTATTAAACTTATCTCAAAAAGATAAATTTACTGTTTTAGTCAGTTTTGTTTTTGAAAATAAAACATCCTATTCTGTCCAGATTTTTTTTTAATTTTTAGTATTTTATTCTGCTTTAACTTATGAAGATCACAAATTTGCATATGGAAGATTAATTATTTTGAATACAAGCTTATTTGAAAAGGAATGCAATATAATAAGACAAAATTATTAGTTATTATTTTTGCCATTCTTTCTTCACTTACCCACATCCTACTCATTAAAAATTAATTAAAGAATTAACACCAGTATACAATAGCTAGTTCTTTATGTGGCACAACCTCTTCCTCCCAAAAAACACACAGAATAGTCTAGTTTTGCATGAATGCATTTTCATCAGTAATACATCAGTGTTAATCAATTTTGTCCCATTTTTTTGTCATGTGAAAAAAACAATTTATACATATATTTCCCAGGCATATTTTTCTCATGATTCTATGGTTCAAGAATCTAGGTAAAAACAGAGATAATAGTTTCTGTGTGTTCCACAATTCCTGAGGACTTGAATGATTTGAAGAGTTAAAGATAGTTCTGGCTCTTTTCTATTTCTTCATTTGTTCTCTAAAAATGAAGAAATGGTGTTGCCTGGGACTGAAATATTCTATAATACTTTTTCACTCACATGTCTGTGCCTGAGACTGGATGCAAAGAATAGCTCTAGACTGGCTACACATCCCACTTTCCATGTGGTTTTCCATGTGGCTAGATTGGGCTTCCCCACAGCATGGTACTTTCAGGGTATCCAGATATTTTTATAGAGTAACCTGACTTCCTCCAGATTTAATACTCCGAGGCCAAAAGCTTATGACCTAGTTCCAGCATACTTGCAGCATCACTTCTGCCACAATCACTGACCCAGCTCCGGTGTGGCGTGAGGGGACACCACTTGATAAATGGAATGATATACACTTATAAGAAGAAGTAGAATTATTTGGGGTCTTCTTAGATACTAGTTGTTGAACTAATACAATTACATATGATAGTCTTTTATTTTATTTTAAGGAAATATATATTTACTAGAGGCTCGATGCATGAATTCATGCATGGGTGGAGTCCTTTGGCCTGGCTGGCAATCAGGGCGATTGGGGCAATTGGGGTGATATCATCCAGTACCAAAAGAGGCTGATCAGGATCAGGAAGCCAGGTGGGAGGAACTGTGGGAGATTGGCCGGCTGTAGGACGTTGGTTGTGGGAGAGCACTGACCACCAAAGAGTAGCTTCTATGTTGAGCATCTGCCCCCTGATTGTCAGTGCATGTCACAGTGACCAATTGACTTGTCCTTTGGTCCACTGGTCCTAACAGTCATTTAGGCATATATATCTTAATATATATTTATATAATATATAATTGTATTATGGTACATGTAATATTTATGTTATTTATATATTTATACAAATAAACATATTTTATTTTAATAAAATATGTATAAATTTATAATATATTGTTAATTATATGTAAATATAAATACATTTATTATATTTATATTCATATCTATTATAATTTTATTATATATATAAATATGCTAATTAATCAGGACTCCATAACAGGTTGATAGGACAGGAAGAGGTTGTGCATGCAGCATTGGGGGCAGGGCAGCAGGAGCCTTCATGCACTTGCGCTGGAGAAGGACCTGATCAGCAACAGCTGTAGCAGCTGCAGGGCCTGGGGTGCAAGGCAGGGCTGGACTGGCAACTCTAGGGTGGGTGGCAGTGCACACGATTTTGAATCACCTGCTGGGTTCCTAGTATTTTATAAATGATTATTAAGTAAATTAGCAAATAAATAATTGTTAAATAAATATTTATAAAATTTTCATTATATAAGTAAATAACTTCTCTTTTTAATGTTCAAATGAATTTAAATGGATTTTGCAGGTTCCTTTCTACTTAGAGTAGCAGGATACCTATTATATTTTAGTGCCTCTCCTCTCATAGTTCATGAAACTCCAGAGATGACTTATTCTAAAGAAGACGGTCTAACTAAAATACCAAGTGAAACCCTAGCTGGTTTGGCTCAATGAATAGAGCATCAGCCTTCAGATTGAAAGGTTCTAGGTTTGATTCTGGCCAAATGCCTGCATTGCAGGCTTGATCCCCAGTAGGAGGTATGCAGGAGGCAGCTGATCAATGATTCTCTCTCATCACTGATGTTTCTATCTCTCTCTCCCTCTCCATTCCTCTCTAAAAATCAATAAAATATATTTTTAAAAATAAATTAATTAAATAAAATACCAAGTGAAAAGACCAGGGAAACAGACATATCCACCAAAGGGGCTGATTTTCTGCTGCATTGGTTAGCATACCTGTCCCTATTGAAACTGGTCCAACACAATTTGTGGTGCTCTGGTTCACTGCTATAGTGGTGCCTTTTTAGACTCAAGGTGATTGATTACACCATCTTATGATTGCTGCAATTAAGAGCAACTAACACATCAAAATTTAGGGTCTCCTGTTTATGGAAGATTATAGCTCTTAGCTACTTTTCCCTACTCAGTCATGGTTTCCATGGATGATTTTTTTTTGTTTCAGCAACACACAATGCAAAGACAGTCCTCTCCACTATATGTCCCTGATTAACCTATGGTCTGAATACACTGGGGCATTCTGTTTAGCCCACACAACGAACAACATTTAAAAATCAGGAGATTTCTTATACAATTTTCTATTTATCTTTAAAGACCAGATCAGACATTTGATCCATATTCTTTTTTTAATATATTTTTTATTGATTTTTACAAAGTGGGAGGGGGAGGGATAGCAAGTCAGAAACATCAATGAAAGAGAGACATCGATCAGCCGCCTCCTGCACATCCCACACTGGAGATGTGCCCGCAAGCAAGGTACATGCCCCCAACCGAAATTGAACCTGGGACCTTTCAGTCTGCAGGCCGACGCTCTATCCACTGAGCCAAACTGGTCTCAGCTGATCCATATTCTTATAAGGCAACTGAAGAGCGGTTGCCTTCTCACTGGGGTTTTGCATACTTACTCCCTTTCAAAGGTTTTTAATATCCAGGTACTTGTGTTTATCACTGAACTGGCTCCAGATATAGAAGGTGGGCCTTGAAAGCATACTGTCCTTTCTTTAGTGGAAGTGATTCTGTATGGACTGGAGCAGTGGTCAGCAAACTGTGGCTCATGAACCCCATGGGGCTTGCAAGCTGCGATTTACCGCTCTGTTGACTAATGAGCTTGCTGACCACTGGTCTGGAAAGTATCAGAGCCTGAGAACCTCTCAGGGTTATCTATGAAGTCAAAACTATCTATCTACATATATAAAACCCTAATATGCAAATAGACCAAATGGCAGAGCAACAGAACAACTAGTTGTCATGACATGCACTGACCATCAAGGGATGCACATGGAGCATGGAGGGTGTTGGTAGCAGGCAGCAGAGTGCATATTATGGCAGGTATCATCACAGTGGGATGGGGGAGCAAGAGAGTGGGAGCATCAGACCAAGTTAGGGTGTTGATTGCTGTCATTGAGGTGGCCTCTGGTAGTACTGAAAATTCTTTGCTCTCGTGCACTGAGGTCCCACTAGATGCTCATATCTGCTGCCCTCAGAGCTTCTCCACTTCACCGTAGTCCTGAGGGGAGATTGGGGGTGGTAGCTACCTCTTGAACCCACTACCTGCAACGGCCCTGCTCACACCTGCTGCTGATGCTGAGCTGCCACTTGCACCCACTGCTGTTGCCAGCCCCAGTCATTCTGCATCCTCAGCAGGTGCAAGCTTGGCCAGTACTGTTAGCATGTGTGAGAGGCAGTGGTGGTAGCAGGGCTGCTGGCAGACAGGGAGCCAGGGGAGCCACAGCAGGAGGTGCCAAGACCAGCACCTGTGCCTACTGCAGCTTCACAGCCCACAGTTCCTAAGGTACATGAACTCATGCACTAGGCCCCTAGTTTTTGTAATAATACTGATTTGGTGACTTGATTTTTTTTTATTTTTATTGTCTCACAAAAGAACAGTAAAATGTTCTAATGTGCATTAGGGACATCTACATGACTCAGTGAACAAATATTTTCCAAATGACTGATGCATTATGTTATAAAATCATAATATATTCATTCAAAATGCATGATAGACCAATTTATATTTATGAAAGAGAGTACAATAAGTTCATTAATATTGTTTTATATTCACATTGCGACTCAATTTTAAAAGTCTGCCACTTATTGAGTTTTATGTCAAATTATACCCAAAATTGGGTTTATAAAGTTTTAAATTACCCCTCTGTTTTCCAACTACCTATCTGTGAAAGGTCAACTTTTCTTCATATACTTCAAATGAAAAAAATATATATATCTTAACAGACTGAATGCAGAAGCAGACATAAGAATTCATCTCTTTTTGTCAGATGTTATATATATTTGCAAAATGTAAGGATGCCACTCAATATGTTTTCTTTATTTTAAATAAATCATTTTAATAAAATATGGAATTTATGTTAATACATATTTATTAAATAAAACTTTTAAAACATAATTTTTATAACTAATGTGATAAGTGGTGATAGCTATATTTTATGTAATCAAAAGTTATTGAAAGGAGGTCATTGATAATCTTGAATATAAATGGATCTTGAGTCCACATTTTTAAGAACCACTGATTCTTGGCAATGCTGATTCAGAATTCAGGGTTTTGCTATATAATAAAAGGATGATATGCAATGACTCTAATGGCAGAATGACCCCAAATGACTCTTCACTGTAATGCACATTGACTACTAGGGGGCAGATGCTCAATGCAGGGGCTCCCTCCGGGTGGTCAGTGCGCTTCCACAGGGGATGTGCCACTCATCCAGAAGCCAGCTCATGGCTGGCCAGCACAGCAGTGGTAGCTGGTGCCTCTCCTGCCTCCATGGCAGTGCTAAGGATGTATGATTAATACCTTAGGCCCACTCCCTCTGCCATTAGTCAGAGGACAGGAGTGGGCTGCCAGAGGGATGTCTGACTGCCAATTTAGGCCTGAAGGGTCCACACTGTGAGAAGATGCAGGCCGGGCTGAGGGGACCTCTCTGCCAAGTATACAAATTTTCATGTCCTGGGCCTCTAGTTACAAATAATTAGGAGGAAGGAGATGACTCCTTGGAGCACTTTGTCCTGGGAGTTCTTCCTTCTATAAAGATGTGGGCCACATTTAAAAAAAAATCTTTGTTGTTGAAAATATTACATATGTCCCCTTTTTCCCCCATTGACCTCTTCTAGCCCACGCCAACTCACCTGCTCACCCAGGCTTTCACCACCCTATTGTCAGTGACCATAGGTTATGCATATATGCATACAAGTTGTTTTTTAAATCTTTATTGTTTAAAGTATTATATAGGTCCTCCCTTTTTCCCTCATTATCCTCTCCCAGCCCACTCTTGTCCTCTGCCTCCTCCCGAGTCCCTCACCATGCCATTATCTGTGTCCACAGCCGAGGCATATATGCATACAAGTTTTTGGTTGATCTCTTTTCTCCTACCTTCCCCTGCATTCCCTCGAAGATTCAACAGTCTGTTCATGCTTCTATGACTGGTCTCTATTTGATCATCAGTTTATATGTTTCATTAGAGTCCACATATAAGTGAGATCATAAGATACTTACCTGACTAGCTTATTTCACTGGTATAATGCTCTCCAGTTCCATCCATGCTGTTGCAATGGTAAGAGTTATTTCTTTGTTATTGCCTCATAGAATTCCATTGTGTAACTGCGCTATAGTTGTTTTTTTTTTTTATCTACTCATCTATTATGGGCACTTAGGCTGTTCCAACATCTTAGCTATTGTAAAATAGGCTACTATGAACACAGGGATACATATATTCTTCTGATGAGTACTTCAGGGTTCTTAGGATATATTCATAGAAGTGGGATAACTAGGTCAAATGGGAGTTCCATTTTTAATTTTTTGAGCATACAATTCCTAGTAGGCCACTTTTGAAAGACCAGCTTCATGAGTGATATAGAATGAAGCTACAAATTCTTTCATAACATCTTTCCCAGATGCCTGCCTAATTTTGCTTATCCTATCTAATTAAAGGGTAATATGCAAATTGACCATCACTCCAACACACAAGATGGCCCCCTCCATGTGGTCAAAGATGACTGCCCCCATATGGACACAAGGTGGCCACCACAAGATGGCCATCAGAGGAGGGCAATTGGGGGAAACCCAGGCCTGCAGGGAGGGCATTTGTGGGGGAGCAAGCCTTCAGGGGAGGGCAGTTTGGGGCACTCTGACCATCAGGGGAGGGCATTTAAGGGTGACCAGGCTGGCATAGGAGGGCAGTTTGGGGCAATTGGGCTGGCAGGGGAGCACTTAGGTATCAATAAGGCTAGCAGGGGTGTAGTTAGGGGGTAGTAAGCCTGGCAGGCAGAGGCAATTAGGGGCAATCAGGCAGGTAGAAAGGCAAGTGGTTAGGAGCCAGCAGTCCTGGATTGTGAGAGGGCAGTCCAGCATCCCTCAAGGGGTGCCAGATTGGAGAGGGTGCAGGCTGGGCTGTGGGACACCCTCCCATGTATGAATTTTATGCACCAGGCCTCTATTATATACATAATAAGCAAAATATTACAAGTCAGTGACTCTTCAGAAAACAATAAAGTACACTGTCATAAATAGACAAAACTTCTAAATAGAACTTCTCATAAAGTTCCACCCAACTGACCTGGTTACTACTTGTGGACCTTATTCATGGCAAGATAAGTTATCAAGATAAAGATAACCAATATCAAAACAATTGACTAGTTCAACAAAGAAAAATTCTCTATTAAGATTGGCAATGATAGTGTATAACCATGTATGCCGATAATTTTTCAAATACATATTGATTGTTAGCTTTCACTAAATTAAAACAGATAATTTCCATTTTCTCAAATATATTTTAATTTAATATATATGACTAGCACTCATAATTTGTAAAACTCTTCACATATTAGGAAATTAAAGATTTTTTTGTATTTGGCTGTATATATTTTTATTATTGTGTAAGTATATGTATCTTTTATATATTTTATATGTAATATTTTACAACAATAACTTTGATTATAACAAACTTTTTTATTGTTTTGACTTATGACATAGCATTAAAAACACATGGCAAACAAAAAACTATATATTTTATGGGTAAAGGCCTTGAATAGATACATGAAAAGATTCTCAACCTCACTAATCATCAGAGAAATGAAAATTAAAACCACAATAAGATATTACCTTACACACATCAGAAAGGTTGTCATCAATAATTCAACAAACAAGTGTTGGTGAGGATGTGGAGAAAAGGGAACGCTCCTGCACTGTCAGTAGGAATGCAGACTGGTGCAGCCACTGTGGAAAGCAGTATGGAGTCTCCTCAAAAAAAGTAAAATTGGAGCTTCCTTATGATCCAGCGATTCCAGTTTTGGGAATTTATCTGAAGAAGCCAGCAACATTAATTCAAAAGGATATATAAACCCCTATGCTCATTGCAGTGGTATTTTACAATGGCCAAGATTTGTAGATGAGTCAATAAAAAGGACGTGGAACACTTGCACAATGGAATACTACTTGGTTGTAAAAAGGAGGAAATCTTACCCTTTCAACAGCATGAATGGACCTAGGTGGTGGATTATGAAGTGAAATGAGTCAGTCAGAATAAGATAAGTACCATATAATTTCACTCACCTGTAGAATCTAATAAACAAAATGAACTAACAAGCAAAATAGAGACAGATTAAAAGATAGACAGCAAGCTGACAGCTATTGGGGTCAGACGACAAAGATTGGGGGATGGAGGGTTGATAGATTGAGCAAAAAAGAGAAAGGACTCACGGACAGAGACAACAGTGTGTTGATTGTGCGGGGCAGGAGGGAAGAGTGGAGGGAGGTGAAGGAGGGTATGGGGGAGATAAATGATGATGGAAGAAGACTTGACATGGTCTACTATACACACAACACAGTCTATAGAAATGTGTTGTTGAATTGTGCACCTGAAACCTGTATAATTTTTTTAGCCACTGTCACCTCAATAAATTCAATAAAAAGTTAAGAAAAAGAGACACACAAATATACTGTGTATTTTATTGACATAGCATAATGATGTAACCAGAGTTCTGTGTGAATGAATTTCTAAATTCATTAAAAATATTTAAAACATTTCTAAAAACATGTTTTCACAAAGCAAAATTTAGGTAAAGGAAATAGAAACTTCTGTTCATAGATAAACTTTGCTCTAAGCATTATCTGATTTTTATATCATATGTATGATTCAATAATTACTGAAAGTTTAGGTACTTAAGTTCCTTGTCTAGTACTTATTTCTAGTTAGTTTATTACATTACATATCTGTTCATTTAGGTAATTATCTGACACCTGCTCATGACAGATTGTTTTGACAGAATATATTGGCTGAGATCACTTTGTTACCTGCCATCTGTCCAATAAAGGTGAATTCAACGAGCTGGTAATTTTTAAACAATCATAAAAGATTTTTCTTTATGAGTAAATTTTTTTCTCTACTCTTAAAAAGGTTTTGACCAGAGAAAAATTGTTATTGATAAATATTAAGAGATACAGTATCTTTAGTCTTTAATTAGTGTATTTCTGTATCTGAAATGCATATTTGAACATTATTTTGATTTAAGCAGAAGGAGCATACTGTAAGAGAATATTTGGTTAGTATGTAGAACAGCTTTAAATAACATGGTTTCCTTTGTCTTTTCCAGTGGACTTGTGATAGTTGAGCAAACCAAATATCTCAATTTGTAATGAATTTTTGAAGCATATACACAATATTGTTTATAACATTATAAAATTAGAACTACTCTATTCATATAGATTTTTTGAATCCACAAACGTAAACAAGCATTCAATGAGGAAGATAGTCAGTTAGTCAGTGTTTGACTATATAATAAATAAAACCATTTATTGGAAGCAGTAATAATTATTTAAGATTATTTTTGAAATACAATAGAAATTTAAAGAAATATTGAAAGTAAACTATAAGTAAAAAATAATCTATAACTTATATTTCTTAAAGTATGCTAATATATTTTTAATCAGAGAAGTGATTATAGTGGAAGAAATAATAACACATTTATTTTTTCTTTTACTTTTGTAATCATTTAACTAATATCATCTGAATACTTACTATAGGTCAGGTATTAGTGTTTTGGTATTCAACAGGACAGATCTGATTCCAGTCCTCCTGCCACTTTAATTACTGTCCTAAAGTAGTCAAGCTATGAGCTCCAACCCATTAGTCTATTACTATTTGAATAAGCACATTTTTGTAACTATACAAATTGTCCAATAATAATTGCAAAACTTGTGCTGAAGGCAAAAATCAGATCATTTTGAGACAATTACAAACATATCTAATAGCTTGTAAAGTGACCTATGCTTTGGATAGATATTTATTGGCAAGAAGAAAACCATAGATTTTGCTACCCTTGTAAATTCTGTGTAGTTATCTGGCATGATAGGAATTTTCACAGACTACTCTGAGAAAGTATTCCAGTCCTATTTTAGAGCACTTTATTGGACTAAGGGGAGAGAAAGAAAGAAAGGAAGAAAGAGAGAGAAAAGAGAGAAACAGGGCAAGTCCTTAAAGACCTTCTGATATAATGGGAAGACAGCACCAACATAAATATATGGATATAAACACAAGTGACTCCAAGAAATAAATATACACAATCAACTGCTGGACCAAAGGCTCTCTCAATGGTCACTTTGCACTATATGATCTCATGATTTGTTGAACCATAGCTTTCTAGAGGAATATACAAAAATCTTAGAATTCTATGTGGCATGAAGTTTGAATACCTGGGAGTTCTCAGAGCTCCTGTATAAAGATTTCAACAAAGAATTGAGCCTTAGATCATACATATAACACACAGCATTACACTCATCAAAAGAATAGCCAATTTGCTGTCATGTGGACATCCTACCATAGTGTTTAGTAAAAGAATGAAAAATACAACCATTCTATATGGCATGGAAGAATTGCCCAACTAATTTTTTGATTGATGTGAGCATCTATTTGGGCACCATGTCAAGATTGAATCATACATAAGTGCCCTGCATGAGTCATCACAGATTCCAAAGATGCTCAGATTCCAATCTTACTACATTTTAAAATATAGGATTAGAGACATCTTCCAATAAATCTGTTCACTTATTTATGGTCTAACTCATCACAATAATTTTTACTTTTTTAAAGAAAACCTTTCTCTTAAAACTTAAGCAACAACTTCAGCTTATTTTATGACGTTAAGATGCATTCTATTTTTATGTGAGGGAAAATGCATAACATTATGTGCTGTATGCAATACACAAAGTTGTTTAATCATTACAAACTTTTAGTTTTTCTAACAAATAATCTGGAAAAATATTTGGAGGATGACTAATTATCCTGAAATATTGCTCTGGAGATAGTGGTATGGATTCAGTGTGTCAGTAGCTGTGCCATATTGAAAGAGGGGCCAGAAGAGAAGTGATTTCCATTCATTTTAAATGGCACCGATTTGAAGTCCACTCAGGAACTAAATTATTTTAAGTCTTCTTGTCAAAAGGTATAAATAAAAGGAAATAATTAGATTCAAGAATAAACATCATGCTTGTTCCTGAGTCAGGCAATTTAGAATAAGGTGTTTTAAGAGCAAGAACAGAAGATGATTTGCAGAGGAAAGCAGCATCATTTTGGTAGGTTCGACCTGTTTTTGTGTAGGGATAGAACTCTTAATAGCACTGAACAGATAGATTTAGCAAGATAGTATTGGATCTGGTGTGTACTAAACATAATCTTTAATTGGCAGGGGACACATTTTTGTAGCCTTAAATAATTTCATAAAATTGTTATTAATATAATCAATGGCCTGGCCAGTGTTGCTCTGTGGTTGAGTGTGGACCTATGAACCAAGAGGTCATCGTTTGATTCCCAGTCAGGGCACAGGCCTGGGTTGCATGCCTGATCCCCAGTGTGGGGCATGCAGAAAGCAGTCAATCAATGATTCTCTCATCATTGATCTCCCTCTCTCTCTCTCTCTCTCTCTCTCTCTCTCTCTCTCTCTCTCTCTACCTCTCTATCTAAAATCAATAAATATATATTTTAAAAGATATATTAGTGATAAACACACTGATAACATTACACATGATTATAAAATTTGTAACACAATATACTCTCCTTTGAAATGAAATCAGGAAATCTGACTTAATGATCATTAAGGAACCCAAATAGATGATTCAATGCAACTTTCCTGTTTATTTGGATAGACTGCGATTGAGGGAAACCAAGGAACTTCTCCAAATGTACAAAATTCTTGGAGAGCAAGAAAAGGCTCTGGAGTCTTAGCCAAGGGCTCTAAACAAGCCAACAATTAAAGTTGATGTTTAACTGCTGATCTGGACATACCAGTATCCTATATAATAAAAAGCTAAATATGCAAATCAACTGAGCGATCAAACAACTGGTCGCTGTGATGTTCAGTGACCACCAAGGGGCAGATGCTCAACACAGTGGCTGCCCCCTGGGGGCCGCTGCACTCCCATTGGGGGAGCACTGCTCAGCCAGAAGTCAGGCTAATGGCCGACAAGCACAGTCTCTACAACAGTTGGATATCCCCTGAGGGGTCCTGGACTGAAAGAGGGTACAGGCTGGGCTGAGAGACCTTCCCCTCCAGTGCACAAATATTGTGTACCAGGTTTCTAGTAAGAGATAATTTTAGCTCTTCCTTATGTGAAACATCACTTCCTTGGGTCAGTTTTTGCTATCAATTTTCAAACACTGATGGTATTTCTAGGTTTTTAAAACCTGATTAACTTGAAAGTTTATATAGGGCAGGAGTTTAAAATAGGAATACAATGGATATCTTTTTAAATAAAGTATAGAATTTATGTATTTAGACTGTAATCCAGGTCTGTATCACTTCCACTGGGTTCTGAGTTTTAAATTACTAGTCCTCCTTTATTTTAATTAATTCAGAAAGGCTTTATTTTGTCTACTGCTTTTTCTTACTAGTGTTACTATTTCTCCACTGTTTTTCTCTTATTTGATCATTGAGGAACCCAAGAAGATGATTCAATGCAACTAAATCCTATATGTTTATAAAGCAGGCTGGGTAAATTCTAAAAACAGTGTAGTGACCAATATATAGGGAGAGGATGTATGATCAATAAGGGCTCTTCATGCAGTTTTAAAAATTTTGAAGTCATAGTTTATTTCTTCAGTTCCAAAGCAAATAAGAGATAAAAATGATTGAAATGTAACTGTGATTTTAAAATAACATATTATATATCCACAAGAGGTCCAGTGCACGAAATTCATTGCATAGACCCTCTCCAATCTGGGACCCCCTTGGGGATGTCTGACTGCAGGTTCCTTAGGATCGGGCCGAAACCTGCAGTCAGACATCCCTCTCACAATCCAGGACCACTGGCTCCTAACTACTCACCTTCCTGATCACCCCTAACTGCCTCTGCCTGTCAGCCTGATTGCACCTAACAGCCCCCCCAACCTAGTAGCTCCCAACTGCCCCCCATGCCTGCCTAGTCAACCCCAACTGCCTCCTGCTGGCCTGGTTGCCCCTCACTTACCCCTGCCAGGTTGGTCACTCTGCATAACCTGCTGGCAGTCATTTGGTTGTCTCTTGATAACCCCCTGCTGGCCTGGTTGCCTCATGCAGCCTGCTGTTGGGTAGTTACTGTGAGGGTGAATATTGATAATTTTGAATATTTTCTGAATATTTTATATTTGAATAGTTACTGTGAATTTGAATATTTTCCTTTTATTAGTATAGATTATATAAATCATTTATATGTTATAATTATCACCCATTCATGTGTGTTATAAGAAGGTAAATGCTATTTAAGGTTTCATGTTGGAATATAAATACTTAGTAGTTAAAAAGGAGCTGAATTTGTTGATATTTAAAGTTCCTTCAAATCTGATTTTATGGTATTGATTTGTTCCAATACCATTGTTATTTTTTATTTCCTTTATCCGTGAAGAAGTCAGGAGATGCATTAGTTTAGAAACATTTAGGATACTTTATGTGCCCAAGGTTTTGTTCTGACAGCTCTGAGAATATGCAACTGAACATGTATATTTTACTCAAGACAGTATAAGACATAGAGGGCAAGTGTTGTGTGTATGTGTAAGACATACAGTTATACTTCAATAGTATAAACATTTTCTCTCTTGACTCATGTCCTCACTCACTCTTCCTGCTAGAGACTGAATGTTAATGTCCTCTCAAAATTCATATGTGGAAACCTAATTTCCAATATGCTGGTATTTGGAGGTGGGGCCCATGGGAGTTGAGTAGGTCATGAGGATGGAGCCCAAGAAAGTGAAATTAGCGTTCTCATAAAGGAGAGTCAATAGAGTTCTCTTGCCCCATCTGCCATGTGAGGACACAGAGACAGATGGCTATGAATCAGGAAACGGGATTCTCACAAGACACTGAATCTGCTAACAGGCTGAGCTTCCAGAATTATGGGAAATAAATAATTGTTGTTTACGTGACCCAGTCTATGATATTGCCTTATAGCATCCTGAGCAAACTAACATACCCGCCTACATGAGGAAGAAATATGAATTTATCTAAATAGTGAATTGGAAATTGGAAGGACTACACACATACCTTGATCAAACTTTCTCTTTATTTTTTTTAGGATTCAGAAATTTTACTGAAGAAAGAACCTATTGTGAGAAGGTATGGTGTGTGTGTGTGTGTGTGTGTGTGTGTGTGTGTGTATTTACTGCAGATAAGAAATAGTAATGTTACCAGGATTCATTTCTAAAATCAGTTTTAGTTAGTAATATAGATGACAATTTCATCTCTATTTGACTGCACCTCAAAAATTATGAAAATAATACAAAACAAGAAGTAAAGTTATTAATGTGATTTAAAGAAGCATAAATAAAGGATTATGATAGAAAAAGACAACTTCAAATAAACTTGCTCATAGAACATATGAAGTAGCATCTGAGTTGAACTTGAAAGGGTAGGTAGAATTTAAACATAATGAAGATTTGTGAATGGTAAGGGTAAAAACCCAGAAGTGATAAAACTTAGAAAGTATGTAGGAAATACAAGCAAAAGAAGCATATAAAAATGACAAGTTCACTAGGTTTGTAAAATTCTCCTTACCAGTGATATCTCTCAGGAAATGGCAAGTCTTTTCTGCCAGTTGGTCAGATCAAAAAAACAGAGTAATCCTTAACTTTCTTTCTCATATAATTCATGTCCAACCTGTCAGCAAATATGTTCATCCCAACTTGAAAATATATCCGGAACCCAACTGTTTTTGGTCTCTCCACTGGCTTACAACGCCAGAGACTTCTCTTCTTATTCAAAGAAAAAACTGAAAACTTTATAATGACCAATAAAGTCCTACATGGACTAGAATATGTTATTGTTCCAGCTCATCTTTATTGAATCACCACTTCTCTTGATATTCTAGCCAGGCTGTCCTTTGTCTATGTCAACCAGGCTATGACTTCAGGATCTCTTCATTGCAGCCTTTTTGGCTTAGGATGCTCTTTCTCTCAATCCCTCCATTGCTTGCTCTCTTATTTAGTTTAGGATTCTGCCCACTTCTCATCTTATCAAGTGAGGTCACCCTTGACAGCCCTAATTAAATGAGCAGTTCTGGACCCAATTCCACCTCCATACTCTTCTTCCTCTTTTTACTTTACCTGATAGTACACATCACTAGCTCTTTCAAACAGGCTAGACCAGGCTGTGCTGTGGCAACTATAGATCCTCAAACTTCAGTCTAACAACATGCTGCAAAACTATATGAGTCACTTGTGGTTCCACTGTATGGCATCCTCTCCATAATGTCTATATGGAGCATTGCTTATCATTTTGGCAAAGGGTAATGAAAAAATTAACCACAAAAAAATTAACTGACTCTTCATGCTTTTTTCTGAAAATGACACAAATTTCTTCCACATACATTTCAGAGTGTTCAGAGCAAGAAATAAAGTTGCACCTGATATCAATGAGGTGATGAAATATAATTCGCATGCACCACAGGGAAGAACATGACATACGAATATTTGAAAACCAGTTTGGCAGGCTCTTCAGGGTTTCTTAGATTGAAGTTAGGGAACCAGAGCTTTCTATTTTGACATCTGATGACCATTTGCTGTAAGTATCTTCCTAAAATGGAATGGGACCTTGCCCAAGGTGGTCTTGTGCAGGAGAGCACAATTGACAGTGATGGCCATTGACAGGTAGGAACAGTGTGCCTAAGTCAGCGGGAGTGAGTGTGTCTGCTCTATTACCAAACAAAAAGATTTTGTCCACCTGGCACTGGCAAAGCCAAACACTAAACACCAAGAATTGCAGTAAAGAAATATTGGCTATTTTATTATGAATGGTGCCACTCAGGAAACCAGAAAGCTAATGTTTAAAAGCTCAAAATCCTCAATGATGTGTATGTTATAGATCTTATAAGGCAAAAGCACAAGACATCATGGGGATACAGGGTTGAGTTCATGGTGAAAGCCAATTTCTCAGAGTAAGGTAAGTATAAAAAACATATATATATATATATATATATGACAACTTTGAGGTCTGTTCTGGTGTCCCTCTATGTGGTTTCATGGGAAGTTAGCTATGGGGTCATTTCACTTTAGGGCTCAGTGTCGGAAACCAAACAGGAGGCCAGAAGGCTGGTCAACCTTAACTGCTCTGAAAGGTCAGATCTAATCACTCACTGTTTAGTTGAAACATTGTTGGCTAAAGCAACCTCTACCTGTTTGTTTCATGTTAATTTATGTTTTATTATTTCCTGCCTAAAGGCTAGGGGTGTATCCCAAAGCCTTAATAAAAGGGAGAAAAAGGCCAGAGCAAGTAGCAGTCCTTTCCACTAGAGGAAGGCTCCCACCTGGCCCCCCAATATCGCCAAATTAATGTTTTCTGGTCTCTCATTTCGTTTGCGTGTGGCCTCCTTCAGAACCCGAACCCTGAACCGGGAACCCTGAACCACTCGGGACGTGGAAAGAGGTTCCCATAGCTCAGGAGAGGAAAAGTAACTTAGGTGAAGATGCTATTTTTAGCTTGCCAGAGGTCCAGACCTTGTGATCCCTAGTCAGGTCCAGTCTTCTTCTGCCGCTGGGATTGTTGATTATCTGGGGGGAAAGGTAGGTATCTGAAGGGCATATGTGGACAGACATAATTTCTAGAGCAAGGATTTAAAGCTAAATTTAATTAAAGGCCTACAAGCCGTCAGTTTCATGACCAGATATTTTGGCATAGAATTGTAGTACCAACTGCCTTCACCAGAATGAGATACCCATAAAGGTCAGGAGTCTTGCCTGTTGTGTTTAATGCTGTAGTTACCCAGGCCTTAAACAGCTCCAGGAATGAGACATGTTCAAGATTTGTTGCATGAACAAATGAATAGTTTGTATGAAATTTAGATTAGAAAGGTAGGAAGGCATAAAAATAAAGCATCTTCATTGCCAGAATAAGGCTTTTAAACTTTTAGGGACATTAAGTTCATAGCAGTAGATTTCAGCAGCACTGATCAAAGAGCAGTGTGCACAGTGGATTGAATGTGGGAAAAGAGATGCTAGGAATGGCTGACAGAGGACAATGCCATATTTCAGATAAAGTGCAGGCATGGGCTAATATCATGGGATTGGAGGTGGGCAAGGGTGGGATGAGAACTATAGAATTTTCAATAAGAATAAAGTCTTAGCAACATGGCAAGAGCACAAAAGAGGAGGATAAAAAATGACTTGGAGGGATTTTGGTCTCAAGATTGAAATAAACAAAATAATCAAGTAAATAATGAGAAGTGCTTTGAGAAGGAAGCTGAAAAGCGTTCTCTAGTTAACTCTTGACAAAGTATTTCATGGCTTTGGTACAGAAACTCTCACAAACCCTGGTTCATATTAGATCCAGAAATATGTCTTGTGGCTTATATATCAGATAATTTTATATTTTTTTCTCATTAAAATTATAAAGTCTAAGTCATTTTCATCATGTGATTTGTTTTCAGAAAATGAATTAATTAAACCAGTCAATGTTATCAGGTGTTGCAGAATTAGACTGTTAGTAACAGATATACATGAAGCATCCCAATTACTTAGAATTTATTGATATTTTAAATAGTAAATCTTAATTGTTATGCATTTATTGAGATAGTTTGTATTGATGGGGTTGGGAGGGATCTAATCAGAACTTCTATATATATGAACCAATACGTAATATTTAAGAACTCAAAGAAGTGTCACCTGGTAAATGCAATGTCCAGCTGAAGTGTCACCTGGTAAATGCAATGTCCATTTCCATAAAATTGGATGATTGTAGAGATGTGTCCTCTATGGTCAATGAATATTGTATATGCAATAAAACTATATGGTATATGCAATAAAAATATTGTATATACAATAAAACTATAACAAAATTATGAATGTCAATAATAGTAAGCATGATTTTTTTTTACTGGCCCGAGATGTGAATTTTTTTCCAAAGGTTTATGAGATATATATTGTTTGATACCTAGTTAGTATCAATAAATAGTAGAAATTATTATTTAGTCCATTTTAATCCATAATTTGAAAAAGAATGCTCTGACTAAATATTCAAGTCATTCTATATAACCTACATAGTTTACCAAATTCCCAAGACTAGAATATAATAAAAATGTGTAACATAATTAACATCTTAATTAATTAATTCTATAATTTAAAATAAAAATTATATGTTCATGAATTTGAATTTTAAGTAATATCATATCACCCTCAATTCTCAGGTATTATATCTCATAATACCAAGAATATTAAGAGTGATCTCATATGAAAAACATTTTGAGGAATCTCAGACAGAAGAACATACATGCATATATGCTTAACTCATGTACCCAGACAGTAGTGGGGTGAAGGTCTGGGGAGGGGGCAGGAACAGGATGTAAGGATCAATGGGGGAAAAAGGAGGACATCTGTAATACTTTCAACAATAAAGATAAATTAAAAAATAAAAACCAAAAAATGTATTTCTGGTACTTAGCATGGGACTTGATGTAACAGACACTAGTACTCAAAAGATAATTGGATAAATAAAAAAAAAATGGAAGTGTGTAGATAGAGATATTAGCAAATTTGTAGGTGGACAGACAGTATTTCAGTTATTATGCCTGTGCTCTGTTTTTTTATTTAAAATATTAGTCTTTAAATGTGTTGCAACATAAAATAGCATTTTTATTGCTCCTACATGAGTGCCTTTTTTTTCCTACATTGATTTCTTTGGACTAATCACATGACTTAAAGTTTTTCTAGCCTATGGCTAGACCAGAATAAGATGCATTTCAAAAGCAGTCAAGTATCTTTAAAGTGATATTTGAAGAATCTCTCAAGGCATTGAAAAAAATAAAGTATTCTTTTAATGATTTTGCTCACGTTTCTTTTAAAAATGGGAGAGGCTGAGAAACTTGGGGTTTGTTGAATCAAGCAAAGCCTTAATCCCACAGTAACCTATTCAGGGGTGATATTGATCAATAAAGTCAAAGACATAAGAATCAAACTAAAACAAACAGTGACTTTCTTAACCTCAATGGGTTCTCCATGAGCTTCCTGTAGGTAAGAACACAAACAGGATTTTTCTTTAGAGATATTTTGTTTATTCCTATTAAACATGCCTCGGGAGTTCTCCAATATGAGAAATGTCCACAGTGCATTCAACTGTGTGGTTGTTTTTCCTGAAAATTGTTGAAGGTTTGGCAGGTTCAGCAACCTGTTGGTTAGAAATATAAATTATTAACTATAATGCTTCCATAGAAAAAAATATATATCAGACATAATTTTATGGTGATTTATTTTTACTAAGAATTTAACAGATACTTTTAAAATATAATATTTAATAAGTAAAATTTCAATCATAGGATTATTCATGCTTTTTATCTGAAGGAGAAATTATTTAGCTTCAGTAATTAAATATAGCTTTTCATGATTATCATTTCATGTAACTTTTATGTATCTAATAGAATCTCTTACTTTCATTTCCTTTTGGAATAATGTACCTATTAATTTTCTTGGACCTTTACATACATACATACACACACACATATGTTGTGTCCCCAAAATATGTACATATACATTAAATAATTATTAATACTAAAGGGTTGAATCTGAAAAGAAACCCCAATTGAACTATCAGATGTAAAGTGTGTATACATTTTGGGGGAATATTACTAATGTGTATATATATATATATATATATTTCATTCTTCATGTTCTCAGTTTCCTTATATTCTATTTTATATATTCAAAAATGTTATTCCTAGGTTTCTCTATGCAGGATATGGAATCCTTTGGTGAAAAGGAGACACATGCATCAAAACAAGAGATATGCTTGGGCGTTGTAAAACCCAGGTATAACATAAATCCTGGTCACAGTGTCTATATCTCAGAGTCAACACTCATATGAAAATGAGAAAATACATCACAGTTCAGGATAGAACAATTGGCTTCATATAATTAAAATCAAACAAACAAAAAGAAGCCATACTTTCCAGAGTCCGGAGGTTTGTTATGATTTAGGTGCTGATATTTCTGAGTCTTTTCACCTCTCAACCAGTCTTAATGCTTGATCCAACAAGGGCACCCCAATTAAATAAGTCCCAAAGTCTTCCTCTGCATGCATGGTTAATGTTTCCTTCTCCCCTTTCAATTATGCCATCCTCATTATGCATCCTTCCTCACGATCACAGCTGTTGAAATGAAAACCCTCTCTCTGAGCGCACAGCTCCATTATGCAGGCCTATACCTGTGCTGGCAGCATGTTCCTCTTCTCACCTCATATTGCCTTTTGCTTAGGGAGGAGATCCCCGCCGTGCATCTTAAGCTGAAAAATGAAAGAAAATTAAGTTGCTGTTTGGAGTTTGAGTGAATTATGGAAAACGGGCCCTGTTTCGTCTACCAGGCATGTTAGTATAAGTTATTACCTACCTTCTACCTCCTTCCTTAGAGTGAAGCTGTGAGTATGTAAGTCTTACCTAAACTTTTTATCAGTCTGTACCTAAGGTAAGGATACACATACAAACTTGGTATTTCTTCAGACTGTGGCTATGTGTTGGACATAATGGGGAAAAAAAGGTTGATTTAGCTATTTTTAGCCATCTTAATAGCTGTCTTGAAGCACTGAACTATAAAACCTGGTAGCTCAGGAAAAATTAATTTCTGATTCAGGTAAACAAAATGCAAAATCAATTATTTGGTAGAAATTTGTGAGCAAAAACTAAATATGAACTAAACATGTATAAATGACCTTCAACTAATGTAAGTTCATTGTAAAAAAAAGCACATTATTTGATGGTTTCACACTTTGCTTGAATTTTTATAGCTTCTGATATCCTTACAGTTTTGCATAAAAGTATCTAAATGCAAACATGCAGATTTGGATAAAGCTTTGAGACTTAAGCATTAAATACTTAAGTCAACTGGGAAGAGGAGATGTCCTTAAGTGAGTTGTCAGGAGAGACAAGTCTTTAACTGCTGCTGGTCTTCAGAAAGATTTTCTTGATGGTACCAACTATAAGGGGTACTGAAGAATTTTAGAACAATCTGATGGCTGGTCTTTTATTTCAGATAATAACTAGGTGGTATTACTTACATTGTGTAGTAAGTAAGAGATTGTTATCTATTGTGTTATGGTTTGAAAATCATTTACCAAGGGAAATCCCTCCTTGGCATTTCCAAAATGTTCATACTTGGGGCCAAGGCAATGAGAACCTCTGTCAAGATAAAAGTATTATTGGGAAGGAGGTCATGCAAAGCCATTCTTCACTATGAACATCTAATCTGATCTAGTGTCAGGAAGCTCTTTATTAGAGTCATGACTTCAAAAAATTTAATTTCAATGTCCTTGATGAGAATTTTGAGTCCAAAAGACAGGTGCTGAGTTTTCTGAGTGTACCTTTAGAATATCACAATTATTGTTTAATAATTCCCTTCAAGAAGTGGACATGTAAGATTTTGAGAGTGAGCAGAGAAAATTGACAAAATAAAAAATAAATTAACTCTATCTACTAAATCATAGTTATTCAAATTGTTTAGTCTCATAGCCATATGTATCTAAACAATTAAGGTATTTTTATGACATGCCCAATTTAGAATAGGATATAATAACTCATTTTATACTGATATATTTTTATTTTAGAACAATGTGGCTTAAGACGTGCTTTAAATATAATTTAAAGATCAATTTTATTGTATTTATAATATGTAAAAACATTTTAAATCACTCCACAAATATGTGCCATGCACAATAAAATTAATTTTAAATTAATTATATGACAAGATACATGATGCTGAAAACTACATTAAAATGGTATATTGTGTCTTACTGGACTCAGGACTGCATAGTAGAGCAAAGTATACATAAAATTTAACTGTGTTATAGCATTAAAAAAAAGCTTTCATGTTCTGATACTTAGAAATCTTACATATTTCTTCTTCAAAGCTACCTAATCATAAATATTTTAATATATTAATAAAAATAAGAAGAATCTATTTAAGACTGCTTTGAAAAGCATATTTCAGCAGAGTGGATTTTCAGTCTTTATTTTAATAAATTAAAAGTCACATTGGATATAATAATTACTTTATTTTCTTTTTAAAAATATTGTTAAGTTGAGGTGAAATGTATTCAAGTAATTGTACCGATCATAGGTATACACTTCAGTAAGTTTGTAATTAGTTCATTAAGTGTACAATTCAATGGTTAAAGATAAATATAAGTATACTCATCTAGCTACCACCTCAAACAACATAGAAAACAGTTGCAAGACCCCAGGGTGTTTCATCATACTCCCTATAGTCAATGCTTAATTTGCTAAGCAATAGTGATTTTGATTTCTAGTACCATAATTAGCTGTACTTGATCTCGAACTTTATATAAATGGACTCATAGAGTATGAAATCTTGTCTGTGGGTCATTTGACTTGGCATATTATCTTTAAACTAGAGGCCCATTGCACGATATTCATGCAAGAATAGGCATTCCTTCCCTTGATTTTGCTCCTGGCTGCTGGAGAGCCAGCAATTCCACACTCCCAGCCAAGTTACCTCTCCTGTAGCTCCCTCCCCGACCCCCTTTTAGAGCAGGCATCCTGCCCTACCCAACCATTCAGTGCCTGCATATGCAAATTCACCTACCATCTTTGTTGGGTTAATTTGCATACTCAGTCCTGATTGGCTGTGGGTATAGTGGAGGTATGGTCAATTTAAATGTTTGTCTATTATTAGGTAAGATTCCAACCATTTCATTGTTCATATTAAGCCATCCATTATTTTTGTTGCTGCTGAATAGTGTTCAGTTGCATGAATCCACTCCAATTTACCTATTTTCTTGATGGACATTTTTGTTGTTTTTAATTTGGAGCTATTATGAGTAAAGCAGCTATAAATCATTCTTATACAAATTTATTTGAAGACCATGATTTCATTTCTCTTAGTAAATTATTAGAAGTGAAACTGCTGGTTCATAGAGCAGATTCACATATAACTATGAGAACTACATACACTTTTTCTAAATGGTTGTATCATTTCAGTTCCTACCAATAATATATGAAAGCTTTATTATTTCTACCTCCTTGCCAACCGTTGGTATTGTCAGTCTTATATTTTAGCCATTCTAGCTGGTATGAAGTGCTATCTAATTCTAGTTTCATTAACAATATTTTACTGCAGTGCTAAAGAAAACTTTACATGTGATAGAGGGATTTTGATCATAATAATATAAGTAGAAGACACAGACTAGAACATTTTATAGTTTTAGGAAATATCAGGATGTTTATTTTTCTCATTTTGAAATTTCAACTTAATGTTTTCTTTATTTACTAGGAGTCATATAGTTCAGAATTAAATTATAAATTATCAAGAGCCAAGACCGTTGATCAAAATAGCATCAGGAGCACAGAAAGGGAGTGGACTGATAATTCTCAGGGGGAAAGGGGTGAGGGGTGTACAGGGAGAGACTGGACAAAAATCATACACCTATGGATGAGATCAATGGGAGGGAGCTAAGGGCAGAGGGAGGGGTAGGAGCTGGGTGGAGGGGTGCTATGGAGGGGAAAAAAGAGAAACAAATGTAATAATCTGAATAATAAAGATTTAATTTAAAAAAAGAAAGAGCCAAGACCGGTTTGGTGCAGTAGATAGAGCGTCGGCCTGCGGACTGAAAGGTCCCAGGATCGATTCCTGTCAGGGGCATGTATCTTGCTTGCGGGCACAACTCCAGTAGGGGGCGTGCAGGAGGCGGCTGATCGATTTCTCTCTCATCTATGTTTCTGACTTTCTATCCCTCTCTCTTCCTCTCTGTAAAAAATCAATAAAATATATTAAAAAAAAACAATGACCACATATTCTGCCAAAATATAATGCTATTAATGGTACAAAAATACACCATATAAAATCTGGCATATCTTTCAGCTTTCATTCAATAACAAGTTGACACTGATGTTAGGCAAAAGATCCAAAGCAATAAGTATGAAATAGATAATAGATAATTGTCAATATACCTTCTGGTGTCAAAATTTATGCTTTTAAGTAATACTCTATTTCAATATTAATGATCACACCTTCTTTAATTCTGTAATGAATTAAGAGATACAGAAAACAAGAAAAGAAGCCCCAGTAAACAAATAACTATGATAATTAATTTTGATTTTTTGTTGTTAATCCTCACCTGAGGATATTTTTTTCCATTGTTTTTCAGAGAGAATTGAAGGGAGAGAGGACATGGGAGAGCGAAACATCAGTGTGAGAGAGAAAAACCGAATGGTTTCCTCCAATGGGCATCCTGCCCAGGGTGGGGAGTGAACCCACAACCCAGGTATGTGTCCTTGACCTGGATTTCAACCTCAGATACTTGGGTGGGTGAGGGCATTCTAACCACTAAGCACTCAGTTCAGGGCTTAATATTAATATTTTAAAGTATCATTGACTTCAAGTATTTATTTGTGTGAGACCAGGAATTATGTTATAGTACAAATCCTCCAATGGACAGTTTTATTATTATTATTATTTTCTTTTTTATTTTTAATGTTAGGCTCTTTTGTAACTTGGTAATTTCAGGCTAAGACAACTTTGTCAAAATGACTTAGAAAGTAAAATATTCAATCAGAAGTTAGTAGAACTCTAGTGTTCCTACAGTAACAAATAACCATTTTAACTTTTTTTTTTCTTGTTGAAATGAACAGTTGGAATAACTGTTCACTTGTTTACTTGGGTATATCATCGCCTCCAGGACTTTACCTATTCAATTATGTCTGAGCTGACATCTGACCCTGGAGATCTCAAAGATTATAAGTTATTTCCCCGCTGGTACCAGAGGAATTAAGTCCTATTTAGGAAGACTTTGACTTTGCATGGAGGAGTTAAGAGATTTTAGAGAAAATTATAAAACTATGTAAAAATAATAAAGCAGTAACCACAGGACATAAAATCTATCTAAATTCTTTAAAGGGTTATGTGTAATTTCCCTTGCATAAACAAGGTATCCTGAAAGGGTTCTGAAGTAATTTGGAGGGGAAGCCAGGAGAGCACATGAAAGCCCACATGGCAAGAGGATCACTTTTTAAAAAAGTTTGTCAATCCTAATGAGCACTTAATTAAAGTCAACAGAGTCTCTAAGTCTCCAAGTAATTTTCCAAAAGAGCTTTTGGGAAAGGGAACATTTTTCTCCATGCTTGTCCATCTTTTCTCTTATTCTCCATTTGTCTGAAAATTGTGGAAAGCCTTTATAATATTATCTTTTGGGTTCTATTCTTATTAACTCTTTCTTCTCATAATGTCACCCATGTTATAACTAGTAATCAAATAGAAAACAATTTTCCTATTAAAATACTAATATTGTAGACTTAAAAATAAAGTTTTATCAATTGTTTGTTTAAAAAATGTTTTCATCAAAAAATTAATCAGACTGTAAATTTGCAGCCTTTGTATGGCCTAATCAGATAGATTTTATATACATATATAATGTATCTTATATATAACCTTTATAATATGCATATTATATACATTTATTTGTTTATTTATTTATTTGGTATCTCAGATATAGTTTTTTAAAATTCATTTTTATTGATTTCAGAGAGAAAGGGAGAGGGAGATAGAGATAGAAAATCAATGATGAAAGAGAATTATTGATTGGCTGCCTCTTGCATAGCACCACTAAGGATCGAGACTGTAACCTGGGAACGTATTCTGACTGGGAATTGAACCGTGATTTTCTGGTTCATAGTTTGACACTCAGCCACTGAGCTACAGTGAGGCCTCTGATATAGTTTTGATTTGCTCACCTTTTGTTATCATGACCAAGAGGAAGAAAAGGGAAAAGAGGCACCCTTGACGTAGCCAGAAGCTAAGAGAATAGAATGGCAATATCAATTATTTATTACTTTGTTATGAAAAAAATAAATGATTAATAAAGTATATGACCATTTCAGAAAGTGTGGGAAATGTAAAAATGCCTAATCTATAATAATCTCATAATACATAATACGGTCTTTTCTTTGGAAACTTTGTCCAGTTACTTTTCTGTATGTAACTCAGGGCTATGGCTGTGAGACAAGAAACTATTCCTTTTTACTTCCCAACCTTTCATCTCATCCTCTTTTTCAATGTGCTGACATCAACTGGTTCAAATGAGGAGTTGAAAAGTCTCCTAGAAAAATAATAAAAACATTTCTAATTTTTAAGTGTCAGTTGTATACCTGTGGTTCTAATTAAATTGTGGAAACCAAGCTGAATGTATGAAAGGATTATGGAGTCTCTAGGAAAAAATACACTCTGAAATTGGCGGTGGAAGGCCACAGGTTCTGAGGGATGGAAAAACGTTTTTAGGTAAGGAGGACAGCACAAGTCTGCCATGCAAGGGACATCTGTGTGCTCAAAGAAAAATCCAGCTGAGTGGAAAGAAAACATCAGGCTATTTTGTGGTATATATCAATATTTTTCTATCTATATTGATAATTTTTTTTCATTTGCTAACTGGTAGATTCAGGATTTGCCCCTATAAGTCTGATTTCCAAAGTCATTGCTTTTAATCAGTATCTGATTTTGTCCCTCATAAAAAAACACTAGGCAAAATATTAAATGTGGGTTGTGAGTGTCCTCTCTCATTAAAATTTCAATTTTACTTTTATTTAATTAGGAGGTAGTTGTAAAAATTCTTAATTTTATAATATTTTAATTGTTCCATTTGCTTTGTTTTATTTTTTCTGGAATGAGGGCCACATGGCCACATATGGGACAATTACTTTTAGTGTATATGATAGAATCTAAGTGCTAAAAAAAGTTCTTAAAAGATCTGTAAGAAATTAATATATATATACACAAACTGTTTCTTATTACCACTGTATGTAACATAAAAAATCCATACTAGTTGATGTTCTTAACAAAGTTCCAGTGCAAATCTTGTTTACACTGTGTTTGCTCTTAACACAGGCTCTATAAAGTAAAGTTTCAGCTGAGGACATGTGTGTTTATTAATTTTATTTTAATACACATCCACATTTAGAGGTATCTTAGTATTTAGAAATTAGTATTTCAAAATTCCTTCCAGATGATCTTGAGAGGAGAACTAGTGTAAATGAGATTTTCCTATTGAACATCTTCTCCCTAAGATTGATTGGATAATACCATAAACTTGGTCACTTGGAGGGCAGAAATATTAGCATATTTGGGGGTGGTTAATTGCCTCTCTCCCTCAGTACACAGGCATTTAGAAAAGATAAGAAGGGTCAGACAGAGCCAGTATGAGGTCTGTTGGCCTGAATACATTCTCCCTCTTAGTCAGTAGAAACAAAAGGAACTGGAGGAGGAGGATACCTTAGCCTCCCACACAGAATTTCTTCTCTAGGTAAGAATTGAAAGGCTTAGAATAGGCTCATGCAAAGCAATGCCTTCTGGAAACCTCTACACAAAGTAATATTGGCTTTGTTACACAGCAATCAATAACACCAGAATACTTGCTGAGGCATCTAGCTTAAAGGGGCATATTTCTTCACTTCTTGCTAATAGTTTCCTCTTCTTTTCCTGACTGCTCCAGACAAAATGTTTACAGTGAATAAACTCATCTGTCTGCCTATACCCCGTCTACTTCATTTTGCTGATCACATGGCTGCTTGTCTCAGTTGATCTTGCATCCTGTTCAGAAACCCAATATTGGTTTATCTACTCTCTCTTATTTTCCACAAGTGTTTTATGCCTACTCTCCTTTTTCAAACCTTTGACCAAGAAACCTAATTCTTTTCTCAGTGGATGAATTCAACTGACATTTGACTGCAAATATAGAAGTTGCCAGATGAACACTCTAATACCCTGCCAGTTATTCTGTTAATATCCTTCCCTTATGTTTTCATCTTAATTTCTTCTCCATAAATGTGTTCTTCTGAGTAGTCTTCAACTACAGTTAAACATTTCCCACTTAAAAAAAAAAGAATGTGGCTTGGCTGGTGTTGCTCAGTAGTTGAGCATCAACCTATGAACCAGTAGGTCCATGGTTCAATTCCCGATGCATATGCACAGGTTGTGACTCAATCCCCAGTAGGGGATGTGCAGGAGGCAGCTCATCAATGATTCTCATTTATGTTTTTATCACTCTCTCCCTCTCCATTCCTCTCTGAAATCAATAAAAATATTTATTTAAAAAAATAAAATGCTTTGGTTTTACATTATTATGCAACCTTAAATTTCAGCTCTCCTTAATATCCAAGCTTCCTGGGAACATTTTTAGATGCATTGTTTGGATATATTTCTAGAAGTAGGATTACTGGGTGGAATGGAAACTCCATTTTTAACTTTTTGAGGAAACTCCATACTGTTCTCCACAGTGGCTGCACCAGTCTGCATTCCCACCAGCAGTGCACAAGGGTTTCTTTTTCCCCACATCCTTGCCAGCACTTGTCCTTTGTTGACTTCTTGATGATAGCCATTATAGCAGGTGTGAGATGGTATCTCATTGTTTTGATTTGCATCTCTCAGATGATTAGTGACTTTGAGTCTGTTTTCATATGTCTTTGTATATCCTCTTATGTCCTTTGCCCATTTTTTGATTGAGTTGGTTATCTTCCTTTTGGTAAGTTGTATAAATTCCCTGTAAATGTTGGAGTTTAAACCGTTATCAGAGATAACATTGGCAAATTTGTTCTCCCATGCAGTGGGCTGTTTTGTTGTTTTGTTGATGGTTTCTTTTGCTGTACAGAAGCTTCTTATTTTGATGTAGTCCCATTTGTTTATTTTTTCTTTAGTTTCCATTGCTCTAGGAGCTGTATCAGTGAAGATATTGTTTCAGAATATGTCTGCTATTTTGCTGCTTGTGGATTCCTCTAATATTTTATGGTTTCCAATCTTACATCTAAGTCCTTTGTCTATTTTGAGTTTCTTTTTGTGTATGCTGTAAGTTGAGGGTTTATTTTCATTTTTTTACAAGTGTCTGAACAATTTTCCGAACACCATTTAATAAGTGACTGTCTTGCCTACATTGTATGCTCTTGCCTCTTCTGTCAAATATTAATTGAACATAATGGCTTGGGTCAAATTCTGGGTTCTCTGTTCTGTTCCATTGGTCTATATATCTGTTCTTGTGCCGGTACCAGACAGTTTTGAAAACAGTGGCTTTGTAATATAGTTTGATATCTGGTTTTGTGATCCCTCCAACTTTGTTCTTCTTTCTCAGGATTGCTGTGGCCATTCAGGGTCTTGTTTTATTCTGTGAAACATGCCATTGGTATTTTAATGAGGATTGCATGGAATCTATAAATTGCTTTGGGCAGTATGGACATTTTAATGACATTGATTCTACCAATTCATGAACATAGTATGTTCTTCCATTTGTTTATGTCTTTATCTTCTTTTTTCAATGTCCCATAACTTTCTGAGTACAGCTCTTTTATCTCTTTAGTTAAGTGTATTCCTAGGTATCTTAATTTTTTGTTGTTTTCTCTCTTAAACAATTGCATATAGACTTAAATTTTTATCTTTATGGTGAATACTAGTGGCCTGGTGCATGAAATTCATGCATATGAGAAGGGAATTAATTAGAGGAAATAATTTAATATTGCTCTTTACCCTTTCTCTATAATAGAAGTGTCAGAGATGAAAGAAAATTAGTAAAATGTATATGAAAATCTTCTCCCTGTCAGAGTCTGGGGCATACCATGAGACCCAGAGTCAAGTTCCCACCCTCTCATATGCACCTCAAAATTATGTAAGACCCAGATCTGGCCGCCCTCCACCCCATTGGGCTAGATCCAGACCTGTCAAGCCCCACTTTTAGAAGTTATAGTTGCTGCTTCTTGGCAAATGAAATAAAAGAAAAATGAAACATTTGTTCAATCCTGTTGATTTTCGTAATCAATGAATCTCAGCACAAATTGTTCATTAGAATTTAAACCTCTGTAGAACTAGGACAGTGGTCAGCAAACTCATTAGTTAACAGAGTCAAATATCAACAGTACAATGATTGAAATTTCTTTTGAGAGACAAATTTTTTAAACTCAAACTTCTTCTAATGTCATTTCTTCAAAATAGACTCCCCCAGGCCATGGTATTCTGTGGAAGAGCCACACTCAAGGGGCCAAATAACCACATGTGGCTTGAGAGCCACAGTTTGTCAACCACGGGACTAGAACTTTATTTTTCTAGGTCTGGCACTTTTTGTAGTATCCAACAAAAAGAATGTTGTCAATACATGACAGGTATGTGCATATTTTAAAAAATCCTCAATTCATTGTGAATATAGTGAGAGATAAAAATTACTGACACATCTATCATTTTACAATTTGCTTATATAATTCAGATCTACTTTTCTGAATATACAATGTACTTGGAGGCCAATAAACATTCTCTCCTAAAAAATTAACAGATAATCATTGGAATTTAAAGATAAATATTACCTGTTTGTAAATATATTCTATATATAATACTTTTTTTTTCCATAGAAGAAGTATTATCAGAAGCATAAACTCAAAGTTTGCCCAGTGTGCATTTTACTACGGTAGAGAAGATGTCCATTCATATAATTGCCAATTGCTTTATTTTTAATAAAGCATCTGTAACTACTTTAATGTGAATATAAATCCCTTTCATTGAAAGAAAACACTTAACCTTAGTTATGTTAGAAAGAAAAACAACACTATAAAAACCGGCTATTATTATTAAAAATCATATGCATAAAAATACTAATTAACATAAAACATTATATTATAGTCTCTAACAAACACAAATAACCCAATCAGGAATGTGAGCACCTTCATAAAATTATGACATAAATCATATAAACTTACCAAAATTAAGGTAATAAAATGATGATAATAACCTAGTTGATTTTTGACACCTTTGAGGATTTTCTTCAAACTATAAAAAAACAGTTTTCATCTTTTAATAAGGTAGAATTTTTAAAAATAATATTTTTATTTTGGAGTTCCTCAAATAATCAATATATGGAAGAATTTATTTAAAAGCTGTCAATCAGCAGAAGAAACTAGAGAATACAAACAAAATTGTACTGACTTTTCTTTAAGTAAAAAATGCAGTTAGTATTTTAGCAGCTTCTTTGTAACCGATGCTGTGAGATATTGCCCAGATTCCCTGTCCAGGACTGTGACATTGATTCCTCCAACAGCAAAGTGCTGGTGAATGATAGCTCTGAGTTGGGTTCCCCTTCTGGAATGGCTTTTGTTGTGACTGCATCAAATTCATCTCTTTCCTGTCCTCAATCCTATGTCCTTCACCTTCCCTCCGGTAGGGATAATCTTTAGAATATCCCCAACGAGCATCCTGCATACAAATCTTAGACTCAGAATCTGCTTCCAGGAGAGCCCAACCTAATGCAGACATTCAGGCTAAAAAACAAGCAATATAAGCTGTGTGTTTATAAGGACAATACATTAATTGAAAGTAAGAAATCTTTCTTAACCTTGTTTGTCTAAACATCTTGTAAGATACCCAGCCATCTGGAGATTGATTTGGTTCACTGATTTAGCTAGGTGGGTTTTTTGTTTGTTTATTTGTATGCTTTTTGTTTTGGGGTGTGTATGGGTGTGTGTGTGTGTGTGTGTGTGTGTGTGTGTGTGTGTGTGTGTTTATAGGTGAAACATTAAAAAGATACATTCAAATTCATATACATACAATCTTTTTCCTGTTTCTCATTGTCTATTTTATCAATGTTGCCATTTCCTTATTTTCTTCTATTGCTTTATACTTGGCATTTATTTATTTTGTTACAGCCAAGTATACTCAAATTTTATATAACTTGAAATCTAAAAAAACTAAATTGTGTGTCAATTAAATTTTTTAGAACACAAACATAGAATTAGCCTTTACATGAGTTCCTAAAGCCACGATTTCCCAAACTTACTTGGGTCATCAGAAATTGGGACACTTTTAAAAAATATGGAAATTCTGTCATTCTGGGGTTGGGGTGGTAGAGTTTTAATGTGTTCCTGGGGGAATATAAAAATCAAATAAATCTGAGAAAATAGTCTGAATAGGAACCCATGACTTAAAGCCCTAGGCCAAGTGCATTTGAAACTTTAATGTGTATTCAGTACAATGCATATCTTGTTAAAAATGCAGATTTTGACTCCTTAGTTCTGGGTTAGAACCTGATATTCCTCATTTCAAGCAAGCTCCCAGGTGATACTGATTGTCCATGGGACATTGCTTAGAAGTGGAGCTCATTCAGTGCACTTAGAAGCAGAAGCATTTCACATGTGTATCTTAGATATTTTTTTTGGGGGGGGTGAATGGGGCCTTTGAGGATTTAGTGCCTTGCATGAGAGCAAAGGTAATTCCCCTATTTTCTTTTCCTTCTTTTCAATTGATATCTGCAGAGAGAACAGACATATAATCTCTCTTAGTTCACATAAACATTGCACTGTTCTTTGACTTGATGAACATCACTATTTACAAATGTTGGAGATGTCTGTGACTCTTACTCCTTAAGCAAAGCTTCCTGACTCTGACACTCAGTTTTGACTTGAAGGATTTTCCAACCAGCCATCTGCTTTTCACATCCTTGGTTAGCTTAATGAAGGAATTTTTAAGGGACTTGGGAAGCAGCCTCTAGGAAAAGGTTTATGTGACATGTTCTTGGGTGATGTGTAAAACTACTCAATAGTTGGGTTTATTGTTTGTTTAAAGAAAATGACTTTTATGACAGGCATGTGAATTGGTAGCTCAATGAGTCTTAAACAAGTACTTTGAAAATTCATTTATTACACTCATGTTCTCTTTCAGTTCTGCTTTATTGTCTGGTCTTTCTGCACTGAGTGACCTCAAGGGTACAACAGCTGTGCTTTAGACAACTATGCCCCTTATGCAGAAAATGAATTTGTATATATCCATATAGATATATTTTTCTCTTTTTTTTCCTGATTAAAACACTATGCTGTCACTACTTCAATGTCTTTATTCTTGGGTCTATCTAAAGATAAAACTAACAACAATATAATTAAATTAAATTAAATTAAATAACAGCTAAAGTGTAGATAACTTTAATCAAGGTCTCCCTAGAATAGAGAAGGCTTTGTCAAGGAAACCTAAGTCCTCCTGGAAGTTCCTTGTACTTAGTTTTGTTTCTGACTTGAATTGAGTGGTATCATTTTTTAAACCCTCATGAAGATCACTGATCTTTTCTTCTAATTTCAATCCAGTGATTAATATTATTGCAAAAGTTTATCCTTATGGTTAATTCTATTTTATATAGGTTTGGAAAGTGAATTTCCTAAAAAGACATTCCTATATTATTAAATATTTTATGTCTTATATGACAGTGTTTATTTTTTTCATTTTTATTACTTTATTATAAATATAAAATACTTTTAAAGTCCAAATGAGTTGGTTCATTCATTTTCACAGTTTGGAATGTATCTTTGTGTGTGAGAAATAGACTAGCAAGCACCCTTTACTGGATGCTATCATTAACTACTACAAGTTGCCTACATACCTTTGTATGACTGAATTATGGAAGAGTATTTCAGAGTCGAAATCAGAACTGATCGCTGACCTACTTGAAGCAAAGTTATAGATTAAAAATGATTTGCAAATGTTATTTCCATGAGCCCTGATTTTCCCTTTTTGAACCTCAGAAGTTTAGGTAACACAGGAAAGCATTTTGTCTTCCATGGCTTCCAAATCCTTTTAAGAAAATTTGACTCACTACTCATTGCTTCTCAAACTTTAATATGCTTCAGAATCCCCTGGAGGGCTTGTTAAGAAAAAGGTTGCTGGAACTATACCAGAGTTTCTAATTCATTAGGTCTGGGGTGGGCCCAAAGAATATATATTTCTAACAAATTCCCATTGATTCTGATACTGATACTACCAGTCTGGACAGCCCATTTTGAGAACCACTGTGCCTCATCGTTTGCAAATTTCTCCTCCATAATCTCTGAGTTTTCTCTTCCCACATCAAATGCTATCTGACTATTTAAATTTTAAAAAGAAAAATAAACAACCTACCTGAACATGTAACCATATTAACAAACCTCGAAATGCTATAATGAGCTAAAGAAGACACAAACTGTATGAATAAATTTATAACTATAGTTCAAGAATAAACAAAACTAGCCCAAGACAATTAAATTAGAATAGTTGCCCCTGAAGATGTGGGAAGAATACTTGGAAAGGAACAAGAGGATTATCTTGAAATGATACAAATGTTTTGTATTTTGCTTTGGGTGTTGTAACTTGGGTGAATATTTGTTAAATCTCATTCAATTATACAACAAAGATCTATAACATTTGCACATCTAAATTTTAGCTCAATGAATAAAATAAATTGCAATTGCCAAATATAAAAGTGGTTCTCTGTAGTAATAAAATCTGTTAAGTCAATTTAGACTAAAATTAAGAGAATAGACTTAATATGGGTATCCCCTCAACATCATTTACATTTTATTTACTAAAAATATAAACTATTTTTAAATATTTTATCTTAAGGGTCTTCATCACAGGCCTTCACCACACTATTGTCTGTGTCTGTGGTTTATAGTTCTTAATCCAACTGCTTATTCAAGAACACTGAGCTGTGGGTAGTAATAGAGAAGTGCAGGTTGGTGGCTAGGCAATGATAACATGGAATAACATTTTTTTTTGGCACTTACATACATACTAAAAATTTTTAATTTATCACTTATTTTTCAGTTTCTAAATTTATAGAAACTAAATGGCATATCTAAGTTAAAAGAAGCCCTACCCTCAGACCCCAGGAAATTTATTGTATATATGTCATTGAACATAAACCCTTAAATTTGACCCATTGATCACATAAAATCATTGTATTCAATAATAGATTCAAGATATATATATATATATATTAATTATCTTGAATCTATTATATATATATATACACACACACATATATATATAATTTAAATGTAAGGCATTATTTATAGATTTTATTAATATTTTTAAAAGGTGTTATTATATGAGTAATGGTGGTTATATAAATTTATAAAGTCTTTGAGAATTATCTAATAATTTCTTTATTATACAGCTAAGAAAAAACAAGCCCAGAAAAATTAAGTGACTTACTCTAGGTATGACAACTATTTTTTTTTTTTTTACAAAATTAGATTAGAATCATGAGATTTCTTTACTCCCAATTCAAGGAGTGAAAATGACCCAAATAGTGAAAAAATTTATTTATTTATTTGGCATTCATAGAGATTAGTCTTGTAAATAGTAAGTTCCAGGACATTACTATTCCAGTATGATATTATTCTTCTAATACCATGAACCAGGGATTTAAGAAAAACAGTGAAAATGATAAATATCTAATAGAAAGAAGATCGTGTAGCCATCCTATATTATAAAGAGTTGAGTGTTAATTAGACACAGAGGGCAGAACTACCTTCCAAAGGACCAGTGGGTGAGGTTGTGGGGCTGAGAGGCAGCCAGGGCCACAAGGGCTGAGCCCCTTGCACAAATTCATGCATCAGGCCTCTAGTTCTTATAGAAATGAAGATTATTTGTTTATAGCATAATCCTAGGGTGCTGGGAATTTTTCATTTTAAAAAGGCAACAAACACTTGTACTATCAATTAAACTTTTAAAAATGTTGTTTTCAGAAAGAGAAATGTATTTAGAGAATCCATTTAGTAAAGTTGAGTCTTTTAAGATATTGTTTTCATCACTATAGGCCATTTGGTTCACCTGCTAATTCCCAAGAACATGTATGTAGCAATAGGTCTCTGCCCAGGGAAGTCTCTCATAATGTTGGAATCAGATCAGTACAATGGATTGAAAACATATACATGTTTTGTCACCTTCCCAATACTACAGAGCTCAAATTGCTGAACATTTCATTCCCTTTCATGGCAGAGAAACATGTATTGCTTATTATAAAAGGTTTAAGGATGGCATACTGTGTAATAGCTCAGATGAGTAAAAACAAATTTAAATATAAGCCATGCACTGTCTTATACTTTGCATGTTGTAATTCTCTTAGAGACAGTATGGGGCCTTATTAAGTTTGAACCTCAGGTCTTTCAACATCCCTGAGAAAAGAGAACAAATGGTAAGTGCATGAGAAAATAAGTAACTAACCTCTGTGATTTCCCACTTCAGCTCAAGCCCTGATATTTTTGTCAGTTGTTAATTACAGTCATATTTCTCTAAAGCATTTTCTCTTTTTTTTTAAGCAGGAAAAAATATTAAGAGACACATTTCAAGGAAAAAGGCTGAACCATGCAGTATAGGTTCACATTTGTTCTGTATGGAGAGGAACTATTGGGAGGAAGGCAATTGACAGGGCTGCCTACTAGACAGGAGGGAGCTGGGGGTTTAGCTGAAGTAAGTGAGAGTGGAAATCAGAATGCGGCAAGTTAAAACCAGGGGAAAATGGCCAAGAAATCTGGCTTGAAAATGAGAAAGGTCTCAGTGGAAAGGTCAGAAGAAACCCTGATGGGATGTGAATATGTTTATTCAGCCAAGAAAACTACAGTATTGCTTTCAGTGCTCAGTGTTCTCTTCTATTTCCATATGCATACTTGTGTATGATGGTACATGGATTCCCAATGCCTGTAGCATTGAGGATCATTGTGGCACACCTCACACATCTAGTGGAGTTCTGCTTTAAGGGGAAAAAAAAGAGAAAGAATTTTTTTTTTACATGAATAGGAATTAAGACATAGGGAAGTATATGAACTGATTTCAGGTCACAAAATTAAATTACTAATAACATTTGAATTAGAGCCCCACATCCTGTATCATTTCTAGAATTGTTACATTGGATGTGACCATAGAGGTCATTTAGTCTAGTCTTCCCTCAACTGGCCCATCTTCCGTTGGAGGTTAAAATTCTGGGCATTCATTGCATCTACCCCCCTCAGCTTTATCCTGATAATTCCTTTCATGATGCGTGGTAGTCCCATCAAGAACACTAAGCAAATAGTTTTGTTGAGCATGAAACAACAGGCTTTTCTGAACTATCAGTTACCATTTTGATTGCTCCCTTATTTTTCTATACAGACATTGGTTGACAGGAAACCCTGTGGCCACTATTCACTGCATTTAAGTAATCAAACAACCACAAACCGTCACTGTCACTTTCATTTCCTGTGATCATTCATTTTCTATACTGCTCGACGACAAACATAGAGAAATTAAGTTTATCATTGAAGCTGGATGCCCCATGCATTCATGTATCAGGAGGGTTGACTGGGTATCTGCAGGTACTGGTAAACGATGAGGAAGATGGGCAGTAAATGCTTGCAGCCAGCTCTCCTGGCTTTCAGTTATGCTATTCACCTGTGATTTTATAAACTTTTTTTGTCTCTAGGATCAAATGAAAATCCTAGTCTTAGTGCTGCAGGATTTTCTTAATCCCCCCACAGTAGTTAAAGACTATTCCTAGCTTCAGTCTGTTTGTTGTAGCTTGTGCAGGAGTGATGCACAGATAACCTGCCTCCAGCAGCAGCTATAGGAGAAAGCTCTGTGGTGGTGGGAACTGGATTGAGTTGTCCTTCATGAGGATCTTTATCCCAGCTGCTTCTATATAAATGTATGTCTCTATAGCTTGGAAGACAAGCAAAAAACAGGTGTCTTTCTATTAATACCTAGGATGTATCAAAGAAAGAGAAAGTACAGCAGTACCGGAGATTCAGGTGGTCCACAGTTGAATACTTTGTACACAATAACTAATCACTCAAAATATACTATTTATAATAAAGTCTATAATTATAAACCAGGTGGCTGTGGTTAGGAGACTATGGAATTTATCAACAGGTTACTTGACTTACCATTACATTTTGAAAAGAGCCATGGCCACCTGGGTGGGCAGTCAATGGTGTGGCATGTGCTTGCCTGTCAACAATACACATGTGCTCCGCTCTAGCCTCTTTCTGTGCTGTCTTCTGAATCTGCAAACGTAAAAGTTGTAATCTAAAAAACTCCCCGTCCATTTGACGGTACAATGACCAGAAAATATGGGATTCTAAGGGCTTTTTAAATTTTTAAAAAATATTTTTTTAATTTCAGAGAGAAAGGGGGAGGAAGAGAGAGAAAGAGAAACATCAATGATGAGACTCATTGATCAGCTGCCTCCAGCACATCCCCCACTGGGGATCAAGCCTGCAACACAGGCATGTGCCCTTGGCTGGAATTGAACCTGGGACCCCTCAGTCCACAGGCCAACATTCTATCCACTGAGCCAAACCAGCTAGGGTAAAGAGCTTTGAGACCAGAAGTTTTATGTTATTTTTCCTGTTAAATTGATATAGATTGGTGTTCACTGATGCAGTATTTTAAAATCTAAGATATAATCCTACCAATGGATGATATAGCTATAGATTCTTTTTTTTATTTACCATTTAATTTATAATCCATAAGGAAAAAGTTTGAGTATATATGATGGCAATGTTATATTAAGTGAAGCCATTGTGTATGAGAGATATGACGAAGTGTAGGAGATGCCCCCCTAGTCTGAGGGAGCTTTCTTCCTAACTGAGGAGATAAGATATGATAAAAAGGTTTAAAATATGTCTATATCACATGCCCTATCCCTGCAAGAGACAATATCTTTTAAAACTGGTAGGACAGGGGAGATTATTATGCAAAGAGATTAGATATACTTAAAGCTTTATGAAGAAGGAGGGACAACACACCTAGAAAAATTAAGAGGAAAAAAAGAACAGTCAAGGGCATTTGGGTATAGTGATTGTTTTAGTTTTCTATTACTGCGTACCAAATCACAAACTTAGCCACTTAAAACCTTTTTATTATCTCCCAGTCTCTGGGTCATGTGCCCATCGTGGCTTAAGTGAAATCTCTGTTCTAGGTCTCCCACGGCTGTATTACTCAGGCGGCATTAATAGTTGTAGCTCAGGGTCCCCTTCCAAACTCACTGATTGTTGGAAAAATTCAGTTCCTTGCCACTATTTGATTGGAGTCCCCATACTTTTTTTGCCAGCTATTTTCTAAGAGCCACTATCACCTCCTAGAGGCCTCTCTTAGGCCCTTGCCATGTGGCCCTCTCCCTAGGTTCTCTCACAACACAGCAGCTTCCTTTTCCAAGGCCAGCAAAAGATGTCTGCTTTCAAAGTCCACTCATCAGGAGGAGCTTATGCTGTCTTTTAAAGGCTCACCTACTAAACTAGGCCCATCCAGGTTAATCTCTTTTTTAATTAACTCAAATGCAGCAGATTAGGCAATCTGATTAGTATTGGGAGTGAAATCCAATCGTGTTCATAAATCCTATACACATTCAAGGGGACAGAATTGCACAGGCCAGATATACACATAAGGAGGTGAAAATCTCTTTATCCATTTTAGAGTTGTATCTACCACGATAGTCAAACAATGGGGCAAGAGGTGGTTTTACAGAGTGTGTTTAAAACCCAGTAGCAGCAAGAATCAGTTGTGAAATAATTTTAGAATTGTAAGTCTGTTAAAACAACATTGGAGACAATAAATGCTTCAGGTCTGTAAGCCACTTTGGTGGGTTTTACTTAGTGCAGTGTTTTAACTGAGGGAGTTAGAGGACCCACAAGTCAGTGGGCTTAATAAACTTGAGACATGTCCATTCTGTCTAAAGTCACTGATAATAACGAGAGCAGCTTTGGCAAGTGATTTCCTTTGTTTGGAAGCATTGCTCATATCATAAAGATAGTTTATAATAATAAAATATACATTACACAATTATAATTGTAACAACTCTTTTAATGGAGGAGTAGGACTGGAGCGTTTACTGACCTTGGTAAAGGTAAATTTAGTTTTTCTGAAGTTTTTGATTTTTCTCTCAGGTATGTATGAAGAAAAATTATATCTTTAAGCAGATAATTATTTGCATTGTAAAGTTTGCTTTTGTTCCTTTTTTTCTCTTAAATCTCTCAAGTTACATGTCCCTCGTGGGAGCTGACACAACTCGGTAAAAGATCAAGATGGGTTGGTACTAAATTTGTGGTATTTCTCTTTTTAATAAAGTCTTTGTAGGGCTTGTAAATGCCTTAGGCAGCTTTTTCTTCTTCTTCACCCTTCTCATAAGGCCAGGTTATGAACAGAAAGGAAGAAATATTCCTTACAAGTTTAGTTCATGTGTGAATCCAGCAGTGTATTTCAAGTAGCTTTTTTGTTGGGAAAGAATATAAAAGTGCTTTTTTTGTTTGTTTGTTTCTAGGGATCTTATTTAAAGAAAAATCAAGGTCCTTAATATACTCTCTTCAGGTTTGTAAACTTCAGAATGTTATGAAACAGGGAAATTTATCCACAGAATCTGGAGCAAAGTTCATTGATGATGCCCTGGGACTTGATTGCTTGGTACCATTTCATGATGGTCTGAGAAGGCAGTGTACCAATTCAAAAATAAAAGTGTGTGCTAATATTTGCATTATGACATCTTTTCCAAAAGCATATCTTTGTTGAGCCAACAATGTCTTAATATTTCCTCTCTTCGGAAGAAATTACATAACTTTTTTCCATAGTCATAGCCATTTTGATGTATTAGTTTGTCCCCTTGTTTCAAATACTAACCTATAGCAAGAGGTATATTTCTAGCAAATACAAAGAGATAGATAGCTGTTACATGTTCTCTTGATCACTTTGATGTCTGGAATATATAACTTTAATTTAAGATTGCTTAAGAAGCTTCTCTAAGTTCTAACCTAGCACAGTCTAGGAGTAGTTATTAATAATATAAGACACATAGGTAAATATTAAAATTATGAATTTCTGTTGGTTTTTTGTATGTTCTGGTTTTACTCATTGTGAATTTATATTAACACTGATGTTTTAATGAGGAATGAGGAATTAAACAGTAAGGTAGGTAAATACAAGGACCTAATCATACAAAATGTACTTAACAGGCTTCATCTCTATACAACTATCTGTGATGGTTGTAAGTCAAGTTTAGTGGTAATTTCCCTGGAGGAACAAGTGACTATTAGGAGAAACCAGGATTTAGAACATTTATTGTTTACTTAGTGCATTATCTCTCACTAAACCAGATGTAGCAAACTCACATGTTCATAGAAGCCAGGGAGAGCACACAAATGAGTGAGACTGGCTGAGGGGACTGGCTAAAAGGTGCCTGCCCTGTCTAATGCAGCTGTTATTCATCTCCAACTGACCTACCCATGCTGGGATGTGAATATAGTTATATCTGAGTCTCCAGTTTTTCAAGGAAAGCTAAGAATCCATATATATATATATTATCTTATATGTAAAGGTAGGAAGATGATTAATAATTATTGATACAGCTCTTGTGGTCATAAAACCCATAACATAAAGGCCAGACTCACTCTCACACTCTCAGCTACCTGCCTGTAAGCATCTCGCAAGACAATGAACTCCATGATAACTGAGAGAGCTGAGATTTATCTCTGGTTCACCGTGTAACCATGGTGCAAATTGACTGACCCGAGGTAGGCCCTCTCTAGTTATGAAATGAATGAACTGTTTTGGTATCTGATTAAATGCATTCCATTTATTCTAATCTTACACTTAACAAAAAAATAAATAAATAAGGGTTAAAAATAATAGTACACAGGTCAATTCTGTGAAGTCATGGGCTTCAGGAAGTTTGTATTGTATTTGCCTACATAAAATTTAAAAAAAGTGGATGTGGTTTAAAAATCTAGCCTGCAAGTATTGCATTTGGCTGTCACAATATTCCCAAACATGTAGGCATATGTATAAATATGTAAACCAGAAAGTTTCATATACATTTCCATATTTCAGGATTTTTTCACAAATAGACAGATCTGATATTATTGTGCTCACATTCACATATAGCCATGTTTGCAGACCTGGGCAGCGACTTCTCCCTAGGACGTGTGCTTGTCAAGTAGCTCCAACTCCATCTACTGCTCATCACACCAAGGTTGAGTGTCTTTTGCCATTTTTTGTGGCAAATATATAGTTATTTTTCTTATAGTAAGAAATCATTCTCTGAATCGATGGCTCTGCATAATGTGCGAAAAAGAGAAATGAGAATTTATGTTCACAGAAAAACCTTTGCCCAAATGGTCACAGTACGCCAAATTGGAAAAGCCCAGACTAGTAACCACCATTGTCCTTCAGTGAATGAATGGTTAAACAACCTTTGGCACATTTACAATCTACTCAGCAAAGAAATTAAATGAACTTTTGAAACATACAACAACTTGTGTGAACTTCAAAGAAAATATACAAAGTAAAAAAAAGTCAATGTCTATAAACACAGGGTTACATACTTTAAGATTCCATTTGTATAACACTCTTGAAATTACAAAATTATAGAGATAAGAAACAGATTAGTGATTGTGTGCGGGAGGGGATAAAAAAGGAAGGTAGGATATAGGACCAAGGTGAGTTTGGCTATAAAAGGGCAACACTGGGGATCCTATGGTTATGGAACAGCTTTCATTTGTGATTTGACTGTGGTAGTGACACACAAACCTGTACATGTGATACAATTACATATAACTAAATACACAAACACACAAACATGCATACCCCTACATAAGTACATGTAAGCTAGAAAAATATAAATAAGAATGATAGACTGTTTCAATGTCAATTTTTTTGTGATATTATATTAGAGTTTTGCAACATGTTATCATTGGGGAAACTGAGTAAAATGTACATGGGATTATTTTATACATCTGTATGTAGATCAACTAATATCTTCAATGAATTATAATTTTGAACATTTGAAAAAGAAACAGTCTAGGATTACAAATAGCCTGGAACATGTCACTTTACCCACCCATGTCACTTGCCTGGTCCTTATAGGATTTTGAGGGTATAGCTCCCAACTTACACTGCCACTCCTATGCCTAAAATGGTTGCTTTCAAAGGGAACACTGTGTTTTTGGAGTTGGAAATGGAACAGAAACAAAGGAGGCATAAAATGGCAGCTAAAACTGAACACACAAGAGGACCTTAAAGTTTCTCCAGAGAAATGTGTGATTTTTTTAATGATGAAGAGTTAACAAAGCCAGAGCACACAAGAATATTGCTAACAGCCATTGTCATCTTTGCAAGTGCATCTGTGAACATTGCATCATGCAACATCCTCTTTAGGTATCCTACCAACTACTTAAATGTTACTACTCTGTAGTAAGGGGACTGTCCAAACAATGAAAGATGGGAATGGAGGAGTGGTAAATATTGTCAAAGAGTGTGTTTTGATTTGCAGTCTTTATGGCATTATGAACATGCCACATGTAAAAATTGATAAAGAAAACCATATTTAAACTGGAGTCGGGAAGCCAGGAAGGGAAAGCTTTCAGGCATGTATCATTCATTACAGCCTGCATAACCAGCAGGAAAAAGAAATACCCATATTATAAAGGAAGACATTTTTTCACATGAAAATGTTATCTCCTGCTTAAAAAAAAAAAAAAAAAGGAAGATTCACCCCAGAGTCCAGCAAAAAGCCACACCGATTGCAGCCAATGAGAAATCACGAATCAACCAACTTGGTACAGTTTGCTGAATTGCAATTCCTCTGCCATTCCCTAATAAACTCACTTTTTGTGAGCTTGTCTCAGTTTACCTCTTTGTTTAGATTAACACACACAAATAAAATGCTAATTTAAAAAACAAGAACAAAACACTTGGATTATCTTCTAAAACTTGAACAAATGCTACATGAAAGCCTGGGCCCTGCTGCCTTTACCTCCTCGGCTACTGCTTCCCGGACCAGAGCAGGTAGATGGAGAATGTGGTGCGTTTTGCACGCCTCAGGTCTGCCTCCATGCGACAGCGCGGCGTAGGCTTCCAAAGGCTCAGTGGTTAAAAGGCTTGATTTCAGAGCTCTGGGGGAGGGGACAATCCTCTATTTGTTTATAGTCTTTAACTCTAATTACATAATTACATTGGAAGGGGGACTGACTTCTGAACAAAAGCAACAAAGCAAACAAGGTAAAATTATAACAGGTCAGTCCGGCTATTATCTCTTTAGCCCTCCAGTGTGTGCGGGCGTGTGCGCACTTGCGTGCGCTCACCAGCCTGTGCTTGGTATTAACAGATAAAGGCAGTCAGGGGTGCAGGCAAGGCTATCATTTTACCTTTAGTGCACTGCGGCACCCTGATTATCGCATTGAAATTGTAAGGCAAGCGGATGTTGTAGAAACAGAGGCCCTCCATGGCAGGGAATAGAGCAGACCTAATTAGCCTCAAGTACCTGTAATCCTAGGAGATGTACCTCAAGATAAAAGCTAGGAAAAGTCCCTCAGGTATGACTAATAGGTCCCCAGCCAGGTTGGCTCTGGATCAGGTGTAGTGTGTCAGCTTGCTGAATGCAACCTATTGATCCAGGACAGCCTGCACTTTCTGCCACAAATTGAATTCAAATTGCTTACAAGATGTCTGGCTCTACCTGATTCATATTTCAAAATAATTTTCTCCAGTACTAGTTTGGTAGTAGATTGTTTAGTCTTTTTTAAAAGCCATCTTTTAAAATACATCATCTTAAATCCTGTGTATGATTTTCTTGTATCTATGCATATAATCATAACCAATGAACATAGACACTGGGGGGTTGGGGTATGCCTGGGAGGGAGGGGGGAAATGGGGAGATATATATAAAAAATTAATAAAAAAAAACAAAACAATTTGTAAATGTTTATGGACAAGTTCATTTTAAATGTATCTTATAATTTAGCAAAATGGAGAAGGGCTTATTTAAAGATTATGGTCCCTGTCTGCTAGGAGATATTTTATTTTAAAATGAATTTTTTATTTAAGGGAAATACGTGTTTTTTTTCTGTTTATTTACTAATTATACAAACTTAAATAATTATAAATACAGAAATAATGCAGGATTTTAAGATGCAGATAATCTAAAATAGTGTTTTCCAAATTATAGTAGAAAAAGTTTGTACCCTAATAAAATGATTTTTGTCATATATTTTTATTGATTTCAAAGATGAAGAAAGAGAGAGAGAGAGAGAGAGAGATAAAAATATCAACGACGATTGAGAATTATCAATCAGCTGCCTCCTGCATGGCCCTTACTGAGTGAGGATCCAGACTACAACCCAGTCATATGCACTGAACAGGAGTGGAACCAGTGACCTCTTGGTTCCTAGGTCAACACTCAACCGCTGAGCTACACCTGGCTGGACTATTCTAATAAAATGTTATGACACAGCCTCCACTTACTACACCTGCTCAGTTCCCTCCCTGTACACAATCTGAGCTGATGTAGATAGAAGCCTCCACATGAAGCCAGGGATGGGGATATGAGCCCTATCTGTTTGGCCCCTTCTCTTCTTGGGGTCTTTGAGGGGCCTCTAAAGAACCCTAAAAATTACTTGATTGAGCAGTGTTCAGTCTTTAAAGAGGGCCATACCAAAGTGTTTTCAGATGAGTGAGGATCTAGACTATTTTTGAAAACTATTGCTGAATGAGATTGCATAATTTCATGCTAATTGAGAAAGTAATCAACACTGCCAGAAAATTCTTCCTAAGCAGATTTTTACTTTCATTAGACATTGGGGATCATCTCATTCATTCTACACATATTCATTGAGCAACTACTATATACCAGGCACCTACTGTTCTAGGAACTGGGGAGGCATACATGAACAACACAGAGGGAACATACATTACTTACAGAAACATACATTACTTACAGAAGAGAAAAGCACTAAGGAAAGGAAAGAAACAATATAAAAGATATTAAGTACCAAAATGGTTATAGGCATTAATAGTTAAATTAAGTAACTAGGATAAGCCAATTTCAGAAAATGTTGAACTGAGACACCAATGAGAGAAAGGACACAGCCAAGCATATATATGTATATTTTTTTTTTGGGGGGGATACATATATAACAATATTTCCTTGAAAGAAAGCACTCAACTTGTACAGGTTTATGCTTCTTCTTGATTTAATCAAATACTTCTGGATCATTATTCAGGGAGAAAAGCCAAGATGACCATTCTCAAATGCCAAGAAGGCATTTAAGATAAGTATAAAAATACTAGAGGCCCGTTGCACAAAATTTGTTCATGGGGGGCAGGCGGTGTGTCCTTCAGGCAAGCCTGCTCCCTCTCCAAACTGGGACCCCTTGAGGGATCTCTGAGGTAGGATCTGGCCTAAATGGGCAGTCAGACATCCCTTTCACAATCCAGGACTGCTGGCTCCCAACAGCTCACCTGCTTGCCTTCCTGATTGCCCCTAACTGCTTCTGCCTGCCAGCCTGATCACCTCCTAACCACTCCCCTGCCAGCCTGATTGCTCCTAACTACTCCTCTGCCAGTCTGTTTGCCCCCAACTGCCCTCCCTTGCAGGCCTGGTCCCTGCCAACTGCCCTTCTCTGTTGGCTATCTTGCAATAGCATTCTTATGTCCACATGGGGGCAGGATCTTTTGACCACATGGGGGCAGTCATCTTGTGTGTTGGAGTGATGGTCAATCTGCATATTACTCTTTTATTAGATAGGATAGAGGCCTGGTGCACCGGGAGGGGCCAGCTGCTTTGCCCTGAAGGGTGTCCTGGATCAGGGTTAGGGTTCCCTGGGGGCATGGGGTGGCCTGGGCAAAAGGCTGGTGGTGGTTTGCAGACTAGCCACACACCCCCTCCCCCCCAGCAATCCAAGTGTTAGCCCTGGTATCTGGGATTTATTTATCTTCTACAATTTAAACTTTGTAGCCTGGAGCGGAGCCAAGCCTTCTGCTGGACAGTCATTGAAACTTTGTTGCCTTAAGCAGAAGTCAGAAGTCTGGGTGCTTGGCTTCCTCCATTGCTAGGGGCAACCCAAGCCTCACTCCTGCTCTCTCTGTTGCTGTAGCCATCTTGGTTAGGTTAATTTGCATACTCAGTCTGATTGGCTGGTGGGTGTGGCTGGTGCTTGTATTTTTGGGTGTGACAGAGGTATAATCAATTTGCATATTACTCTTCTATTAGATAGAATTATAAAGTTGACCATAAAATTAAAGGTTGTTACTGGTGTTTAGCTAAATAGCGTGGGTTAAAAGGGGAGGCAAGCTAGGATTTCATAATACTTTTAATTCATGGCTTCCTACCTATTTCTTAGTGGTGTTTTCCCATTTCTCAGTCAGGAAGCTGGGTTTGAGAAGTTGCCCAGATAACCAGTGGTGAACTAGAGCCAGCAATATGTACCAACTCATGAGAGCCACAGGGGAGCATCTCTTCCCAATTCGCCAACAGGGACATCACTTTGGCAGATTGAAATCAGGCATGAGTAGATATGTTCACACTGTAGAAACTGAGAAACACTGTAGATCTACCTCCCCCACTCCAAGGGCTGGTTGGGAAACATTTATCAGGATTCCACTGAAAATAACCTACTGAAATAATTTTCAACAGATACAAAAATGTGCCAGTTTTCTCAGGAATCCTTCATCAATAGTTCCATTGGATCAGTTAACCAAATACAACATTTCCCCCTCAGACTAAGAATTTTTATTTTTCTTGTGGTGCCAGCATCCAGGGTCAGGAAGTTAGTTAGAGATTTTAAATTATTTTATTATTTATCTGTTTGTTTTTCAACATCTTTTTTTTTTTTAATCCTTACTAGGGGGTATTTTCCCATTGATTTTCAGAGAGAAGGAAAGACAGGGTGAAATATCAATGTGAGAGAAACATTGATTGGTTACCTCCTGCACTGGCCCTCAAGCCTGCAATCGATGTGCATGCCCTTGACCAGAATCTTACCTGGGACCCTTCAGTCCACAAGCCAATGCTCTATCCACTAAGCCAAACTGGCTAGAGCCAAACTAAGAAAGTTGTCCTAGTTAGTGGCCTGTTTTATTTCTAGTCATCATGACCAGAAACAGAAACTGCCCCAGATTAACTAAAGTAAGGCAAAACATTTCTTGGGATATTAATTTTAAATAGAAGCTTAATCTATATAGTTATTAATTCTTCTGTTCTCTCTGACAATAACTGTAATACTAAAGGGAGGTAAAAATGATACATTGAAACAAAAATATTCTTATCAAATATCACAAAGCATAGTGTGGGGCAAATCCTAAACTTGGTTTCTGTGGAGAGGGTAAAACATTTTCCAGATTATATGTGATCTAAAAAATAACCAAAATAATTAAATAAATACTAATTTGAAGAGGCTGCATTGAATATGTCACCTAAATTTACCTTTTAGTCTGCAACTTAAAGTTACCAATTAAATGACTTAATGATTTTACTGTTGTAAAAAAAAAATGCACCTGTTTTCCAATTCACTTTTAGGATTTAAAAGACATTTTTGAACTTAGACATATAGGAAAGATTGGTAATATATTAGAGAATGTCTCTAATACTCAGTATTTTATATCATGATGGTTTATCTTCTTTAGCAAAGGTTTACCACTAAATCTACAGTGTTTCTAAGCTGGGAACTTGCAAGACTGTTAGGCTAATGCCCTTACAGGGTTTAAAAGTTGGACCAGGTTGGTTTGAAGAGATGTCAGATACAAACTAGACAGCTGCTTCTTTCTCACTCATTTCACTCTATTACTGGTTAACTTAGTGGAAAAATGTAAATTTTCTAGGGATTTTAGGTTGAAGGTATCTCAGCCAACATAGATGTGTGCTTGACTTGAGGTCTAATTTAACTCCCATGTAGTATTGATCGCCAGAGACCACCGGGGACATTTACAATCTTCCTTTGTCAAAGGTTGATGATGGTATAAGAGTAAAGTGTAATAAATGTACCTGTCTAGTCTCATGTCGATATCCAGCTGCTGTGTGTGTGTGTGTGTGTGTGTGTGTGTGTGGTGTGTTCACTTGTGTGTATGTCATTTTGAGTGCATCCGTATTTCACGTTTATTGTAGTGTGATGAAACACCTTTCAAAATGGCCAGAGGGACACTCAGCAGTAAGCGTTTAGGCAGTACAAATTGAAGTGAACAGGAGGACAGTTAGCAGGGAATATTTCTGAGGTCAAAATGGTCTGGATAGGAGCTGAATCAGCTAAATGCAGAACCAAGAGCTACAGTACCTGCCACAAAGTAAATATAGATTACCTACTTGATGACAAATTGATCCACTGGAAAAGAATCTTTCAGAAAAAGAGAAAAGTGCAAAAAAATTAAGTAATTCACACTGACCAATTTTAACCCTTTATTTTATAACTATCCCATCTCCCCGAAACTTTCTTCATCATATCATTTCAGCCTAACAGAATCTATTAAACAAGTAAGTATCTATGCAAAACTCAAAGACAAAATGATTCTTTCTCATTTAACTTATGATTATATCCCATCAGACATGAATTCTCATTTCTAGTTCTGTAGCAAGAACTACCAAGTAACTGTGATGGTCCCATCTGCAAAACATATACATGGGTAGAAAATCATCCTAATGTGCAAGCACCATTTTGAATTAATTTAGAAAAAAATATTTTGAGCCTTTACTATGTGTCTGCCTGCCCCAACAAGTTTCTTTTGAAAATTGCTGTCTTCAAAAGATCTCTTTCAGTCTTAGTTCACTTTATTAAAATTGACTAGGTTTCAGTAAGCAAGGAGTAGGGGTAGACAGGTAATGTCTTCATTTATTTAGTTAGCAAACATTTATTGAACAAATACTCCTACTCCAAGCCAGGCTCATTCATTGGCAGATGATGGTGCATCAGTCTCAATCACTTAGTTCCATTTCTCAAGAAACTCACAGTTGGTTTAGGGAAGATAAGTGATGATTTAAAATAATAATAATAATAAAGCATAGTAGATGATAAAAAAAAAATCTCAGAAAGGAGATCAGTTGCCAAGTTGCCCAAGATAATATGTGGAAAGGTCACAGAAGGTTTTCTGGAAAGTATTACAAAAGGTAAAAGTAAGACTTGGCAGAGTTAAGGAGGGTAAGAGAAGGAGTAAAGAGGAAGAGCATTCAGCCCAGCAGGAGCACCTAAAATGGATGGACAGAGCACATAGAAAAAGTTGGTATGGCTTCATACAACCAAAAATAAATATCAGTTACTGAAGGTGATTAGCAGGGACCCAGGAAAGAGTAGTATAACAAACTGACAGCCCTATTGGATCTCGGCAGGGTAGAAGCTATATAAAGTTAATAATAACACAGAGATGTAATGATTCCCTGTCCTAAGGAAAATTAAGACCTAGCATCAAATTGTGGTCACTGAGATGACAAAGAAAAAAATCAAGTTAAGCTGAAAACCTTTAGGAGGTTCATTCAGAAACTATTAGGAATATAAAAGTTTCTTTGCAGCTCAAACAAGAAAAAGAAAAAAAAAACAGCCCACAAAAAATATATATCAGTAAAGTTTAAATGTATCTGTTCTGAGAATTATAATTTTTCAGACTATTCTAAAGTATAATTGTGAATGTCACTCATAAAATAGTTTCATTTAGTCCATTTCATTCTAACAATTTTTTTTCTGGTAGCTATTATCATTGGGTATTGAGATATGTATAAGCATATCTGGCAAGGGAAACAGAAGGACAGATAAAGAGTACTCTTAAGTTTTGCATAACTAGATTTTGAGGAGATCCAAAGACCATACAAAAAGATGCCAAATTTCCCAGTAGCTACAACAGATTCTGCTAAAAGTATATGTTATTTGCTGAGTGTGATGACAAATCTCTAATAGTTCCAAGGCTAAACTTAGAAGAGACTAATCACTTGGTGAAATAGACTAAAATAGCAAGAATCAACTCATTGGACTAAAACTGCTCTCTCTTCTAAGTTTTTAAGCCAATTTCCCTTGTTTCAAGGCCAATAGGGCAAAAATCTCATTTACCATGCAGAGAGGTGAGTTCTCTCCTAAATCTGGCTATCTCCTCCCAATTAAACATATATTATAACATGTATTTTTATGGGACTCTGTCCTAGATATTGCTCAGCAATGCACAAATTGGGAAAAAATTAAGAGAACTATTGAGGTTAGAACAGTCCTGTATTTCTTTCCTGACCTGAAAAATAAAGCACACATTTTGTAATTAACTAAAGCCTAAAGACAATTGGGAATTATTTCCTTTGGAAAAGGATATGCTCAATATTTTATCCAATCAAACAAATTAAGAAATTAAAAATGTGTTTATTGTAAGTTAATATTTTCAACAGCAAAGAGTGTGTAAATACATAAATAAATAATGTAAATCCATAAATTGATGAAAAGTGTATAGATAGAAGGGGCCTACATATCAACAAATATTATTTTAAATAGGAATCAAATTATAAACGTATAGATACAAATTTAATATATCAAATACAATTTCAAATTCCCTATAACATTGCACTGATTTATTGAGAAATGTGAGAACAATATAATTTACTTGTATCTTTTAGGAGAAACAGAGAGAGAAAGAGAGAGAGAGAGAGATCGATCATTGGTAATGAAAAAATTACAACTCATTCATTTTATGTCAATTGAAGGTATATCATATAGTACCTGGCTCTAATTTCTACTACTAAGCAAAATAGTTTGTGTTATGCTTTGTAAAAAAACAAAATAGTGTTTTCATGTATGTAACACATCTGTGAACACATTATGGTGATAGAATTACTGGTATATGTTTCCAAGTGTGTTCCATTATATTCCAACTGCAATTTTCTGAACACTAATTTACCTCTATATTTCTAACTTATTCTGGATATCTTGAAGTAAATGCTATATATATTTCAAGAATCATGTGCAAAATTATATATTTGATAAGAGAGTGACTGTTGATTCAGTAAACAGTGCAAAGCTGCAATGTATTGACCGTGATGTCGCATGATTTCTACACCGCAGGCATGTGAAAGAGGGGAATATGTATACAATAATATTTTAAAGTCAAATCTTTAAATTTCTTATCAACCATTACACATACTGACTGGAGAAGCCCCAGAATTCCATACCATCTTGTGTAGAAGGAGGCATGCCCATATTACAGATGACTTGAAGGAGGTAGTAATAAATAAAATTTATTTATTCAGCCGAAACCGCTTTGGCTCAGTGGATTGAGCATTGGCCTGCAGACTGGAAGGTCCCAGGTTCGATTCCGGTCAAGGGTGCATATCTTTGTTGTGGGCACATCCCCATTGGGGGTTGTGCAGGAGGCGGCTGATCGATGTCTCTCTCTCATCGATGTTTCTGACTCTCTATCTCTCTCCTTTCCTCTCTGTGAAAATTCAATAAAATATACTTTTAAAAAAATTATTTATTCAGGTGACTTCAAATCAAGAGCATGAAGAGAAAGAAAGATTGGATTATGGCCTATTGATCAAACCAGCTTCAACTCTGGCCTCCCCGTAGGTGTCAAAGGTAAAGATTCTCCTAGAGAAAGAGACTGCTAACTAGAAGGCATTGATTGAGATTGCATAAGGCAGTACAGCCATCTCACCTCTGATCACAACATCCTTCACCTTTGGTGCCAAGGATGCTCATTCTATTTTCTTGCTTTAGGCAATGACTAAGGAAAGACAAGCTGATGCAAAATAGTGTTCTCTGATGCATCTAAGGCATCAGGGTTCACAGGTCTCTAACGTATCTCGGGCATCTGTATACAGTGATGGAAAGTATTTTCAGTTCAATCACTTTGAAAGCCTGGATAATAAAAGGAGCAGGAGGACTTGTAGCATGGATAACAAATCTGATGTGTTTGTGGAATTTTTTTTTTTTTACTTTTATCAACATGAATCTCAGTTAGCAATTGCACCAAACATTGATTTTGCTGTCCTGTTTGTAGGCACTACAGGGGTCTTTTTAGCTGAGCAGCACAGACATATGCTGAACAGCCTTTGATTTTTTTTTTTCCTTACAAGTTTGGTTTGCAGGATAGGCCATTGCCAGCATGTGTTGTTCCAGTCATTATGTAAGATCCATATCATCACTTTATATTGAAAAATTACCTGTTCCCATCCTTACCTTTCTCATTTTCTGCCAATTCTTGGCCATTCCACAGCTGTTCCCCACCCCAGTCTGAGAAGTCCTGGATTTCTTACTTAGAACTTATATAAAAACATCACTGTAGTAAATGATTCTCCTGGGAACTGCCCCTCACTGCTTCTTGGGTATGCGAAGAAACTCTCAGTACTGTGATGGGAGTTCCATACATGCTTCAAGCAGGGGACAGAGCCCTTCCTGCAAACTTTCCCAGAAGTCCCTGAAACAACTTCTCAGAACCCGTGCCTCGTTTATTTTCTTTTTCCCCCCTGGTTTGATGTCAGTCATCAATCAAGCAGGAGACAACTCATTTCATTTCTCTGACACACCATGATGGACTTGTGTTGCAACCCTGACTTATTTTGAGAACTTCAATTTCTCAAGCTGAAAGCTTGAATGTCCCATGGTTGGAAGAGCTATTGATCTGATGTAGATGGACGGCTCAAGAGGAACTGATACATTCCTTACAGCACTTTCTTTTTCTTTTGCTTTCCCTGGCCACTATACAATGTAGTCTTTCTCAGAGTTTGCTGTCATCTACAAACTTTGATTCTGGCCTCTGGAATACTTTCTATTTTTATACCATTTTTCCCCTCCAAGCCTTGTCCTCATGTTGTATTGCTCCATTTCATTTCAGATGAATTGTCTATTAACTTAGGACTTAGTCTATTAACTTAGGAGTTATTCTTGGTCCCTTTTGCAACTTGCTAGAAAATCTAGGCATGGAGGTTAAGTGATATGTCTTAGTGATTTTAGAAGAAAGAATGTACATTATTTCCTCAAATACAAGATGCTAATATGGTAATAAACATTAAGAATATATTTTTATTCTTATTTTTATTTAATTATTATTTGAAATAGTAATTTTAAAATCTGCAAATAACCCATTATAGATATTAAATAATGTAATTTTTAAAAACTTAATTTACTAAGTTTCTGATGGAAATAATTAGTTCTGTATGCCCTTCTATGATAAGATGAGGTGACTACATGCTCTCTAAAAATCTAAGGACTTAAACTACCCTGACCTTACATTTCCTTCTCTGATTAAGAAATAGATTGATTTAGAAGTAAAGAATACTGTGGACCTCTACCCCTTTAAGACATGCAAAAGCGAATGTAAGAACTTTCTTTGTCAGAATTCATGAAAATAAAACCTTTTTTTTTTTTGTTAATAGAGGATATTTTTTCATTGATTTTAGAGAAAGTGGAAGGGAGGGAGGAAGGGAAGGGGGAGAAAAGAGAGAGAGAGAGAGAGAGAGAGAGAGAGAGAGAGAGAGAGAGAAGAGAGACACATCAATTGGTTGCCTCCAGCACTAGCCCCAACTAGGGTGGGGAACCTGCAACTCAGGTATGTGCCCTTGAATGGAATTGAACCTTTGAACCTTCAATTCATCAGTTCATAGACCAACACTCTAACACTGGGCAATGCCAGCCAGGGCAAAATATGCCTTATTTTTATTTTCTTCCTAGCATTTATTGAAGTGATTAGTAACTAGGCTCTGTACAAGGCACTTCAGATACTTTATCCATCTTGTCTTCATAGGGCCTTTATAAAGTACATATTATTATGTGCATTTTATAGGCAAAAGACCCTCAAATTTATAAATCTCTCTAGCTCTATAAGTAATATGATTAAAGCAATTATTGAAAAGAAGTCTGTTTGACTTTGGAACATGCTGGGTCCCCTAATAAAACAGCATTCATATCAGAAAGAGACTTTAATGAAGGGACAGCTTACATATATGTGGCCAAATTTGAAGAAACTACAAAAATAGGGAGGGACACAGAGATTAGTAAGTCTTTAACATCCATGGGGCTGGATAGGTGAGGGAGCAGGCTTTCTTTCAAGCTACCCAGTCCTTTTCTTGGACCTTTGAAGTCTATGTTGTTGCTTCCCCCTATCCAATTCATTTCCTGGATCTTTTGGGGAAATTTGCTCCTATCCTATCTGGGATTTTTCCTGGATTTTCCCAAGTTTTATCTCCTCCCTTTTATGGTCATCATTTTAGCTCCTACTGCACATGCCTCATAGTTTTGTCTTCTTATCTGGCTTCTACTGGGCATGTGCTTAGTAGAAGAACCTCTCCCTGTGTCATATTAGCATCTGCTGCACATACAAGCAGCGAAGGAATTTCCCCTTTTCCCACATCGCCCCATCTGCTACTCACTCCACCGCCCCACCTCTCCACCAGATAACTCAGACAGACCAACTGGTTGTTCACTGGGGTAACTGGAAAGCCAGACCATCCTCCCTACTTGGACACAGAGACATTAATCCCCTTTGGAGGGCAATGAGGCTGTCCCCTGGAGTGTCTGGGGAGCTGTCATTCCTGACTTACTTAAGCTTAGCCAGCTTTCTCTCTTCTCTTTGTTAGTACTTAATTAGTTGCCTATGCTAACAAAACCACTCTTCTAAAGTAAGGATACAGACTTTCAAAATACTGGATGGATGAAATCTAAGAGATTGTTTGGGCCAAGCCTCTTCTTTCAAACTGAAGCAATAGATGGCCTGAGTGCTTAAGTAATTTACTCAGTTTTAAATATCTAAGACCAGGCCCTTTTTTCTACTCTTTGTGTATGAATAACCATTGCACTTCTGTACTTCTTCCTGATAAGAAAGACAACTCTATCTTCTACCTGACTTCAGTGGTGGCTTTCCAGTAAGATTAGTAATTTCCCTACACTATGTATTGTGGTAAGCTCTCATTACTAAACAACCTTATCTGTCAATGTTTACAGGTCAGATAAACACAGACAAATAAAGGAGAATAAAATAGATGTGTTTTAAGAAGCAACAATTCAATAATTAATGAATGTTGCAGGGTATTTTGTTAATTACAATTTAATAATTAGATTGTGATGTTTGCTCAAAGAAGCCTTACAAGTTGCATTTTTAAAAGTCTATTATGAGTATAATCTGGCAATTATTGCAATCTAAATTGATTTTTTTTCTTTTTTCTTCTTCCTTCTCATAATCTCTTTTCCATTTAACAGGTCTGAAGTGAGATCTTGAAAGCACAGTGACACATAAAAAAGGGGATAAAAAGATTACATACTTTCTTATATTAGAAGTAACCTAGAAATTAGTTTATTTTGTCTCCATATGTGTTTATAGGTAAAGGAATATATAAATATGCATTTCTTAATAGTCTGCCAATGCATGATATATATATATATATATATATATATATATATATATATATATAATGTCTGTGTGCATAATTTAAATGTACTTAGAATACATTATATATAATTTAGTTGATCAAAAGCACAGAAAGTGTTATACTTTTTATAATTTTTGTATAAAACCATGAAAATAAGTAAATATTTCTTCTTAAGATTGGAAGATGTTTATTGTTTTCAGAGGCTACTAGAACATTTACAATAATGATTATAAAAAAAATAGCTAATATTTATAAAATGTGTATTACAAGTTTGCCATATGTATCATTTCATGAAATTCACACATATGCATGTATCTGTCCAATTTTCCCAACACGACTTATTGAAGAGGCTATCTTGGCTCCATTGTATGTTCATGCCTCCTTTGTCAAATATTAATTGAGCATAGTGGTTTGGGTGGATATCTGCATTCTCTATTCTATTCCATTGGTCTATATGTCTATTCGTGTGCCAGTACCAGGCTCTTTTGAAAACAGTTGCTTCGTAATATAGCTTCAAATCTGATATTAAAATCCTACCAACCTTATTTTTCTTTCTCAGAATTGCTGTGGCTATTCGTGGTCTTTTTTTGTTCCAGATGAATCTTTGAAGAATTCTTTCTAAGTCTGTGAAATATGTCGTTGGTATTTTAATGGGTAGTGCATTGAATCTATAGATTGCTTTGGGTAGTATGGACATTTGAATGATGTTGATTATCCCAATCCATGAGCATGGTATGCTTTTCCATCTGTTTACATCTTCCTCTATCTCTTTTTTCAGTGTCCTATAGTTTTCTATATATAGGTCTTTTACCTCCTTAGTTAGGTTCCAAAGGCAATGAAAGCTAAAGAAATAATAAACAAATGGGACTACATCAAAATAAAAAGCTTTTGCACAGCAAAAGAAACCATCAACAAAACAACAAAAAGACCACTGTGTGGGAGAACATGTTTGCAAACGTTATCACTGATAAAGGTCTAATTTCCAACCTCTACAGCCAACTTATACAACTTAATAAAAGGAAGATAAACAACCCAATAAAAAAATGGTCAACGGACCTAAATAGAACCTTTTCAAAAGACTACAGAAGGAAGGCCAAGAGACACATGAAAACATGTTCAAAGTCACTAATAATCCGAGAGATGCAAATCAAAACGACAATGCTATACCATCTTACACCTGTCAGAATGGCAATCATCAACAAATCAACAAAGGACAAGTGTTGGCGAGGATGTGGAAAAAAAGGAACCCTTGTGCACTGTTGGTGGGAATGCAGACTGGTGCAGCCACTGTGGAGAACAGTATGGGGTTTCCTCAAAAAACTAAAACTGGATCTCCCATTTGTCCCTGTAATCCCATTCTTAGGAATTTATTCTAAGAAATCACAAACACCAATCAGAAAGGATTTATGCACCCCTATGTTCATAGCAGCACAATTTACAATAGCTACAATTTGGAAACAGCCTAGGTGCCCGTCAGCAGATGAGTGGATCAGAAAACTGTGGTACATCTACACAATGGAATTCTATGCTGCCATTAAAAAGAAGGAATTCTTACCATTTGCAGCAACCTGGATGGAACTGGAGAGCCTTATGCAAGTGAAATAAGCCAGTCAATGAAGGAGAAACACCACTTGATCTCACTCATTTGTGGATAATAAAGAACATTATAAACTGATGAATAAAAGGATAGACACAGAAGCAGTAAAGCATCAAACAGACTGTCAAATTACAGCAGGAAGGTTAAGGAGAGGTGGGGTAGATAAGAGATCAACCAAAGGACTTGTATGCATGCATATAAGCATAACCAATGAACACAGACACTGGGGGGTTGGGGTATGCCTGGGAGGGGGCAGGGGCAATAGGGAGATATATATACATGTAACACAATTAAAAATAAATAAATAAACAAGTAAAATTAATTTAAAAAATTCACACATATGTATACATATTATTTTATCCTACTTAAAATATGAAGTAACTAAGGCTCAAAGAGATCAAATTATGTAAGTTACACAATCAAGTAAGAGGTTTAGCATAGACTTGAAAATATATCACTCTAGTTCCAGAATCTGATATCTCTCCTAATCATTTTCTCAGCTATTCCTCAAATTCTAAATCCATAATCCCAAACACTTTCCTGTTTGTTAATTTTGTCTTATTTTTTACTTGAGGAAATGTAAGGATCAAAAGTAATAATGTAGTAACCTTTTTGGACTTGTAGTGGCCTTTTTGGCTTGTCTATCCAGACCTTATTTTATTACTTACCCTTCAATGCCTCTGTGAACATAATCCCATTGCTTCAACAATCTGTGTTGATTTTTAGTCTGCTCCAAGACTGATCAATACATTTCTTTCCAAGGTATTTTGGAGACAGAAAAGTTAGTGTCCTCTGATGGTTGAATATATATAATGGAAAATTGGTTCATGTCCACATGAACTGAAAATGTAGCCAGAAGAGCACAGACTGGGAACAAAGGCTGTATTCCAGGTTTTAGTGGATGTCTCCTAGTTCATATTAATTTAGAGATACTTTAAGGTCCTTATGATAAATCACCATTCACTTATGCTAACTGTAACATTTAACCCAAAGGAAAACTCAGTATAGCCACTGTAGTCCTAATCCAATCTTAAAAGTTTGACTCTTACAATCAATATGAATAACTGAAGACTAGCTGAAGAGAAGCCTTATAACCAAGTATATACAGAAGCCACAATGAGACTGGTAGGAAAGACAGAGTCAAAAAAAAAAAAAAGGCTGACCGCACTTACAAAGGCAGCAGCTGAGATTCCAGCTGCAAAAATTCCCCCTGAGAAATGTGGGATTTCAACCTCTTGCTTGGCTGCCCAGCTCAGAGCACCAGAGCCGATAAGAAGCACCCACATAACATCTGGCTATGAAAATCAGGGGGATTCTGTGTGCTAGGAAGAAACAGGAGTCTGCTAGAGGCACAGGCACCCTCTTAAAGGAGCCCACACCAAAACTCATTTGCAGCAATTCACCCTATGGAGAGAGGTTAAAGTGGACTGGATCCTGTGAGGAAAGACTATTGTTTGAGGCTCTGGCAGAGAGCTAAGGGAATTGGAGCTGGTAACCCTGTGTTGAGTCCTCTCACACTACAAGACCCTCCTTCTTGGGTGGAGCATTCCCCTGCTTATGGTATTAGCCTGGGGGGGGTGGGAACAATAGCCCCACTCTCTGGACACTGTGTTGTCCAACACTGCAGAGTTGATTCTCTGCTAAGGAGTATACTGCCTGGGCTGGAATGTAGAGGTCTGAGCAGACTCAGAAAGTGTCACTGACTGAGTCATGTGGCTTTGGGGCAAGGCCCTGACATCTTGATTCCTAGTAGTCCTTGCCAAGATCTGGGTAGAATCTGGGACAGACTGAGTTGTGCAGCTCTGAGGAGAGGCTCACTCCATTCACTTTCATCCAAGCCTGACCAGCACCTCCCTCCCCTTCACAGGATATCATTGAGACACATCCTGCAACTCCCAGCAACCCCACCCAGTTGAGATCAAGCTCCTGGTAGAATATTTGACAGACCAAGTTGTGTAACTCTAGGAAAGTGCCATTTCCCCCTCACATATCCCCTCACAAAGATGCAGAGCCCTTCATTCATTCAAACAGTCAAATCATGGCTTCTTTGGGCCTGATGAACTCTGCTGGCCTTACCCTGACAACTTTCTGAAATCCCACTCCACCACAAATGTCTGCTGACACTTGTTGGGTGGCAGGTAGACTTGGTAAACCTTGGGGCATTTTCTGAGTGGCCTCAGATCCAGCACTGGCACTGATTTTGAACCTGTATCAATGTGGTGCATACCACTAGCCCTGACTATATATGTACTGTTTTATATAATATACAGTATTATATATATACACATATATATAATACTGTATGTGTATATATTTATATATGTATGCATATATATATATATATATATATATATATATATCCTATCTAATAAAAGAGTACTATTCAAATTGACCATGCCTCCGCTACACCCACAAGCCATGTCCACCAGCCAATCAGGAGCGAGTATGCAAATTAATCCAACCAAGATGATGCAACCATGGAGAGAGCAGGAGGTTTGGGTTTCCCCAGCGATGGAGGAAGCCAAGCCTTCTGCACAACCTGGCAGGCCCAGGCCTCCACTCAAGGCTACAAAGTTTCAATTATAGAAGATAAATAAATCCCAACAAAAATGGTGGCAGCCACAGAGCTGGAGAGAGAAGGAGGCTTGAGTTGCCCACAGTAATGGAGGAAGCCAAGTTTCTGCAGCCCTGGCCTGCCTTGGCCTCTGCTTAAGGCTATAACGTTTCAATTATAGAAGATAAATAAATCCCAGATACCAGGACCTGCACTTGGGTTGCCAGAGGGTGTGGCCAGCCTGCAAACCATCACAGGCCCCTTGCCCAGGTTGCCCTATACCCCAAGGGAACCCCCACCCTCATCCAGAACATCCTTCAGGGCAAATGAGCCAGACCCTACCCATGCACCAGGCCTCTATCCTATCTAATCCTATCTATTAAAAAAGTAATGTGCAAATTGACCATCACTCTAACACACAAAATGGCTGTTCCCATGTGGTCAAAGATGACTGCCCCCATGTGGACACAAGATGGCTGCCACAAGATGGCCAGCAGGGAGGAAGCAGATTGGGAGGGACCAGGTCTGCAAGGGAGGACAATTGTAGGTGATCAGGCCGGCAGGAGATGGCAATTGGGAGGGACCAGGACTGCAAGAGAGGGCAGTTGGGGGTGATCAAGCCTGCAGGGGAGGGCAGTTAGGAGTGACCAGGCCAGCTGAGGAGGAAAGTTGGGGGTGACTGGGCCTGCAGGGAAGGGCAGTTGGGGGAGGCCCAGGCCTGCAGCAGAGAGTAGTTGAGGGGGACCAGGACTGCAGAGAACGACAGTTAGGGGTGACCAGACCTGCAGGGAATGGTAGTTAGGAGAGACTGGGCTTGCAGGGGAGAGCAACTAGGAGCAAACAGGCTAGCAGGGGATCAGTTAGAGGGTGATCAAGTTGGCATGCAGAAGCAGTTAGGGGCAATCAGGAAGGCAGGTAGGCGAGCAGTTGGGAGCCAGCAGTCCTGGATTGTGAGAGAGAGATCCGACTGCCCATTTAGGCCAGGATCAAGCCTAAATGGGCATTTGGACCTCCCTTGAGGGGTCCCAGATTGGAAAGGGTGCAGGCTGGGCTGAGGGACATACATATCTATATGGCTAATATGCAAAGTGTCCCCATAGGAGTTCAACCAGGAGACAGAGTTCTATTATTCTCTATTATGTGCACAGACCACCAGTGGGCAGCACAGAATGAAGAAAGGCCCTGGAAGGCAGCCAAAGGCAATGATAAGCCTTGATCAGCCCTGATTGCTGGCCATGTATAGGGACCCTAGTCATGTACAAATTTCATGCACCAGGCCTCTAGTCCTTCAATAAATATGGGAACACATATATCTTTTTGAATTAGTGTTTTCGTTTTTCTTGGATAAACACCTAGACATAGAATTATTAAATCATATTGTAGTTATATTTTTAATTTTTTGAGACACCTCCAAACTGTTTTTCATTATGACTGTACCAATTTACATTCCCATCAACAATGCAAAACAGTTCTCTTGTATATTCTTAACCTCTTTGTCATAAATTAATGCACCACATAAGCATACACTTATATTTGGGCTTCCTATTTTGTTACATTGATCTATTTGTCTAAGTGTATGCCGTACTCTTTAGATTACAATAACTTGTGATATAGTTTGACATCAGAGAGCATTATACCTCCAGCTTTGTTCTTCTTTCTCAAAATTGCTTTGTCTATTTAAGGTTTTAGTAGTTCTATACAAACTTTAGAATTATTTTGTTTCTTTGAAAGGTATCATTGCAATTTTCACAGGAATTTTATTTAATCTATATATTTTTTGTTGTAGGATGATTGTTTTAACAATATTGATTTTTCCAATCCATATACACAAATATATTTCAATTTATTTGTGTATTTTTTAGTTTCTTTTACTAATACTTAATGGTTTTCACTATACAAGTCTTTTGACTCCTCAATTCAATTTTTTCATAGTTATTTATATTTTCTATGGATAAATTTTTGATCATATAAAATCTGTTACCTGTGATGTTAATAATTAAATATCTTTAGAGAACAATATTTCTGACTATACCCAGGATTAAATTTCCTTCAAACATGGGCTAACTTGAGGGTTATAAGGTTTGTCCAGCTGGTATAGCTCAGTAATTGAGTGTCAATCTATGAACCAAGAGATCACCAGATGGATTCTGGCCAGATGTGGGCTCTATCCCCAGAAGGGACAAGCAGTAGGCAGCTGATCAATGTTTCTTTGTCATCATCAGTGTTTTTTCTCTCTACCTTTCTCCCTTCCCTCTCTGTAAAAATCAATAAAAATATTTGTAAAAGGTTTGAAAAAAAAGCTCTTTAAAAAATGTAAGATTGGGGCTTTAAAATTAAAATATTTCTCATGTTTTTAACTATAAAATAGATTTAAAACAAAAAATATCACTTCCAAATTTCATTTAATGTAAATTAGAAGACAGATGTTCCAACTGACAGGTGTTTCTTTCTAAAAATATGGTTTAATTAGAAATTTTAAGAAAGTTATATGTGGTGGAAAAACAACAATATTATATGTGGACATAAAAGAGCAGAGAAAAGTAATTACAGATCTGAAAGTATCTCTAGGTCACTTGATTAAAAGACTTGAAAATATAATAATGGCAATTATATTCTATGTTAAACTTGTATTCTTTAAAGTTTTATTTGAAGGAACAAAATGCTTACACATTTTTAGAGAAACCATACTAAAATTTGTTAAAATCTAGTATTTTTCCCCCTCTGTAGTCCCAAAGTCTATTTGATGTATTAAAACCAAACTCATCTTCCGAGTAATAGGAAAGATATTGACATTCTTTCTACTCAATGAATACTCCACTTTGACTTCAATTGCATTTTTAGAATTGACTTTTATAAGGATGACTACTTTAACTACTGCTTTTTAATTGCCTTATGATACTACTTTTCATTTACTTATGATAATTCATGTATGAAATGACATTTAATTGTTAAGTACAATTCTTAGTCAACCATAATTGTTGACTAATTTGCATGTAGCTTACTCAATGTGCGAGATAATAATAGTTGTTACTATGCTTTATTTCTTCTGAGGAACATTTTAAAAAATATGTTACTGTTTTCAACTGGAGAACTCAAGCCCTATCATCTTATTAGTTTGAAGATCAAATGAGCCTAAATAAATACCTCCTAATATCTTAACTCTCCTTTTTTAGGCTCATTGTTTTACTTCATTTTTTTACGGGTAGTATTTTAATTTAAAAATGGGCTTATGTTTGTCATTTTAATTTGTATTTAATTTTTCACGTTGAGAAGCAAATCAACAACTTTAAGTTCCATGGGTGTGATTGACAGTATAGCAATGTCCTGATTTATTTCTTGCCCATCTGTTTCAGATTATTGAGTCAGATTAATTGAATCTTCAAATTATTCCTTAAATGTACATAAATTGTCTTTGAGTTTCAGTTAGAGAAGTGATTAGCTATAGTTTCTCTTTCAAGGTGAACGAGAAGAAAAGTCAGCATAAAGGAAGAGAATCAGAGAAAGAACCCAGTGACACTTGCCATTACAGAATGCTATGGATCAAGTGTAGAACATTCACCACTTAGCTAAAAATCAGAGAAAAAGCACTCAAGAAAAAATTAACATCAAGTAACCACTTTTCATGAGAAATTAAGAGTTGTTAACTCAATTTGAAAAGAGAAATGTTGTAAGTATGCATTTTTATTTATTTACTAGCATAATGTCCTACTTTCTGGGTTTTCTATAATTATCTAAAAAGGCTAGGCAAATACACACACAGCATTTATGATATCTACATGAATACTCTTACCTTTTCTCTGGATCAAAATTGGTTTCATTGATGCTTATAAGACAATCAGTAATAACTACCATTCCCTTTCATCATCTTTAGTTTTGAAACAATTGCCATTTAAAGACAGATACATATTAACTATACCTGTGTTATTATCCTCGTTGTGATAGTGTATAGATTTGTAAGATGTTATCTTTAGGGGAACTTGGTGATGGATACATGGGATCACTTTATATTATTTCTTGAAGCATGTGAATCTATAATTATCTCAAAATAAATTATTTAATTTTGTAAAAAAAATCAATCAATCAACTGCAAATATACCACATGACAGGAATACTGATTTTCTTTTTTTCTATTTCCCTCTAGTTTATTTAGATGCATGTATAGTATATGTTTACATAGTTGCTGTCACTGTGTACAATTTTATCCTGTGTTTACTTTAACATTGATCGATAACCTCTATTTCCTGTTACATAGTTTTCATAATTATTATTATTGATGCTTGCACAGTCAAGTTGGTAGGTTATAATTACTCCTGGTTTTTTGTTTGTTTGTTTGTTTGTTTTTAAATCAGTATGTTCACCTTTCATGTGCAGTAGAGAGAACATTATGCAAGAATGATAGCATGGGAAATAAATATAAAGAGAAAAGCATATTAAAAAACTAAATCTCCTCATGCCAGGAGGAAGAAAGAGAGATTTAATTGTCTAATAGCTGTAAAATCTTATCATTTTGTTAGCAGCAAATTCTGTTCCAGGAGCCCATTACCAGTGGTTGGACCTTGGTTCAGCAACCTGTGCAACTGAGTTCTAATTAAGAAAGAATTCAGAGACAAGACTCAAATACAAACAAAAGTTTATTTAGAAAGTCACAGAGGTAGAAGAAGTGAGTCATTAGGATTGTGTGGACTCAGGAAACATGTTATAGAGGCAAAAGAGGGGCCCTTGGAACTTAGGAGAATGAAAGTAATGATATATGTGCCTCAGAGAAAGGATCAGGCATGCTTGAGAGAGAGAGAGAGGCAAAATATTTCAATTGAATATCTATCAGTTTTTTTCAAGGGTGTTCTTTCAGGATCATAGTGCCCTCTGATTGGTTGGTGTCAGAGCAGGGCATCATTTAAACTGGTCTTGATGTCAGCCATGGCATTATCCCATCTGACTTATTATTTTTGGGGGCCCAAGGTGAATCACAATTAAGGCTTAGATGATATCTCAAGTTTGACCAAAACTATGTCTCTTGATCAAGAGACCTGAGGATTTGTTCCTAACATTATTTGATGTGGGCCAGAACTTCATTGTCTTGAAGACTTAATGCTTAAGGAAGTGGTTGGGCAAGGGCTTGTATGGGAGTCATATATTGTCTGGCTCCATAGTTTCTCCTCTAAGAGGGTCTACCAAATGACCAGTGATATGCTAGAGAGAAAAGGTCACCCTAGGGCAGTGGTTCTCAACCTTCCTAATGCCGCAACCCTATAATACAGTTGCTCATGTTGTGGTGACCCCCAACCATAAAATTATTTTCATTGCTACTTCATAACTGTAATCTTGCTACTGTTATGAACTGTAATGTAAATATCTGATATGCAGGATGTATTTTCATTGTTACAAATTGAACATAATTAAAGCATAGTGATTAATCACAAAAACAATATGTAATTATATATTGTGAAATATTTATTTCTAATTATAAATAAATGAAATTTTTGTCTTGAATCATTGTGTAGCATGGGTAACAGTTTTCATATGACAACAGTAAACTACATTGCTACACTTTGTTACACCGAGAAGCGGTCTGTTGGTTCCTAAGACCATGGGAAATAGGTGTTTTCTGATGGTCTTAGGCGACCCTTGTGAAAGGGTCGTTTGACTCTCAAAGGGGTCGCGACCCACAGGTTGAGAACCGCTGCCCTAGGGACAAGGTCTTATTTTCCCAATTTTTCCCATTGCTAGGTATCTGGAAGCTTTCCGCCTTGTTGACATTCTATTCCTGGCCTATCATTTCTGCTCTGCTCCTGTCTGTCTAATTGCCAACCACAGTTTGACTTTGTAACAAACCTTCTAACCTAAATGCTAATGTTTGTATATTTATCTTTAAATAAAGAAATTAGAGAATTTGTATGTGATGAGTACATGAAAGTTTATTATATTCTTTCCTACTTTTGTATATGTTTACAATCTCCAATGTTTAAAAGATTTTTTTTTTTTTAAGAACATGCTGACAGAAAATTCTCCCAACATCCTTGGAAATAGTTTAAAATACTCCTTGGTCAGTTGACCACCATTAATCCACTTGATACATTTGTGAAATTGTTAATCTCTTCCTAATTGTCATGGGCAAGGAGAGTGGACAACTTAATGTAATGCATTGTGTATTGGATGGACTCCTGGAAAAGAATGGAGATTATGTAAAAACTAAGGCAAGCAAAATAAACTACGGTCTTTAGTTAATAATAAGGTATTAATTGCTGGTGTGTGAGTATAATAAAAAGCAAATCAACTTGTAGTTGGTTATGTGTTTGTTTTTAAATTTCAAATGTTGTTCTTTGCCTGTACCCAGAGTATGCTGTTCCTACCACCTCACTGTAAGTATATTCTTGGGTCAGACATAATCTAAATAGTCCAGATAGAGCAGCTTCCTCCCTCATTGTGCTAATAGAGAAGTGGAAGACTCAGAAGATAAATAAGTAAAAAATCAAATAAAGGAGCTAATTTAAGACCATGATAAGTTCAGGGTAGAACATGCTGCCACCAAAACTTCAAAAGGCCTACCAGGCGCTACACCTCCTTCTTTGTAATGGAGGCTGAAAAATGCAGGGATTTTTCCTTGACTCTGGAGAGGAAGGGACATCCCAGCACATCTTCAAGCCATCAGCCCTTTAAAAGCTTCACTGGCTAATAGGGCCCAGAATCTTCCTAGGGCTCATCTGCCACTCTCAGTGAATGTGTCTTACCAAGTTGGCCAAGTAATAGTCTCCCTTATTTGAATGCCATTAATATAATGGATCAGTGTGAGAGTTGAAGGGATGACTTTCAGAGAGGTTCAGAGAGGGAAGAGAATTGATGCATTCCTGAGGTCAAATTGCAAATGAATACTTTTGCCATATGAATGTCAATTGATTCTGAACTTTGTTTTTAATTGGTATAAAAAAGAATGTGTTTACCAGACAAAAGGGCTCGCACAGGAACCTATGGCTTTTAAATATGCTCTAGCAATGATACTGTATCCAGATCAGTGGATGTGAGTGACTTCTAGATAGTTAAGCTTGAGATTGTCTATAGTTATTCTCTAGCTTCTATGGGAGTCAGAATAGATATTTAAGTGGAACTATAATAGGACTAAAACCCCTACATTATTTCGGTCTTTATTTGGTTCTAATTTTTGTCATCCCCAACTCTACTACTCTGGGGATGTAATATTGGTTTTTCAATTACTATCTTGGCAATTTAGAGGTTTCCACTTAGCCTTCCCCCCAGAAAGGATCCAATATGGGATTTTTTCCCATTTCCAAATCTATCTAAAGTGTCTGATTTTACTGGGGAAAAGAACATTGGGACCACTGTAAAGCTGAATTAGCCCAGTCTCCATTTATTATCTGGCCCCCATAAACCTGAACTCTAACAGGAGAATGCATGATCACATTTTTTTTCTCTCTGGATATCAATATCAACTCAGACTTTGTGTCTAATAAATCTCCTAATGTATGGTATTCCTTTTCCCTAGTGTATAGTTATCTGATTAAACAGCTCTAGAACCCACTGGAAAAGAAATGAGGGAATCATCATCGTGTATACATTCTGGTGTATCCTCGGGTTACCACCTCAGTCAGTGGGCTCTGGGTCTGAAAATTGGTTCAGATCTGGAAACTGAACAAGAATTGTTTATTTTTAATTTTTTATTGGGGAACTGTCCTCAGGTTCCTATTCTTCTGCTTGTTTGGTTATAGATGTTAGGCAGCAAGCATCTTGACTACTCACTTGATAATGTTGACTTTGAGGACACCATTCTCTACTAACCATCTTCACAACTCTCTGCAGCCCTTAGCAGTACCTCCTACCAGTCAACTGTTATGGTTGCTGTGGACCTCTCACTCCTGAAAGTCAACCACAGCCACCTGGTCTCTCTCACTGGTACCCATTATATCTTTGTCTATTAATGAGCCTAGGTCTGTGATCACCTCTCCTATCTTGATCTCTGGATTGTGAAACAGTGCCACCAAATGAAATTGTGATGCATTCCCATAAATCGCTTTTAGTAATCTACCCTCCTGTGGAACATAATCTTTTGGATAGTTCTCTATCCTCATATATCTATTCAAGCAGACCCCTCTTTTTCTAATATCTGTGAGAACAGCTTGGGAATTTTTACTTCACTAGTCATTGGCCATCAGTTTTTTCAGAGCCTCACCTATAGCTTACCCCATCTTTAGAGGTCCTTATCAGGGCATTAGATCTCATATTCTGAGATAAGTTATTCAAGTTATGCTTATTAAATCTTATATTTTAGCCACTTTAATCAAAATCCAATCCCAATTTTACCCCTCTGGCTCCTGCAAAATGTGCTAGATAATTTTGTAGTTCCTTCAATGTATATTTCTCTCCTCCCTGTGAGGCATGGGGCTTCCCAAGGATGGGATTTAGTCTTAGTTTCTGTATAGTACCCAGAGCACGAGGTGGAGATAGCTCCCAAAGAGAGCACGTTTCTCTAACAGTGGAGGGGCTTTACAATTTTCTCCAGTGTTAGTACGTAAGTGCTAACTCTGAGTAGAGAAGTATGGAAAATTCCTGCGAATTCTAAGCCTTTTAGGAGGTCTCAAAAATCAGCATCATCAGGATCTCCATCAGGCTGTACTTACTCCATATTACTTGTTCTTAGGTTTTCCCAACTACGGTCCCTACTGCAGCGTAGCAAATCTTTTTCGCTGTGTATTAAACATCCTTTGGGCTCTACATTTCTAAACATTAGGTACTCTGTGTCTGCTCTTCTAGTTAGTCTTTAATTATTAGTTGATAGCCCTCAGTTGTTGTTTTTTGTTGTGGTGGTGGTTGTTTGTTTGTTTTTGGATTTATATCGCTCTGCAGGGCATCATTAAGACCCAGAAGAAAGCAGCCATGCATGCTGTCTTTGTAGGTATTATTTCCTCATAACTTTAAGACACTTGAATCATAACACTTACCAGAACCTTTCCTTCCACAGAACTGTTTTCCTGGTCACTTCAGGTAAAGTTTTTAGCAATTGGACTACTACTATGTACCACTCAGAACAGCATCCTCTTTACCAGCCAGGTCATGTGTGAGCCCACTCCAGAGCCCCATCCTAATGTCTTTACTTAGAACACTCTTAACATCACTTGTATTAGTTTGGGTTCTCCAAGAAACAGACATAGGATGTGATTAGAAATTCAGGAGATTCATTGGGGAAGGATTTGGAAGAAGCTGTTTCCCTTAAAGAAAAGCCAAATGGAATTCAAAGAGAGATGGCCTACTATTCAATGGCATGGATGAGTACTCAGTAGAGGCAAAGGGTTCAAGGAGAAGAGGGGCTGTTCCTGAAAAGGCAACACTGTGCCTTCCATGACAAATGGAAGAAATCATAAAGTAATAAACAGAATTTGAGTGTGGCTATGCTAGGTTGTGAGCAACTATACCTAGGGCTTTTGATTGTTAGGACTTTTAAGTATTGCAAGAACCTCACATGTATAGATTTTAAAAAAATATATATTTTATTGATTTTTTACAGAGAGGAAGGGAGAGGGATAGAAAGTCAAAAACATCAATGAGGGAGAGACATCGATCTGCCGCCTCTTGCACGCCCCACACTGGAGATGTGCCCGCAAGCAAAGTACATGCCCCTGACCGGAATCGAACCGGGGACCTTTCAGTCCACAAGCCAACGCTCTATCCACTGAGCCAAACCGGTCTTGGCTAGATTTCTTTTTTTTAAATATATTTTTATTAATTTCATAAAGGAAGGGAGTAGGAGAGAGAGATAGAAACATCAATGATGAGAGAGAATCATTGATCAGCTGCCTCCTCCATGCCCCCTACTGGGGGTCGAGCCAACAACCTAGGCATATGCCCTTGATGGGAATGGAACCTGGGACCCTTCATTCTACAGGCCAATGGTCTATCCACTGAGCTAAACCAGTTAGGGTTGTATAGGATTTCTTGATATGATGATTAAACATGTACCTTGGTTTGTAGAAAAGCAGTTTCTGGGTAAAAATAGGATATATATATATCAAAGGTGTTTCATATATATA
>JAAGEH010000393.1:39178433-39396869 GCA_011751065.1 Lasiurus cinereus | reverse complement strand
ATATGAAACACCTTTGAAACAGATCGCTTAAAAAAATTATAGTCATTAAATGGAAAATAGCAACTCTGACTTCCAGAAGCTTAGTATGTCATTTGATCTATTTGAAATTACTATGGTAAGAAAGGGAGACCTAAAGATGGACATTATAGCCATTGTTTAATAACATGATTCTGGCATTCTAGTAAAAAATTAAGATAAGAAAAATATAAATATTGATATTGTTTATCATAATTATCCACTAAAAGCTCTAAAGGATCAATGAGAAATCAATCAAAACTGAATTCAATGTGAAAAAAAGCTTTGAACCTACGTATACATAAAGATTCCTCAACACATTATAAAAAGTCATAAGTTGAAAAATAACATGGATATCTATAGATCACAACTAAAGGTATTTTCTCAAGATAAGTTGTACATTGTATAATTCAAATTCATACTGATATTTAAAATTTTCAAAATTATTTTGAAATTCCTTTGAAAAATAAGTAAACTAAAATAGCATATTAAAAATAAAAATAATATGAGGAACATTTCTATTCCTATATTTTATACCATAAAGTCACAGTTATTCAAAAATACTTTCTTATTGCTAATATAGACATGTAAATTAATGGATAAAATACAGCCATAAAACAGCCTAAAATTTTTGTCATTTTTATTTTGTTAGTAATGAGCATATTCCTAATTTGTGGGAGATATATAGCATCAATATACAATTGTACTGTAAAACACAACTTAAGAGTATTGGACTGAAGAGCAATTATTATTCAAAGGCTAGAATGTCTAAAATGACTAATGTGGTAAGGTTATAATTAGTACCTTATTCTAGAAACAACCTACTTACCAAGAACTGAAAAAGTTTCTGAAACATGGAACTTCCAGATTTAAAACAGGGACAGTCCCAGGAAAATTGTAACTTGGTCATCTTAGACAATGCCGAAATAGGGAATTGGAGATCATGTTATAAATAACTAATGGGCTAATTTGTGGGACCACAAAGAGATATCCTACACCTTCCTGAAGAAGTCCTGGGATCAGAGGGTGAGTAGACAGTTCAATCATGCAGGACCTTGTGTGATGAGCAAAGAGTATTGGAGTTTGCTTCTAGTGTGAATGGCCCACAACAGGGCTTTTTGAGGGGGGCAGTGATTCATGGGCTCCCATACGGTATAAAGAATTTTTCCAGCTGTCACGGTGAGAATAGAGATGCCTCCTTCTTCCTAGACGACAGATTGGGAGGAACTGCACCAACACATTTCTTGGCTATTTTTGAGTGGTGAGAGTTTTGTTTTTTTCATCTTAATATTACTTTTTTGAGTTGAGCTTATGATATTCACTACTATTTTAAACAAATAAATTATTTGTATTTAAAAATAAGTTTTGTATCTCTTAGACATTTATAAATACTAAAGCTCTAATTCATATAAAAGTAAAAATCAAACAAAATCTTTACCCAGGCACAAGCACAATAGTGTGGTCCTTTTAGTCTATTTGTTGTCGGTATCTTAGGCAAACTCATAAGAACTACAGTAAATAAAATATTTGGAGGTAATGTTATTAAACATTTAATCAAATGGCATCTTTAATAATTTTAATATGGACACATTCTAGCGTTTAGCATCATAACATAGATAGCCTTAATTTTACACTCACACAGTTAATATATGGAAATAGTTACAACAAAAAGTTTCAGTAAAAATAAATTGTGTTTTCAATGTTAATGATCAGCAAATTCTTGTCTTATTTTTATTCCTGGATAATGATAATGTCAGTTGCATCACTTGAAACCATGTAAGACAATGTCTAAGCAATTACTTGTTTTTCTGCATACTTATGTCATTACAAATTAGTGAGGTTCACCTCAAATTATCAACATCTAGAATTCTAGATCTATTTATGTCTTAGTTTCTAAAAGAGGAAGTTATAGTGATGTGCAGATAATGCTGGTGACTGTAAATAGGCCACCTACAGGTCTGTTTTCATAAAGACATTTTTAATTAGTGAAAGTCATGGGCATCAGTGTTCAAAAAGAGGGAAAAGAACTTCCCTATAAATCTTTTATCTTTTCTGCTGCATCATGCTTCTATGAAAGAGAGTTACAGCACTCTGGCTTAAGAATCTTCTACAAAATAATTTCGTTTTCAAGCCTGGAAGATTAAACACTTAGAATCTGTATTCAAATAATAGTGTAGAAATAAAATATTAAATTTGGATTATGTTCATCAGAGATTCACTAGACTTCACAGAAGCTGAAAAGTAATAAAATAAATGAAATTACTTCATTCACTTTTATTTGAATTGATAACATCAGTATTTCATAGATTGGCTTTACCTGATAATTTCTCCATTATCTTTTTTCTGTCTTGCCATTACTCCATGAAATAGTGTTTTTAGAAGTTTGCTTGAGTTATTATATCTCCTTTCAAAATGTTGTTTTCAATGTTTTGTTCTATTCCTGATGGGGGATAACTTTGTGACAGTAGGGAAAAGAGGCTCTTCATTTCTGCACTGTTTCCATAAGTCATATATTTCCATGTACTCTTATATTTTATTTCTCACATATCTATTAAAGAAAATACATTTGCTTCGTGTCATGTATAGGATGTGGACATTTAGAAGATCCAAATATAGATATAAATGTTAGGGACTGTTATGAGAGAAAAGAAACCTGGGGTGAATAATAGCCGCCCTTTCTAATGATATTAGCTTTTTCGTCTTAAGAATAAAATATAAAATCATTATTCTTTTTATTTTAGAATCTAGTCTCTGAACTTTGTCCTCTGTTTATCTTTAAAATAGAGTATATATCCACTCCATTTCCTTTATAATCTATGGCTCTAAGGAGAGCTGTGAAAATAATTATGTTGTTGATAAAATATAATAATGTTTTTGTAACACACTGTACAATTTCTTGTGAAGGACTTATATTTGAAAAGCACTTTGACACGGTTCCGCCCCAGCAGCAAATGGCAGAATGATAGGTGTGGGCATCTTGCAGAGTGGAAAACTAGCTCTACAAATTAGAGACTGAGAGCAAAGCAAAAACAAAAGCATCCCAGAGTCATGGATGGCATGACACTGGCATCAAAGGTGAGTGCAAACTGACAATCAGAAGGAGACATTTAGATTATGTTAAGTCTAAGATAAAAAAAAAAATAGCCTGGCTAGTATTGCTCAGGGGTTGACATCTACCTATGAACCAGAGGTCAAAGTTCGATTCCTGGTCAGGGCACATGTCTGAGTTGCAGGCTCAATCCCAGTGTGGGGTGTGTAGGAGGCAGCAGATCAATGATTCTCAGCATTATTCTCTCTCTCTCTCTCTCTCTCTCTCTCTCTCTCTCTCTCTCTCTCGTCTTTCTCTTCCTCTATGATATCAATAAAAAATATTTTCTTCAAAAAAAGAAAAGGGTCAAGCAGATAAATTAGAATTGTGTCATAATTGCTGTCTATGGTTATTCCTGTTACCAATCCCTCATTTTCTGTGTGTATCAGTGTCTAACAAAAGCAGCTATAAGACAATAATTTGGTGAGCTAGGTCTCAAGCCAGTAACAATATTTCTTTTTAAGGAATAAAATTGACTCAACCTTTGTTAATTACAAAGTAAAGAAGAAGAAAGAAGGGAAACCCAAATGCCACAAGGTGACTTCATTTAGAAAGCACAAAATATTATTCTGTCAAAACCTTTGTCCTATTGGAGTTGGGCCTTAGTAATTAGGAAGTTCTTAAAGAGCCACTTCACTTTTTGTACCAATATTAGTTTGTGTGCTTCATATAAAATTATTTTCCCAGCAATGTAGCATAGAGTATGTGAATTCTGATAATGAGGCACAATGGTTTTTCAATACAGGTAAGGCCCATTGTAATTCTCTTTTTATACAATCCATGAATGTTACATTCTGAACTATAGGGAACATAATATGCCTCTATCACTTCTCAAATACAGATTTACCTAATATTCTAAAACCCAGTGGACAAGACTAACTGCATTTAGAATATATGTATGTATGTGTGTGTGTGTGTGTGTGTGTGTGTGTATATATATATATATATATATATATATATATATATATATATTCATCTGCTTTAAAGCTATTATCCACTCTTTGCTAAATCATTATTGTTATTGCTCTGAGTACATATAAAATGTTGGGCAGTTCAGAGAAATGACAAATATACTTGCCTTTAAGTAACTAAAAAGCTAGTAAAGATAACCCTATACAAAATCTTCATTTATCTCTAGGCCTTCCAAAATGAGTAGGTTTTAACCAGAAACAATGATTTTAGAGTTTAAAAAAGAAAACTGAGTCTAGAAATAGTTTTATTAAAATTGGAAAATATTCCTAAGCCTTAAATTAAAATATATAGATATGATATTAGTCATATCTATACCACAACATTTTTTCTCCAAAATTTCAAATACCCAGATAACAAGTACAATAAAGTCCACTTTAAAGTACATATTTGGTCTATAACTTCAGAAATATTCAAATATGGACTAAATTTGTTGGGATTTGAGAGTCTAATGAATATAATATCCAAGGAGACATTTTCTCTAATCCTAAAATATTTTGGGGAATTTATGTTAAATACACAGGTTTCAGTACTAATTTGATCGTAAGTCATGCTTATGTTATCTAATAATTTTCCAATAGGACAATATAATTCTGTTTCTTATATATATATTTTCCTTTAGCAGGTACCTGTTGTGAACCAATTTGATAGGTGCTTTTTATGCTTATCAACTTATTCAAGTCTTGACAATTACATTAGTAAATGAGCAGCCTCATTTTATAGAAATGAAAAGTGGAAAAGGTTGTGTAATTTATCTAATTATCTGCAAAATGAAAGTTAAAACTGGCAATGGCTGGTTCAAAAATTCATATTCTTAAGTTATTTATGTTAATAATATTAATAAGTTATTAATAAAGAAATTTTTCTCATAGTATATCCTCAGAATGGTGGTTAGCTGGATACTGGTAGAACTTTCGACTGTATGTTTTGTTGTTCACTCTGCTCTTTCCCCTATCCCTCAGTGATCTAGAAAATAGTTTGTATATTTAATACATTAAATCTACTAATGTATTAATAAATAAATTTATTAAAATTTATTATGTTATCAGTGTTGCTTAATTTGGACTTCAGATGGCTCCTTAGGAATGAATGAAATAATAGTATAGAATAACTAAAAGTATTGGTTAATTTAAACTTTCTGTGACTAATTGAGATGAGTGAAACTACCAGATATTAACTCTTAATCCTTTTAACCAAGAATATAGCAAAACAAACAAACAACAAAAGAACAGAACCCATCCATTTTCTCTGTTTATACTCAGAATTCTAAGTTTTTATGATAGATATTTTGTGTATCTTATACTCTATAGGGACTCTGATCTTATCTATATATTATATTAATTTTTTTAAAGAAGGATAATCAATGTTTATTGAAAATAATTATAAATATTGAATTGTGATTTTCCAGAGTTCTTCGTTTTCTTAAGTACTTAAATTCTTCCTCCCAATATGCAAAAATATCTATTAATGGTTATTAATTCAATTTGATTTGCTTTTCTGTTTGAGTGACCCTAGTGTCCCTTGACCTCTGGCTAATCATTGTTTTGCTTTTAGTCAATAATAAAGGAATGATTTCAGGATAACTTCGGAAGTTGCTAGGAACAAACAGCTCTTAGTTATAAACTGTGGTCCAAAAAGTTTCTGTGTTAAACAGAATTAGCCCAACAGTCCTTTCTAAAATTGAACTCTTCTGATGGCACTGATACGAATAGTTCTAGTTGCTAAAGCTAATATTTATTTGTTGGCATCTTATACACTCTAATTGTTTAGATTTTCATGGCATCCCAGAGAATGTCTGAGGTTCTTTCAGAATGTTTACCAAGGCTCTAACATCAATCCATGAAAGATGCCAGACTGTGTTTAGCCTTAGGTGGTGGATCAGATATAAACCCTCCAGAGCCTCTTTGACAGTTCAATTTATTTCAAAGTGCTCAGGAATCTGGCTTTTATACTTACACAAATAATTGTCTTTCTTTTCTGTTTTTGGTGTGTATTTTTTAAGTTCTCAATGTTTTAATGAAAAACTCTTGATATAGTAGTGCAAATAGGAAAAAATCATAGAGAAATTGGGGCCATTCCTCCAGTCCCTCTTGTAGAAAGGTATCCTGACTCAAGGTTATAAATAAAATTATTTCAAATATCTTAATTGGCCTTGTTTCTAATTCCTCTTGCAGCCTGGCTTTTTTATCAGTACATGGTTGATTTAGAGATATGGATAAAAGCAACTGGCCCACAGTTAATCTACACACACACACACACACACACACACACACACACACATAGGTGATATTGCAGTTCAAAAGTAGAGGAAGGTGTAATTTCAAAACCCTTGAAGATAATTGTATCCCCTTAAACCACAGAGGTTCTTTTTCCCTAGATGTTACTAAATCATTAGTACCTAGAATTAAATTTAAGGAAATTTTAGCTGTGATCTATAAGCCAGTATTGGATTAAAGATGGCACCATAAATGTGAACTCTATGAAACCATAATGGCATGAACATTGAGCAAATATTAATATTTTAGAAAGTGAACATACCCAATAAGAAGAATTTTATTTTTATTTATTTTCTGTTGATTGATTAAAAAAATTAAATGTATCTTTATTGTTGAAAATATTACAGCTGTCTCCTTCCCCCACTTTGACCTCCCTCTACTCCTTTCTCCCCACTCTAATCCTCATCCCCCACACAAGCCTTCACTACACTACTTTCGGTGTTCATGGGTTATGCATATTAATTCTTTGGTTAATTTTAATAAAAGCACTTTATAATATAGAATTAAAAAAAAAACTTGAAATAAAGCCTGGGGAAGATTTCCCTTCAATAACAACCCTTGATATTTATTGGACATTTCCTAGGAACTAGATTTTAATGTTGAACAAATAGGTATGGATAGAATTTTCGCAGTTTACAATCTAAACCTCTACAGCTCAGTAGAAATTTCTGCAGAGATGGAAACATGTTTTGTTTTTGTTTGTTTGTTTGTTTTTGTTGTTTTTTGTTTTGTTTTTTTTAACTACACTTTCCAATATAGTAGCAACTAGCCATATATGACTATTGAGAAATATTCTCTTCTTGACCAAATTCTACTAGGGTTCTCCTGAACTATTCTAATGGGCCTCAACTTTTGGACTTCTGTGTTTGTCTCTGCATTGCCAATTATAGTAAGAATTCTCTAAGTTTGTTTATCTAGAATCCTCCGTATTCCATATCTGCTCATCTTCATTATCTAATTAGGTTCCTTATTCTCCACCACCGTTCAAGTGTCAAGTGACTTGCTTTCAGGTGCCCTGGCCAGTTTGGCTCAGTGGATAAAGCATCAGCCTGTGGACTCAAGGATCCAGGATTCAATTCCAGGCAAGGGCATGTGCCTTGATTGCAGGCACATCCCTGGTGGAGGGTGTACAAGAGGCAGCTGATCGAATATTCCTCTCCCACTGATGTTTCTAACTCTCTATCCCTCTCCCTTCCTCTCTGTAAAAAATTAATAAAATATATATTTTAAAAAGGATTTTACCAGGTTAATATAGCCACTGACCTTCACCTTGTCTTTAAGTTGCCCTGAAATTAAAATGAGATAATGACTTAGAAAAGTATAAAAGCATCATATAAAGATAACTGTCTTTTTTATGTACTGAAAAGACAATAAAGTGGTAAAATGAAAAACACTATTTTTAATCTCCACCTTCCTTCCTTTATAGTCTTTATTTAAACTTTGACATTTATAAAAATTTCACTCCAATTTTCACTTCTTTACATTCAATATTATTTGGTTGTATTGGTTTCAGGTTTTATATTAGTTACAGAATAGTAGTTAGACAACCATATACTTTACAAAGTATTCTCCGATATTTCCAGTACCCACCTGGCATCATATGTCCTTACAATACTATTGACTGTATCTCCTATTTAAGTGACAATGAATGGGTTTACAGGTTCCTTCCAGTCTCTTTTTTGTTGTTCACCCTTCCTTTTCTTTCTCACTTCTTCTCTTTTCTTATATTGTATGTCAATTGGCCATGAAAGCTCAGTGAAGGCACTGGAACACGCTTAATTTTACAGACCAGGAGACTGCAGCCAATTCCAGTTGGCTGTGGAATGTGACTCAGAGTGCAGGGAGGCCTCACAACCATGCTCTCTGCCCTTCCTAAGGGGCAGCTGCCAGACAAACTGAACAAACCTTCTCGTCAGGCTTGCAAGCCTCTTTCTCAAGCATCTCTTCAGTGTGGACGCTCCACATTCTTTCCTCTCACCGGTCCCCTGCCCCATTATTTACTGCCCCCCTTCTCCAGAACAGGTGGAAGGCTTCCCACTCATCATTGCTCAGGCATACTCTGCTGAGGGGCAGGGTAGCACGGGTTTGTTTTTGGGTCAAGGCAGGGGAGGGAGTCGATGCTTCTGAAGTGTGAAAGTCGCCTGGGCAAGGCCAGTTAGCACTGGGAGCTGGTCTGAATCACATTAGTCAGTCTGGTACCCTGCAGTTCGGCACCCCTCCACTGAGATGGCGCTGCCCCTCAACCCAGGGCTGCCAGTCCTTGCCCCTCTGCCTGGTGTCCTTCCATTCCCCTGACCCTTGGCAGGGCCCACCAGCATCTTGGGGCCACTGCAGAACCTCCATCCCTGCAGGCAAGGCAGATCCCTGCCAGCCTGTCACCCTCCCCCCGCGGGACCTCCCTCTGGTGCACCCTACCTCTCCAGGTTTTGCCTTTGATCTATGGCACTGGTGACAGCACACTCCTAGCAAGCCTGGTACCCAGAGGTGCACAGGGTCAGCTCATTGCCCAGAATGCTAGAGGATGCAGTGGCATTTGCAGATGTCGCCCAAAACCTGCTGGCGAAGGCAGCGCCTGTGTGGGGTGTCCTCATAGAGGGATGGTGAGGAGCCTCCTGGGCCACAGCTTTGCCAGAGCTGTGGCACTGGCCCTGGAGCTGCCCCTCAGGCAGCCCTGCAGTTAGGTCTTGCGCCTTTTCTTCCACATTCAGCCTTCATTCATCCCTCTCTCCTGCAGTACTTGGGCTCCAGGCAGGAAAGAAAAGAACTAAGACCCAGAAGGACAAAGCCCAAAGGAAGTGAGTCTTAAACCCCCACATCTCTCTCTGGATTTCCTCCCCCACTTCCTTTCTGTATCACATTTTGAACGGGCACACTGTGGCCCAGCCACATGGCCACTGGGTGGCCTGGTAGAGTCAGTCTGCGCGAAGCTGTGAATCAGTGGCCAAGTATCACAAATAATGCCAAGATATATGACAAACAGGATGAGATGAATGTCATGGGCCTTTACTAATAAGGGAAACTGGAAGATAGTTAAATCTGGATATGAAGAATAATTTTAATTAATGATTTGGTGAGTTTGTGATGTCTTTGTGACATTTAAAAATGGCATATTCAAATGGATAAAGAAGCAGAGAGATTGGAGATATTTCTATTTAAGAAATACAAACTTGAGGGTCATGGACATGTCAATTAAAAAATAATGTAGGGGGAAAAAAAGTGATTTCATGGCATGAGAGGACATAAAAAGAAGGGCGGAGGCTTAGAGCTGAGCTATTCATGATTCCAGTATTGCATTTGTTTTCTGTATTAACTTAATATTCTAATTTTTCTTTTTTTGTCTCTGGGCCATCTAAATACATCTTCTATTATACCTTTGTTATGCCAAAGCTCATGGTCTCAATATGCTCTGATTCATTCACTCACAAGTTAGAACACATAGGATATTTTTAACCTAGGATAATTCACTATATATCTGTGTGATGTTTCTAGATATTTTCCCCTCCCTCTTTTTCCTAAAGTTCTAATCCATTCCAATTTCCTCAAATATAGAAGTTAGATATCTAATAAAAATTATAAAGAAATTTGTAACATAGATAATTTTTCAAGAAATATGTGTTAACCCAAGTATATCTAAATGAGAATATGGAAATACATTCTTCCCATTAAATTTCTAGAAGGAAAATAAAAACACAACCTATCCCTCCTTGGACATACATATATGTGTATATGCATATATTTATGCACATGTGTACATACATAGGTATGTCCATGTGTGTTTATGAAATCATCTAACTTTTGTTGAATGACAAACTGCTCAGAAACTTAGTGATTTAAAACAATAATCCATTTATTTAATTTTATTGCATTTTAGAAATGTATGCTGGTTTCAGCTGGATGTTTTTTCTGATTTCTGCTGGGCTCACTCATGACACTGCAGGTGCTGGTCAGCTGGAAGTTAGCTGATTGTTGGCTGGGTCACACAATTCTTCTTCATGTTGTCTTTCATTATCCAAGAAGCCACCCCGATCTTGTACACTTGGTTGAAACATAAGGGGTCCCCAGAGCAAGAGAAAATATGTAAGGCCTCTTTAAGCCCAAGTTTAAAACTTGAACAGCTTTGCTTTTTTCCACCACCTACTTATTATAGGAAGTCATTAAGTCAGTTGAGATTCAAGGAGCGAGAAATACATTGGGAAGGGAAAAGTCTGGATCCATTTTTTGAAATCTATATTACATAACTTTTAGAAAAAATATGTTTGGCTGGTTATTTCCAAAATTTTCTTATGTTCAACAATAATTTCATTGTTCTTGTTTTCTATCCTTTCCCTCCACCTCTTGTGTAAATTGAAAGTTGCTCACCATTTCAATAAGGAAAGACCATGTTTATGTGGGTTTCCTTCTTTTATACTTCATAGAATGCAAATGTGTCAGCCACCTCTCTTTTTTTTTGCAAAGAATTTCCATGAGAATCTGTGAAAATTTTTAACATCATTGTCATAGATCTGTTATGCTCTTCACTACAGGCTTTCTTGCTCTTCTGTGACCTCTTGAGGACAGCCCCTTTATCTTATTTATATTTGTTGCCCTTGAACTTGTAATTTTGTCTGGACATAGTAAAGTATTAATAATTCTCAGTAAATAATTTCATGAAAGATTCCATAAATGAATGTGCTGGAGTTTAGCATGCTTCTTAATAGAAAATTGATATTTAGAGTAAGGAGATAATTATAAATAATTTCTAGAAATTATAAAGTTGTATTGTTACATTGAGTAGGAAGTTAAATTTTTAAATATAAAAGCATAAATTTAATGCCATGTACTTTCCGTATTTCACTCCTTCCCTTGGGGCTTAGTGAACTTATGTTGACCCATCTAGATTTTCCCCTGAATTGTGTATTTTATTTTGTAATTAAACCAGCTTTTAGTTCAAATCAGGGAGCTTTCTTTGGTGTATCATGAGATAATAAGTGACCATAATCCAATTGCCTGGGACACACCCAGTTTAGTGTCTGTTTTCTTGATGTATTATCAATACCCTCCTTTATTCCAAAATTGTTGTGTGTAGTGGACCATAAATTATATGATTTCCCTAAATATAGCTTAAGCTTTCAAGGCAATGCCAATAGAAACCATATGGTTAAAAAATAATCTCTGTGGCATTGGGATCATAACTGTTTGAACAGGAATAAGTCACCTAACATCACTATATCATTTTCTTACTGTTCTTCAGGACTTTTGTATTATAGACCTCAGAAAGGACTAGCAATGCATGAAGCACCTCAATTAAAGGTCACCAGCACAGAGGCTTGTATGTAGATGAATTCTTTTGTGTCGCAGATACTATAACCGATAAATAATTTATTAGGTAAATGGAAAACTTCCCTGGAGATCATGGCAAAATCATTGGGTTAAAATGCATGATAAAAATGGCATTAAACCTTTTACCTAGGGAGAGAGACCTCTTTGGCCTTTCTGCACTTGTATCTTCTTCGCTTTCACAACTGACCTGGAGTGACAAAGATTCTATGTGTCCCTAATGGAGCTGGGCTCTGGGAATATGGTACTTAATCCTGGCATGTGATAGTAATGGTGAGTCCCAGCGGTGCACATTAAAGGCCAAAGCATGAGAGCAATCACATAGTGTGTGTTGATTTTATATTTAAATACACATTTCCATAGAGAGTTTATGCCCTGAGATCATATTTTAGTTATAGGGTAATTAGCAAAAATATCTTTTAAAAAATATGAGATTATACAGCATTTAGCTGATGAACTTGTCAACCTTGTAATGATGTCATAATATTCTCCTTTTACCTAAAATTGCAAATCTGCATATACAGCGTTCTGAAAAATCTATTAGCCAAAGCTTTATAATATGTTCAAAGATGAATGAGTGAATTTAACTAGAGAATGAGATTCTCTGGTCAAATATATAGTTTCCCCCCAAAAAAAGTATATATACTTTTGAAATAATTACAAAAAACAGTGTTTATTGGGGGATAAGGAGACATATGTAATATCTTAATTAATAAAGAAAAAATCGTTTAAAAAGTTTAAAAATAGAAAAAAAGTATATAGAAGCAAGAAAAAAGGTGTGTTTGTTAAAATAGATTTAATTTTCAAAATTGAGGTATCAGCTGATGCAGTGTCTACATATTTTGTTGGGGTCAACTTGTATAGATCAAGCTACTTTTTCAATAAACTGACTAACAAATTTTGTCAAAAAGTATATTTGATCTATTTATTTCCCTCATAAACTCATAGTTTTTGTAGTTACTGTTAAACTTTATTTTCTTTTTCTATTCCTTTTTTTCCCTTTCTTTCTCCACTCCTTGCTTCTTTCCTCCCTCTCTCATTCTGTCCTCCCCTTCTCCCTCCCTTCTCTCCCTTTTTCCTTCCCTCCCTTTGTTTCTTCTTTCATAATGCAGACTTTAAAGGATAACATTGACAGTACCAGAGTGAGGTATAGTTACAGATTCTGTGTGAAGAATAATATTTTAAAACAGTAAAGAGAGGCACTACAACAAATACCATGCTTTCTTACAAAACCTTCACTAGAATAAAATGTATGGCTTTGTGTAAATATATGTGTATATTTATAGTTTATAAATAAGACAGCTTATACCATCCATAATCAATAGTTTAGCTTCTCTAACCCTTTTTAAAAAATATATATTTTATTGATTTTTTACAGAGAGGAAGGGAGAGGGATAGAAAGTCAGAAACATCAATGAGAGAGACATCGATCAGCTGCCTCCTGCACACTCCCTACTGGAGTTGTGCCCGCAAGCATGGTACATGCCCTTGACCGAAATGGAACCCAGGACCCTTCAGTCTGCAGGCCGACGCTCTATCCACTGAGCCAAACCGGTCTTGGCTTCTCTAACCCTTTTAAAGTGTAGACTTCTTTGTTGTTTTCTGTCCAAACATTTTCTCTATTGCTGCTTTTTCCAGAAGAGGCACCATGAAAGGGCCTCATGACCTCATCCATCTGGAGTAGATATCATTTGTATTGAGAGAGAGAGAGAGAGAGAGAGAGAGAGAGAGAGAGAGAGAGAGAGAATTAAAGTTCTTTATATTTTTAGCAATAATAACTATACTTTCCTTTTTTAGATTAAATAATTTTTCATCATGGCTTGATCAAGGACTTTTTACCACAATGTTTTTAAAAGTAATATCCTATGTAATAAAAGAGTAATATGCAAATTAACCATCACTCTGTGACAAAATGGCAGCACCCATAGACACAAGATGGTGGCGCCCAGGCCCCTTAGGCCTGACAGAGACCCCCAGGGCTGGGCTGAGGAAAGGGCTGCCAATGAGAGCCAGCAGCATCCGGCCCTAGCTGTAGGCCTGGGAGGCGACAGCACCCCCCAGTACAATCCGCTAGTAGCCTTGGCCACACATCCCTAGCACAATCTACCCCCAGTGGTAGCCCAGACCATTGGCCTAGGAGGCTCCCTTGCCTCCCCCCCCCCCTCCATCACAATCTGCTTCTAGCCTTGGCCCTGGCAGTCGGCCTGGGAGGCAGCCACTGAAACCCCCTCCTCACCACCACCATCCCCCTCACGCCCTCCCTCCCTCGCCCACACACACATCCCCCGCCTGCATGATCCCCTTCCAGCTGTGGCCCAGGCTGTAGGAATGTAGGCTGGGAGGCACCTGTGCCCCTCTCTCCCAGTTTCCTTCCAGCTGCAGCCAGGGCTGTGGGCCTGGGAGGCTTCTGCACCACCCCTCCCCCACTCCCAGCGATCAGCTCCCAGCTGCAGCTGGTAGTGGGTGTAGGCCTGGAAGACAGCTGTGCCCCCCAGAGAGAGAGCCTCCCACTGGCAGCCTTGGGTGTCAGCCTCCAAAGGGCCTGTGCCCCCAAAAAGTGACCCCCTCACACACACACCTATAACCTTGGAACTTCCCTTGCCCCCAGCCCAGTGATTGGAGATGGGGAAGTGGGGGCGGGGATTGTATCTGGGCGATGCTATCCAGCAATTCCTCCCATTGGGTAGAAACTTCTGACCAGGTTAGGAAGGTAAATGGGTTTTGTTTAAAATCTTTAGAAACTACAAAGCAAATGTCTGAGGTAGGGTTTCACATTGGAAGTAACTTACAACTAATTTTTGAAGGCAAACGGGGACATTGTAATTACATTACTGGAGTGTACCCCAAGATCTGGAGGTTGGTTGTGCAAGGGCAGTGAGGGGTATTCCCCACCCTGGTTCCTCAGCACCTTGGGCAGGGCTTGAGCCCACCCAGGAAGGCCTTTTCCCCTACAGTTTTCACCAAGGCAGGGAGGCTTTGTAGACATGAATAAGAAGTGCCCACCACAAGTCCTGAAGATGCTGGGGCCAGCAGAAATGACAAACAAACCTGGAAAAGAGCAAAACCAGAAACACCACTGATCCCAACATAGATCATCTTTTTCTTCAGATGATGGTGTGTTTCCCTCTTCTTTGTCTTCTGGAAGCAAGACAGATTCAAGTACTGACAATTCTACCAATGGAAAAGTTAAGATAAAGAGAGGATAGAAAAGGAATAAAAGGAGAAAAGGAAGAAAAGACAACAGATTAAACATCAAGAAAAAGAAAGAAGAAAGAAAGGAAGAAACAACCACATGATATCACCTTTCCAAGGTCTCATGAAATTCCTGTTTAAGGAGTTTATTTTATGAAACTTTTATTTTGGGTTTACATTTTTACTGGTTTGTCAAGAACATGGCAGGTACACTGTCCAATATGTTAAAGAAAAATCCCTATCTAATAAAGAAGGGATATGCAGGGGAGGACATTTGGGGGTGACTGGACTGTCAGGGGAGGGCATTTGGGGACAATCAGGCTGACAGAGGAACAGTTAGGCATCAATTAGGCTGGCAGGGTAGTGGTTAGGGGGTGATCAGGCTGGCAGGCAAGAAGTTGGGAGCCAGTAGTCCTGGATTGTGAAAAGAATGTTTAACTGCCTGTTTAGGTCTGATCCCTGGGCCTAAACAGGCAGTCATACATCTTCCGAGGGTTCCCAGATTGGAGAGGGTGCAGGTTGGGCTAAGGGACACCCCCCCTCCCCTCCAGTGCATGAATTTCCTGCAGCAGGCATCTAGTTTGTAAATAATACCTGGAAATTTTAAATAAAGGAAACATTTGAGGGCTGAAAAGAATATACTTAGTTCTGTTTCTGCTCTTTAATTTTACATTTCTATCTATGTGTGGCTAGTGAAAACTTCCTTTTCTTATGTAATGTCTGAATCACTGCAAGAAAATCTACTCACACAAGGTAATATAAAAATATGTGTTTTTCTATTCACCAATCTATAAACTTGAACTTTGTCTTCTTTTATTGAGTAACTGTGACTTTTTCGTAGACTCTACATTAAGTTGAAGAAAATTCAAGCCTCTGCCAAATAGGGGGGGAAAGTAGCATAACTTTGGAAATAGTTTGAAAAATTCATCTGAGGAGATATTCATCAGCTGTCATTTGAAATACCTTCTACATCCCCTGGCTTTGCTGTGTCTGTTTGCAAGTAGCAAAGCAGCAGGTATTATCGATGAGTGTGAAACGCATGTACATGGTATGCATGTATTTCGCTTTTGTTTTTTAACATTAGTTAATTTACTCAATAGGAATGTTTAGTTGGAGGATGAGGACTAAAGAACATGTCAGTTAGGTAACATAAGACTAAAAACTAGGCGAGTTGTTCATCCAATGTTTAAACTAATTTTTATTCACCCTCTGGATTGTAATGAAGCCTATTGAAATAGGGAAGAAGAACAGGGACATTACCCCTCTTTCCCACAGGGAGGCTACTCATCTTTTAACCATCAGAAGAGAAAAAGCTGAATGAGATGTGTTTAATTCTACCACCTTCATTCACTCGGTTACCTATTCTCTTAATCACTCATTCAGTGATTTATACATTCATGTGATAAATATGTTTTTAGCACTACAGGTATAGCAGTGAACAAGATAGGAATGGAACTTATAATTTAGGGGCAGAGGAAACAGAGAGTAAACACTAAATCAAGTGTACTTGTGGTATGTATTATGAAAATAAGGTAAAAAGAGACAGAAGTCTGTGGACCAGGAGGGCAGAATTGGCATTATTTTAGGTAAAGTGACCAGAAAAGGGCACTTTGTACAGATGATTCTTAGTGTATGCTTTGTCAAGAGAAGCCAACAGCTGTATAAAGATCTGGGGGTATGCTTCAGGAGCAGCTGGGGGTGCTGGGGTGAAGCTCTCAGACTAGATAAAACTTGGCTTAATCACACAATATTACGAGGGCTGTGTAACTGGAAATGTGTCACAAAAAGGTCATGGAGGGAAAGGTGACTGGTGTTGAGCAAGTAGGGCTTTAGTCAGAGCATGAGTTGAACTTCTATATGTTTCCAGAAAAACAATTCCAGCTATTGGTTAAAGAGGGACTATAGAAAGTATCTTTAAGGAAAAATCTATTCTCAATAACTTATTTAGTTCACATTACATGTAATATAATCTGAGTGGTTTAAAACATGCATGTATAATGTATATATCTAAAGAGGTGTAGTGCTATGAGTTGCAACCATGAGACATTATATCCACATATTCCAACAGGCTGATATTGAAAATAATAAATTTAACAATTCTTTTGGGATAGATTGAGCCTGTAGTATACCATTTAGTGTGATGTTATTAATGAATTTGATTTTTAAGAACAGGATAAAACTACTTGAAGTTTCATATATCAAAAATATCAGGGGTGAGGGGAATTATGTATTTTGGTTATAACATAATTAACATGATTTTTCTTTTAATATAAAAATAATTTCTAAAATTTGAGTTTAAAAAAGTTTTCAACAATTGTAACATCTTTGAAATAGGTAATCTTTTCTATCCTCAGATGGTGATGGTTTCTTCCACCTCTGAACCTGCAATAGAAGTTAATCTCTCTCTACCATAGGCAATGGAATACTTTTGTGTGATTTTAAGTTGTATCTTCATTTTATATTCCTGATGACATATGAAACTGTTGAAAACAGAATCTTGCTTTTTTAACCATTAATGTCACTTGGTTCAGTGAAATCAGTACTTGGATAAATAACCATAGGTCTTCACCTTCCTAATTCTCACCTCAGTTAATCTTAATAATGGTGTCATTTTCAACCTGAGCCAGGGATTCAGAAAAACCCTCTTTCAAAATACTAGAACTCCTTACTTACCAGCTAGTGGGACTTAGAGAAAATATCTATTGGAGTGTTCAAGCTGAAAAGGTTAGACTAGAAAAAAATAGAAATAATTTGTCTCCTTTTATTATATTACTTCCTTTTAGACGTGTGTAAGTTATTTATTTTGTTTTCATTATGTTGATTGCTTTATTCTGCAATGTCTGTTACTATATTTTCAGATATATTTCTCCATGAGGACCTTATAATTTAGTCTTCACTTATGAGATAATTTTTGTTTTATTAAAATCCTAAATGATTTTAATCAACTCTAGTTTTATAATCATTTATATTCTAAGTTTTAACCTTCTGATTTAGTGTGTACTACATATCTGCCAAACCATGTTTGTTTAATTTATATTGGTATCTTGAATTACAGCTTTATTTTGTTTCATAGTTGAGGCTTTCATTAATACTTTGATCAGTCAAATAGATTTGATTATTACTTTGTCCTTAGCTCTTTTATCAATTTACATGAATGTTTCCTGCCATTATATTGTTGTCCATTTTCAAATACTATAAAGCAATGGTTCTCAACCTTCCTAATGCCACGTCCCTTTAATGCAGTTCCTCATGTTGTGGTGAAAATAATTTTATGGTTGGGGGTCACCACAACATGAGGAACTTCATTAAAGGGACGTGGCATTAGGAAGGTTGAGAACCACTGCTATAGAGCTTCCTGGACCAGTAATAATAAGTGGAATATGGAAAAAAGGGTAGGGATTTAAATAGTGTATCAGGTCTCTTACTTTAGTTGAACTCTTTTTTATTGATATAGAAATGTTTAATTTCTTTCATAAACTCTACTTATAGGGAATGGGTTGGTGTAGGTTCTGATTCCATGATCTGTTTTTGTTTCTATTGGACACTCAAGGATCACTGATTTCTTTTCTTTCCTCACCAGGTCCACACTGAGCACCACCAACTTTTAAATTGCTTTCATCTGCTCTAGAAGCTTTCTTTCTCAGAATTACTACCTAAGGGCCACTGCACTTTCAGGCCTCTTCCTTAAGAAGCATCCAGAGGTCCAATCACAAGAGTTACACTGTTCTGCTTTTTAGTATTTTCCATTAAGCATAGGACCAACTAATTTGGGAAGTTAGGTTAGCTATGTTGTATAATCACTGTGAATAGGCACCTCTTTTCTGTGCAACATAAACCCAAATGAACACTGCCTGGATGTCAGAGATTACTTCTGGTTTCAGATGTTCATTCTTGTAATCACATATACATAGCAATTTCTGAACTATTTTCTCTGCTTATGCTATAGATGTGGGTTATATATGGCTTTATTTGCTTTCTTTTTTTTAAAGTTCTTTTGTAAATATATGTGTTTTTTTTTGAAATTTTTAAAGAGAAAGGAAGAAGAGAGAGAAAGAAGCATTGATGAAAAAGAGAAAGAATGATTAATTCCCTCCATCCCCACCAGGACCAAGGACCAAACCTGTAACATGGCCATGTGCTCTGACCAGGAATCAAACTAGAAACATTTCAATGCATGGGATGATGCCCAACCAACTGAGCCTCGTCAACCGGGTCTGCTCTTTTTTGAATTATATGGTCTGTGAAGATTTGTGGACATATGTTGAGATACTGCATTAAATCCAACATGGTGACCATGTACAGTGATGTTTACAATCACTAATATCTGTTCTATAATTTATTATTTTATCTTTATTTTAGAATACCCAACTTGTTTATTTTACATTCTTTGAAGTACAAGAGATTTTCTTTGTTGCTACCAACACTTGGAAAATACCCAGTTCTAAGCTTAGATTTAAGTAAAAATTTAACATTCACCTTCAAGAAAGCACTAATTATTTCAACTAATTCTTTTATAGCTCTCTCTCTCTCTCTCTCTCTCTCTCTCTGTCTCTCTCTCTCTCTGTCTCTCTCTCTCTCTCTCTCTATATATATATATATATATATATATATGTATATACATATACATACATACATGTACATATATATACACATATACACACATATATACACATATATACACATATATATTCATACCTAGCACATAATGTTCTCTGAAAGAATTTGTACTATAAAAATCATGCTCTTGAGACATTTATCCATGTTTGAAAATGGTTCTAAATGGGTTAAATCAATGATACCTACCTATAAGCACCTGCATACCTTTAAGTGCCAACACTGTTGCTAAGCCATTAAAGAAATCAAAGTCTTTGAAGAAGGCAATTGTGCAATGTTCAGAACATGAATTTTTACATCAACTTGATTTTGCTACTTTCCAAACCTTCTCTGAGTTATACTATAGTAGATTTTATTTTTAATTATAAATCAGATATAATAATACCTACATCATGAAATATTTGTCATATTTAAAGTGAAATAATATATTAAAAGCACCTGGCAGAATATTAGGTAGAAAATATATACACGAAAGAAAAAAAATGTCTTCTTGCCTTAGGAGAAATTAATATTAAACCACCATTGTTTCTCTAATTCTAGCTACTTTTTAATTTACCCAAACATTAGTTTCTCTCACCCTTGATTTAGTGATTACTGTAATAAAAATAGCATATTAAAAATTCACAAACATTGATATTGTGATAATTGACTACTTGATATTATGAATTGTTATTTTCATCTCCATATTGAGGAAATGTGATAGAAAAGGCATCCTCCCAATTCCAGTTGCTTGGGGGAAACCCCAGTTCCCATGTTCTTTGTGAATTAAGTTTTTAGTCACTGAAAATGTATTTTCTAAAAGCTTATCATTACATGAACAAAGGTATATAATACTTTAAACGCAGTAATTCTGATTTAAACAAATATAATATAACTTCTAGTGGGATTTATAGTACCCAATAGTCATCCTGGAATATACTTGCTTCTTTATATTATGCAATGAATAGGATTTTATATCTGAAGAAACAAATCTGCACATTAAAAAAAATCAATGTTTCTCATGATACACAGTTGGCACTATTACTGGGAATTCTATAGCTGACGTAACCTAGTTAAAATAGTATGATTTACTTGCCTAGGTACATAGTGCTTTTGGAGTTAAAACTGCCACTTATAACATACAGAGGGAAACAATGACCTTCCTGCTTTTGCAACCTTCATAAATAATTTTTGCTCTGCTCCCCTTCAAGGGCCTGATGCATGAGCATTCCTTTGGCTATTTAAACACCTCTTAGATTTGAAAAACAAAATGGTGGGAAGAAAGTGAAGAAAAAGAGGTATAAAGCATATTCTGTCACAGAACCTCTACTGAAAAATCCTCAACAAGCAGAATGAATTGAAAAATTCAAGCATGACTAAAGAGTACATTCCCCACTAGTCAGTAGATTTTGCTTCCTATTTGTCACTGCCACCTTGGAGAGTGGTGAGCATTAATAATGCATGGGTGCTAGGAATGTATTAGCAACTAACCTTGCGAAGAAAATCAGCTGGGGACCCAGAAGAGCTGTAAAATGAGAGAGCGAGGGGGGGCGGGCAGGGGAGAGACAGACAAAAAGGCAGAATGAGTATACACACATGCTCTGAGGAATCCTTATTTATTGAAGAGTTGTGTAAAGCAGTGTCAGGTGTGTAGGCCACCAGTATCATTGCAAATGGAAAATAGAAATCCTTAGAATGGGGCCATAATTGTGTTCATTGATCAAACTCACAAATTCCCCACCTGCATTAGGTTTATTATTCACCTTTATATATCATTAAGAAATACACCTGGGGGATTAGTGGGTCTATTTACTTACAGAAATAAGGAGTTTTAATAAATACTATCTTAGTCATCTTTGTAAAGAAAATGAGTAAGTGAAGTTTAAAATGTGTTATGTGGTGATTTGAGTTCTACTTTGGTACATAATATACATCGCAGATAATTTATTCTGATATGTGAATTTTAGTCTGATTCCAGAATACCTCTACAACAAGCAAACAAATAAGCAAACAACCATATACCTTATAGCTCAAAACAATAAGGTTGCTCAGGTTTCAGAAGAAAACTTTAATTTTATAAAAATTTCATTTAATAATTTTAAATGAAAACCAACTAGATTTTTGTAAAATTATGACTAGTCTGTGAAGTTGCTACCACATGACTAGTCTGCACTGGTGGTTCAAGGTTTCAGCATTTCATGGGGGAGGGAGACTTCACCCAGAAAGTGCTCTAAGCTCTGTCTTTTCCACTTCCTTTAACCCTAACACCCCACCTAATAAATCTCAATACCATGCCCACCCCACAAGATGTGTCAATTTATTGAATTTATTGTGAAACATGTTAGATCATAATTTATAAACATTTATATTTTAAGCCTTTACACTTCAAATTGTTGAATTAAATTATTTTACTGGCATTTTCATTTTACTATCTAAAATTTTATACCTGAAAATTTGGGAATATTTTATTAAATATGAAAATATATGAACATGAAATGTTTTTAATTTGTTTACTAATCAATGCTTAGAACTGTTTTCTAATGCCAGAGAAAGGAAAGCAACACATTTTTATTTTTATTGAGAATTGAAAAGGAAGAGCAATGTAGTATTTGACTGTTTTGAGGTTTATGGGGGTTTTTTGTTTGTTTGTTTTTGGGGGGATAAATTTTTTTTCTTAATTTTATAATAATGTCATCCATACTGAATAGTTGGAACAATTTTCTATATATTTCAGTATATCCTATATGTTCAACACATAGATTATACAATTAATACTTAACTGTACTTGATTTATCATGTCTAATCATCCCCTTCTCAATAATCCACCAATACATTTCATTATATTTTTTACATCTCAAAATAAGTTGCAAAAATTATTATACTTCCTACTAGTCTAGCATTCCTATCATTAACTTAATGTCAATATTTGTTTATACATTTTATGTAAAATTTACATACAATGAAAGTCATCCCATACAATAAAAGCCTAATATACAAACTGTCCCTTCAACCAGAAGTTAAATTCGGAGTTCAACCAGACCCAGGCAACAGGGCTGGCCAACCTCCCACATCCACTCCTCCCACCTGGCCCTGCCCAGGTCAACCCCAATCAGGGCTGGGCCAGCCAGACCCCACCTGTGCACAAATTCATGCACTGGGCCTCTAATAGTTAGATAAACCATTTGAGTTCTGCCAAATGCATACAATTGTGTAAACCAAATCCTGTTTAAGATATTGAATGTTGTTATCAATTTATTTACTATTTTCTTAGTTCTGTGATATTTAATTTTGAAGAAAAAAAGTAAATCCAATGATTACAGCAAACAGATTCTCCCACAAAAAGTGCTTATTCAAGATTCAAGAAGACTAGACTTTGGCATCCTAAGATGATCATGTGTTTAAGATATGAAGATTCTAAGAGAATTGCTTCACTACCACTTTCTCATATCCATTACAATTGTTCTCTTGAGAAATGAGTAATTTCATCCTATTAGATTCTTAACTGGTTTTGTTGAACTTAAGTAAATTTTTATACATCCTTCCTTAATTATTATCATTATTATCATTATTATTCTTTCACTTAATTTCTCAGTTGGGAAAGTGTCCCAGAATAATTTTAGTTTATCGTGGCAATCTTCCTCTCCAAAGCTATTTTCTTCTCCTTCCCCGCCCTCAATACACTATTATACATTCAGAGGAACCTAATGGGATAGTGACTAAATTCAATCATATTGCTTAAAGCTCACAATATATACTTGTTAAATGTTTTTACCCAAAATAATTTCAGAGATAAATGAGTGATATAAAAATGACTTGTTTTACACTGACTTATATGTTAGCTGATAAACAGTCTGTGAAGCAAATAAAATAATATTATATAGAATAATTTTTTCAAAAATGTACTTAAAGTTTTATTATCAACTCATATGGGTCATAAATAGTAACTATATCTCAAAAATAAGATCATTAAAACTTAAAAATGATATACCTTTGAATTTTAAAATCACTTCATTTATTGAAGGCTTGCCCTGCCCAATCTTTTTTTTTTTTAATCATCAGAAGCAAGACCTGCCTTTGAGTTGGAGAAACTTTTATTTATTGTTTCGCATCTGTGTCCTCATTGCTTAGTTGCTTAGATTTATTGGTTTATTGTGAGTCTCTCATCTTCTCTTCCAGTATGAAAAGTGTTTCCCAATTTGGCAAGCACTTTGAGGCAGCCATCACAGGAGTTATTTGTAAGCAGGCCTGTTATAGGTCCTCTCTTCCAGTCCACAACCTCTTAGGAGAGAGAGCACTAAGGAGCATCAAACTACGCAAGTGGTGGTGGTATCAGCACACTCATTCCTGTTTCCTGAAACACACTTCAATCCAGTCACAGATTTCACTCCTACTCCTGCTACTTTGAGCAGATACAGGAAAGTGGAGGAAGAAAGATGGGGAAAACTGAGTAGTAAAACATGGGGAAAAATTAAAGAACTTTAACCCTCTCCAGGACTATTCCATTTCTTCATATATTATATTATTAACAATAAATAAAGGATCTTGTATGCATATATGCATGGCCCATGGATGCAGACAATGGGGTGGTGAGGACCTGGGGCAAGAGGCAGGGACGGGCTGGAGGGGATCAATGAAGGAAAAAAGGGACATATGTAATACTTTCTACAATAAATAATTGTAAAACAAATAAAAAAAACATAAAACAAAAAAAAGAAAGAAAGAAAAATAAAATGACAAGTAATATAATTAACTAAATTATTTAAATTATTTATTTTACTTTTAAGTCTCTGGAGGACAAAATGCCTCTAACTTCTTTTAAAATTTCACACATAGCAAGTGCAATACTCTGCACATATTGGATGTTCGATTATTTCAAATTGGTAAGGAAAGATTATTTGTTTGTTAGTTTGACAGAAGACTGTTATAACTCCTTTTTCTCTTATACTAACACATCTTTTACTTGGTTCCAAGGCCAAAGAAAGGAGAGCAGCACATTTTTATTTTTTTTATTGAGAATTGAAAAGGAAGAGCAATACAGCATTTGACTGTTTCAGGGTTTTTGTTTTTTTGTGTTTTTTTTTAAATAAAATTTTGCTTAACACAGTAGGAAATGTATGTGGGAGAAGTTATACATTTTCCAAAATTAAAAAAGCTATTTTTCATTACATGATATGAAGACATCTTCGCAAACTTTTTAAAAGACTTAAATACCACCTAATATGCACCTGTAGAAACAAATTATTCTGATTAAAAATCATAATCATGTATCCATTTGAGCTTAATTCTTCAACTTTACAAAATAGTTAATCTAATTCTCAAAAATAAATGAACCATTGGAAATAGCTTAAAGCCTTGTGTACTTTGTTAACATTTTTCAATATTTTAACAGAAATTCAATTTCAAAGTGATGGATTATAATTAATTCATTCTTCCCATAGGAGCATAGAAACATAGAATCTGGCCTTCCTTTCCCAGGGAGGTGATTTTAATTCACAGAATAAGATTTCCTTATTGCTGGCTTAAAACTATGAATACTATGCTGTTGTTGTTGCTGCTACTGTTGTTTAATGCAATCCCATTAGGATATTATCCTATTTCTCTTTATACATTTTTTAAAACTATTGAACTGACCCAATTCTAATATTTTATTTTCTGATATATTTCAATAAGTTTTTTTTAGGAAAGGAAGAAATATAGTATACTGAGGAAATATTAACCAAAAAAGTTCAATAAAATATTATTATGGTGGTGCTATGAACATACAGAAAGCCAATGGATGTACCATGATTATGAACAAGAGCTTTACAGTGAACCCTCCACTTAACAGACTTCAGATTTTTTAATATATATTTTATTAATTGTTTACGGAGAGTAAGGAAGAGGGATAGAGAATTAGAAACATGGATGAGAGAGAAACATTGATCAGCTGAGTCCTGCACACCCCCTCCTGGAGATGTGTCCAACCAAGGCAAATGCCCTTGACCAGAATCAAATCTGGAACCTTTCAGTCTGCAGGATGACACTCTATCCATTGAGTCAAACTGGTTAGGGCCAGACTTTGGATTTAATGGCCAAAATCTCTGGTCCATGTGTCATATGTGAAGATTAACACCTTGTTAATTTTAAAATGCTTTCAACTAAGATTTGCTTATAATTAAATTAATAGGCTATTTTTTGTTTTTAACTTTTATTTTTAACAAATTTTAGCAATTAGGCCATATGTTGGAAAAAACACTGTAGTAATTTTGTCGACATAAAGATTACTTAACTAGAACTATAGTCTACATATTTATATCCAAGAGACATGTCTCAGGAATAATGTTTGGGAAATGATTGCACATGATCATGCCTCATCACAGTAATTGATTCTGCTGTCACATGGCATGACTTTCTGCAGCAGTCTTAATGTGTACCCACCGATGTTCTGAGGTACTCTAAGCCAGGCCCCAGCCATGTGCATTTGTTTACTCATGGTGACTGGTGAATACACGCATTTATTAGACCTATTCAGTATGGATTCATAGTTACTATAACAAATACAGAAAACATTTCTGTAAGATTAAACTTTTCATATGTACTTAATTTTAATTACAAAAATGTGTCTACAAAATTAAAACAGATAAACTAATTTGTCAATTTTTTAACAAATTAATTTGGAAAACCTACTTTACAATATAATGGACTTTTGGCTTTAACAGACAACCCCTTTCCCAAATTAGTCCTTTATGTTGAGGTTTTACTATAGTTCTTTTGATAGTTAAATTCAAGGTTATCCACTTTCCTTCTTGTTAGAATGTGCAAACTCCTAACATACTTTCTTGTTGCAATAAACTTTTGGTTAATAAACTGATGACTTTCCATTATAATTATTTTACTAGTAACATTGGCAGCTAAAATTTTTCTTTATCAGCCCATTAAAATATATATTAACTCAAATATGTAAATAGGAGCCCATTAAAAGAAGAAACAAAAATAAAAACAGGAACTTATATAACAAGCTATATAAGTATATATAGTATGTAAAAAATGTGAAATATGAAATGGAAAATATGAGCAAAGTTATATAAGTATATACAATATGTAACCCTAACCCTAACCCTAGTCCTGAATTGTTAGAGGGATGTCTGACTGCCCATTTAGGTCTTATCCTAAACAAGCAGTCGGACATCCCTCAAGGAGTCCCAGACTGGAGAGGGAGCAGGCTGGGCTGAAGGACACTCCCCTCCTGTGCATGAATTTCATGTATTGGACCTCTACTCTATTTATAAAAAACATAATCATACTGGTTTTATAATTTTCATCAGTGTCATACTGGTTTTATAATTTTCTTTTGGAAGAAAAAGGTACCAAAAGATTCAAAATTTTATACCCAGACAAATGATCATTGAGTGAATGTATGTTTTCAATACATAAGGCTACAGGTAATTTACCTCTAATGCATTTTTAATAGGAAGATATGTGCAGAAAAATTTTAGCAAAATAAATTGATCCCAAAAGATGGAAGCTTATAATCCAGGAAACAATGACAACAAATGGGCATATAAGTAAAGGGGAGCAAGCTGTGAAAGCTCCATAAAATAATAAAAGGCAAATATTCCAGATGGGAGAAGGAGAAATATTGCTTTTAGGCAAAAGTTTGATAAGAAACAAAAGAAACAAGCAGACATTTTTAAAAATGTCACAAAGAATGAAAAATTCTGATTGAAAGATTGTAAATAATTAGAGGTCTTAGAAAATCTGGTGGCAAATAAAAAAGAAAATTATAAATGTCCAGGAAAACAAAAGTGCAAGAAAACTATATAAGAAAATAATGGTCCAAATATAAAGTAAATTAAAATAAAGTCTGCATGTAATAAATATGAGTCCTAATAAATATTTGAAGAATAAGTAAATGCTTGAATTTTGACAATGGAAAAGTGTGTATAACTAAAAGAAAATAAGATGTTCCAAAAGGTAATAAAGGGAGAAGAAAACATGTTTGACTGGCCTCAATTTGCAAAATATGAAGTCAGAAGATGCTATTAAAAGAGGAAAGAAATATAAATGTGAAGTAATCACTTAAATTACAACAGCAATCAATTGAAAAACTAAAAATAGTAGAGATTCAAACACTAGAAAGAGAATGGAGAGTTGTGAATATAGGATGAATACTCATACATCAAATCATTAGCTATTGTCTGGCCAGAGAGACATGGAATACTGTAAAAATAATTGTAATATTTTCCAGAAGAATTAAAATTATAATGATGACATTATGCTAAATGAAAGAAGCCAAATGCAAAACAGTCAAATATTGTATGTTTCCATTTATATGAAATATATAGAATAAGTAAATGTACAGAGGCAGAACATAGGGTCGAAAGGAAGGGCCATTGATGGCAATTGCTTAATGGGTAAGAGGTTTCCTTTTAGGGTGATAGAGTGTTTTGGAACTAGATAGAGATAGTGAGTGCACAACATTATGACTGCACTAAACACCTATGAATTGCTTATTTTAGAATGGTTAATTTTATGTTCTGTGAATTTCATATCAATATAAAGTTCATAATTATTTTAAAAACCCAAATATAGGGTTGGAATGGCAAGAGAAGAGGGCAGAGACTGTTTGCTTTCACCATAAACTTATTTGTACTATGATATGTATTGTGTTATGTAAATATTATTTTGATACATGTTTTTTAATTATTTTAAAATAAAACAAATTCAGCCAAGATCAGAGGAATAAAAGTTTTGTCTCTACAGAAAATAAAGGAAATGGACCAAATGTTGTCCAGTATATTAGATTATAAATGGATGCAAATGTGCTTGAAACATAATCTTTTTTACTTTCAGATGATATAAGTGGATTTCATCTATTTATTTCAATTATATGCTTATAGAATTAAATGAATGCATATATATTTCAGATAAGTATGATGAGCAATAAGAAATTTATAAAACGAGCATCAAATGTACTTCTTTAATTCACCATAATCCTACTATAATCTGCACTCAAAGCTTTGTGTGTTAATTATGAAGGAATATGAATCTCTGCATTTCCTTTATCCCTGCCTTTTAGTAGTGTCTTGGTAACATCTCCTAATGGGCTTTGTTGTCTGATGAACTGAATTACTGTGCTCTCTGCAAAGGACTCTGCTAAATCATCTTAGATAGTTGAGGAATTAACCTTCATTTAAACATTAGAATTGGGACAAATCATGAAAAGCTTTCCTCTGATGGAAAAGAAAAATCATTTTTGTTTATAGCTTTTCAAAAAGATCAAGGAGCCCTGCATTTTTCCTCCATAATTTTATTTGTATTTAAAGCAAAAATAAAAAGCAATTTTCATGATAAAAATATAATACTATTCCCTGCCCCTCGCTCTTTGAATATAGATTTTTCCTCTAAAATAAAATTTTGCCTTCCAAAATGTTATTATTTCAACCTTTTAAAGTTTTAGTTATCTATAGACACAACATAGAATATCACTTTTTTAAAATAAGTAAATTTTGTTCCATTTATAATGGTGAAATCTTCTAATTATGCATATTTCAAAATTTTCAAGATTTTCAGGTAGAACTTAATTAAATGGAAATCTGGTTGATAATTATACCCAGCTCAGCCTGAGAGTTCATGGTGCTGTCAGCCTATTTGGTCATGGGTAGCTAAGCAACACAGTCAGCTAACACCGTGGTGGAGGATATTTTTAACTTCATTGAACATTTTTCATGTATCAATTAGATATTGATTTTGCAATTTATTTTGAGATTTCACTACCTAGAATGAAAGATACACCATTAAACCAAAGGAAATGTACAAATAGAAATTTTTAAAAATATATCTTATCTAATAAAGAAGGAATATGCAAATTGACTATTATACCATAATAAGATGGCTTCACCCACAGCGGAGGCTAAGTTCTTAATGAGTAATCAGAAGGGACCTGAGGCTGCATGGCGCTGGGCCAGGGCAGGAGACCTGAGACTGTGCCCCCCCCAACCTTGGTGGGGTTTGACAGGGGACCTCAGGGCATGCCCACTGCCCTGGTGCCAGGATGGGGGACATCAGGCCATGCCCACCGCCTGGCAGGGCTTGACAGAGGACCTCATGCCATATCCTGTGCCTGGTAGAGCTTGATGAGGGACATCAAGGCATGACCTTGCCCCAGCGCTGGGACAGGGGACCTGAGGTCATGCCCTTTTTCCCCCATGGGTCTTAACAGGGGACCTCAGGCCACATACCTCACCCCAGCGCCAGGCCAGGTGACCTGAGGCTGCATCCCCCGCCTGATGGGGCTTGATGGGGGACCTCAGGCCACCCCAACCCCTGGCCTAGGCCAAGGCACCTCAAAGCGCACTCCTCAGTTTGGGCCAGAGGCCTCAGGCTGTGCCCCCCACCTGGGCACTGGGCCAGGCAACCTGAGGTGGTGCCCCCACCGGGCAGGGATTGATAGTAGTGGGGCCAGCTGGGTCTGGATCTAGCCCAATGGAGGTGGGTCCCACCAGGTCTGGGTCTCATGGGTGGGCAGGGACATGACCCTAGTTCCCATGGCATACCTCAGACTCTGACAGGAGGAAGATTTTCATATATAGTTTACTAATTTTCTTTCATCTCTGACACTCCTATTATAGAGAAAGGGCAAATAGCAATATTAAAATATTTCCTCTAATTAATTCCCTTTAAATGTGCACAAATTCTAATGTGCACAAATTTCATGCACTGGGTCACTAGTGCTAGTAATGATCTCCATGATTTGATACAGACATGATATAAATGTTACTGGAGAGTTAAACATTATACTTTACATTTTTCAAAAATTGCAAATACTTTTGAAACTTTGAAAATAATGTCTCATTAATAAAGAAAAGAGATGAGTTCAGTGTTTACCAGTGAAGATACCAACACATCCAAAGTTAAATAATTTAATTTGTTTCTAAACCCAAATTAATAGTCTAGAGACAAGTTCATGATTACTCAATAAGTAGAAAATGAGTTAGACACTAGGATTATGTACTCTTGCTAAACAGCATTTCAAGGATTGAGGAGAAATGTAACAAGTTGTCTGGTATCATAAATGCCAGAGAAGCCTTGGGTAAAAACTTTTGGAGTACTTACTGGATTTCTAGATCCCTGTGTCCTGTGCTGCAGAATGCTAATGGCCACAAAGAACATTTACTCCATCAGGTAACACTGGTTCATTTCCACTCACTAAGTTTGATCGAGTTTCACTCTTTAACATAACCTGATATTCACTATCACAGATAGGAAACAGAATGGCTTAGAGAGAATAAACAATCAACAAATAAACAAAAGATGTCCAGAAATGACAACTGTGAAGGTTCAATACAAATCAACAATTAATATCCATGTTCCTAAATTAGATACTTTTCTGCTACTTTGTGTCCTCACTTATGCAATGGGATGATATTTTCTACCATTCAGAATATTATGAAAAATAAATGAAATACTTAAAATATCTAGCACAAATTAGACAACTTAAATATGATCCAATTATGTTCCCACCCTTTGTAAGCAGACACAATGATCAAGTATGGATAGTGTTCTAGACATTTGTAATAATCATATCTGTTATCATTAATACAATCTAGGAAGCTACCAGCTCTTAAGCATCTTTGCTATTTTCAAAGATGTATAATCAATCTTTCAGTAGCAGAATAGATGTTATTTCTAGAAAAAAGTGGAAATTGACCTGGGGTAACTGAATGTAAAGAAGGATTTTATAAACTTATATCTCTCATGATTTAAAACCTACTGAACATTTTAGATTTTAAAACTCTTCTCAAATATATTCCCTGCTTCATTTAAATATGATGATAACTTGACTAATATAATAAAATCCACTTTTAAAGGAGACCATTTATGAGGTTTTCCTGTGTGATTTATTTAAGAATCTGAAATCATCGTTCTGTTTCCCAAGTATATTCCTGGTGGTATTCACTGTATTTCTTAAGTAATATCTTAAAGGCTGAGGGATATTTGTCTGTATAAACTGAAGGACTCCATGTTTCCTTCATACATTGATAGTGGAGACAGTGACATGTTTGAGGAAGATTCCCCTACTATTCCATTGTTCATTTTTAGGTATTAGCTAAGTTGAATTTCAAGCATCAGCATCCATAGTTGGTGAAAGTGATCATATCAGGATGCTGATGTAGCCTCCTAAGGAGATACTCAGATCTCAATCCTAGCACAGTAAGGAGACAACATGGGAGAAGCCTTGTTGGACTCAAAGCAGTGATGTGAGCAGGAGTTCACTATTTTTAGCTTCATTTACTCTTGTTTGTGTTCCTTTCCCTGTAGGCTGAATAAGGTAGAACCCCACTCCTGCTCTTGGGGACAACAAAGACAGGAAGTCACATAATACACTCCCTTCAGTTCTGAAGTGGAGATAAGATTAAACAATAGTAATGCCTGTCACTACTGACATAAAAATTAATTGAAAACATTATCAGAAATGCCACTAATTCAAAGTTCTCCAATCACACTTCCAATAGAGACACCCATTTCCTGGCACTCTGGAGACTTGCAAATAAAAGGATCAAAATGTAACTACTCCTTTAAAATGAGTCACAGGCGAAGTAAAAGCCAACAGAATATCCATGCCTGAAAATTGATAATGACATTGGACAATTACAAAATATGAAAAACTACTTTTCATGTAATAGTTTTTATTAGTTAATAATAGAAACAGGCTTCTGCATGTTGGTATGCATGATATATGTTAGAGTACTATTATATGTGAACTATATTACTGAACACAATAAGAAGATGGTCATATGCATTTGAGAGTTTGCATATTGGTGTGTGTGTGTGTGTGTGTGTGTGTATATATATATATATATATATATATATATATATATATATATTTATATAAATGTTAGTATCAAATATATGTAGAAGGTGGGAATACCTTGCTATTCTGTGCACACAACTTATTTTATGACTAGAGGCCCGATGCATGAATATTCATGCAAGAGTAGGCCTTCATTCTTTCCCAAGGCTGCCAGCACCAACTTGCCTCCTGCACTTGGGACCCAAACTTCCCTCCTCCAGCTGGGACTAGTGACCCAGTGCACAGTATTTGTGCATAGGGCAGGGTGTCCAATCTAGGACCCTCTCCAGTCTGGGACCCCTTAGAAATCCCTCTTGCATTCTGGTACTACTAGCTGTAACTGCTCACCTGTCTGCCTGCCTGATCACCCATAACCACTCTGCCTGCTGGCCTGCTTGCTCCCAAGTGCCATGCTAGCCTGACCACCTCCAATAGCCCTCCCCTCCTCTCTTGATTGCCCCTAAGCACATGTGCATCGGCCCAAACACCATGGCTTTGTCTGGAGGGATGTCCAGAAGGTCTCCCAGAAGGTCTCCCAGTCCAATTAGCATATTACCCTTTTATTAGTATAGATTGAGTTGCTATTACTTTACGATAATGGTTCAGTTTTCAGAATTTATCTGTGGTTCAGTTTCCAGAATTTACTCAGTTTGATTTGTATTTGTTATTATTTTCCCCTGGCACATTATTGAGCTTAAAGATCATCATATAATTTCAAAACTATTTATTTCATCTTCCGTTAATCTGAGTATTTGTTCTTAAAGCATCCCCTTTTAAAAAAATCACTTATTTTTAAAGTTTAAATTTTGACCCAAATAAAAAACCACAAATAATATTCTAATCATTTTTAATACAGTAAACACAGTTGTTGTTGACCTTGAAATTATATTGATGCTTTTAAAGTTTTAGGTCATTTTCTTTCCCTTCACTTTTGAGTTGTATTATGTTTAAATAGCTAATCTCACACAAATATGATAAAGAAGTTATCCTGAAATAAATCTCCTTTATTTCATTTCTCCTTTTTTTTTCTTGTATTTTACTTAGCAGGATATACCTTATTAAAATGATCATGCAACTTTTCTCTATTTCTAGGTTCAGCAGATTGTTTTTTTTGGTTCTCCATTTTTGGCAAATATTAATTTAATATTTACCATATTATCTGTCAATAATGCTAAACTAGGACAGATATAATTTCTAAAGAATGTATGCAACTGCCCTAACTGGTTTCGCTCAGTGGATAAAGCATCGGCCTACAGATTGAAGGGTTCCAGGTTCCATTCCAGTCAAGGACATGTAGCTTGGTTGCAGGCACATCCTCAGTAGAGGATGTGCAGGAGGCAGCTGACTGATGTTTCTCTCTCACTGATATTTCCATCTCTCTATCCCTCTTCTTTCCTTTCTGTAAAAAAAATTAATAAAATATATTTTAAAAAAATAATCTATGCAATTAATTTTAAATATATCCTTACTGTTTTTACTTAAAGTTGACTGTAGCAAACTGTTTTTAACTCCTAAATCTTGCTTCACATTCTTAAAAAAATGTAATTTCATGTTCTAATATAGTTAGGAATTTAATAATAGGTTTTATTATATGATAATACTTTTCCATATCCTACTTTGTATTGATTAGAAGAAATATAGTATATGTAGTGAGTGAGATTCTGGAATGTTGTGTCAGAATATGAAGTGTGACAAGATATTAAAAACTTTTGAACCTAAGTTTCTCATCTGAAAATGAATGTAAGTATATAAACCCTTGATAATAGTAAGATATAAATTAGCTTTTCATATGAAATACCTAAAATTCAGTTTGATATGCCACTGATATTCAAAAAATTGTAGCTATTATCATTAAGTACATGCTAAACTTTACTTTAAAGTTTTAATTAATGGGAATGCCTTTAGGAAATAAAGCAAACATTTAGATTGTGCTACCAACCAACAAGCTGGTCTTTATTTTTTTCTGGGATGTTTTATAACTGAATAAAATTAGCAAGCTTAGAATATAAAACATATATGGATCTTTTTTTAAAATGGATTCATTAAATTTTGCTATTTCAAACTTCGTGATTATCTTCACAAAATCTTGATTTTTTGAAAAATATGCATGTGGTTCTTAAAAATTTGACTAGTTCCTTCCCTAAATGTGGGTGGCCTCAACTTAAACACTTATACAAGGAAGCAGGAGACATGATCTAGAATATATTTCAAAGAATTTAAATAGGTATCCTATTAATTAACATCTGTATTCATTTATGCCTAGCTTTACATTGGATGGATTCTATAGCCTATATTCTGCCATGGTTCAGAACACGGGACTCTTTCTAACTAGAAAAAAGGATGTGAAATAATTAGTGCAAAAAAGATTGTTCATTTCACCTCCAAGAAAAACTTTTGACTTCTTTATGTTAATGTTAAACAAGAAATATTTACTCTATTGGCATTTGTGACAGATATAAATAACTTTTGGGATGGAGGAGGAATCCTTAAATATTACAAGAAGTTCTTGGTTAGGAAAGTACTTTCAATACTTCAGCATCCGTGTATGATATGAATGATTTTATGAATGCATTCAAGGGAAAACAATTGGAAATAATACCTTTGCTATCCATTTTTTTCTATTTGAGTGATGCTGCAATGTAGCCATTGAATAAAATCAGTCACATTGAGGGAAATTTGGGCTTGGGACTTTACTTTTTTTAATATATGGAAATATATAATTTACTAGTCTCCTAATACTAATTACCTCTTGTAATATTTTTCCTGAAGTTTCTTTATACAAATCTAAATTGAGCTATATTATTTATCCTTCTCTAAGAACCTCATTTAAATCTGAACACCAAGTATAAGGTGAGTGTACCTTGTTTTCACATTGATGCTCTATAATGAATATATTACCACAGGAATCTTCTTGGCTTACCTTTTGCTGTTGAGTAACACCACATTTTATTAAAGATCTGTGAAGTATTCCCTGAGTTGTTATATAGCCTATTTTCTTTAGATTGTAAGTTTTGCATAGTCTTGACTTTGTATAGTGATAACAGGAAACAAGAATAATGAGATAAATCTTCTTTCAGGTTTTTTAATTGAGAAACAAATTATTTCATAGTTTCTCATTAGTTATTCACATGGATTCTAATGACAAGGTGCCAACATTCACACCTTAAACAAGTTAATTAATCAGGTAGTAATGAATTGGGTGATACCTGAGTGTTGGTGTGCTGAATAATCACAGTTCCTAATAATGTGCTTAAATGTCTGTAAACCTGAGAGAGCAAGTTGAAATTCAGATTTTCTGAGTTCTGCATAGATAAGCATGTATTAGCTAATGAGAAAACTAATTTTAACTTAGTACTGCAGTTATAATTTTAATTGTGATATATATCTGCATATATAGATAATACACACATATACGTTTATTCCACAATTTTATGTATTTTTATATAAGTGTCTGAGCCTGATTACACTTCAGCCTTCACATTTAGACAATTTGTGCTTTGGTTAGGCAGTCCATAAAATTTTATAGTTTAAATCTCATTGTTCAATTGTGATTTCATATATGAAACTAGGTAAGAGTGAAATTTTAGTTGGAATCCCATAATATGATAAACTGTGTAAGTGTATCAATAAGTATAGGTGACTATAAGTAAGTACAGTGGTACCTTGAGATACGAGTGCCCTGACATACAAGATTTTTGAGATAGGAGCCATCTAGTGAGCGATTTTTTGTTTTGACATACGAGCAACATTTGAGATATGAGTAATTGCTCGGATCAGCCGGCTGCACACGACCCACCAGTTTACCCCGACTGGAGTGTCTCATAGTTTCCCACACCTCAGTCAGTGTGCTTGTTTACCTCTTTGTCGAAGAATCTTTTGTGTATTTACATACTTTATCACATTTCTTTTTATAACCATGGGTCCGAAGAAAGCGAGTGGAAAGGTCAGTGCTCAGAAGAGGATGATGTCTATTGAATTAAAGCATGAAATCATAGAAAAATATGAGCAAGGTGTGTTAGTGGCTCACTTGACGAGGCAATACGGGTGTAGTACTTCAACGATATGAACTGTGCTTAAACAGAAGGAGTCGATAAAGGGTATAATGCCAACTAAGGGTGTTACAATAATTTCTAAGCTCCATAGCTCTCTCCATGAAAAGATGGAGAATCTACTGATGGTGTGGGTGACGGAGAAGCAGCTTAAAGGAGATACGTTAACACAGGGCATCATATGCGAGAAGGCGCGAGTGACTTATGGTGATTTGCTGGAGCAGACCCCGCACACTTCCATGGACGAAGCATCGAAAGACTCATTTAAAGCCAGTAAAGTCTGGTTTGATAACTTCAGGAAAAGGTCCGACATTCACTCCATCATCAGGCATGGTGAGGCAGCAAGTTTGGATGTGAAGGCAGCTGAGGATTACCTCAAAACTTTTTCTGAACTGATAGAAGCCAAAGGATATATCCCCCAGCAAGTCTCCAACTGTGACCAGACAGGGCTTTTCTGGAAGAAGATGCCGAATAGGACTTATATAACAGCAGAAGAGAAGGCGATGCCAGGCCACAAACCCATGAAGGATAGGCTAACTCTCGCACTGTGCGCCAATGCCAGTGGTGACTGCATGATCAAGCCTCTGCTCGTATACCATTCGGAAAACCCCAGAATCTTTAAGTCACATAAGATTTTAGAAGATAAACTGCAAGTTATGTGGAGGGCAAACCCGAAGGCATGGGTCACCAGGCAGTTCTTTGTGGAGTGGGTAAACCTGGTTTTCGGCCCTTCTGTTAAGAAATATCTACAGGAAAACAACCTAACCATGCAAGCCCTCCTCGTCCTCCACAATGCTCCTGCTCACCCACCGAACCTCGAAGATGAACTCCTCGAAGAGTTCAAATTTATAAAGGTTGTCTACCTACCTCCCAACACCACTCCTATCCTGCAGCCCATGGATCAAGAGGTGATTTCTAATTTTAAAAAGCTGTACATCAAGCACCTGTTCTGGCGCTGCTTTCAGGTGATGGAGAACACAAACCTCAACCTTGGAGAGTTCTGGAAGAAGCACTTTAACATCGTAATATGCCTCAGAATTATTGATCAGGCCTGGCTGGGTGTTACAATGAGGACTTTGACCTCTGCATGGAAGAAGCTGTGGCCTGAGGCCATATCCAAAAGGACCTTGAAGGATTCAAAGGCGAGGTGCCAATGGCGGAGGAGATAGTGTCTCTTGGGAAATCCATGGGCCTGGAGGTGGATGAGAGAGAAGTGAATGAGCTCGTTGAGGAGCACTTTCCGGAACTCACCAAGGAGGAGTTACAAGAGTTGCAGTCTCAGCGACATGCGGAGGTTCTCCAAGAAATTGGTTTCGAGGAGGAGCCAGAGGTGGAGGAAATCTCTACAAGTGAGATAAACGAGATCTTAGAAATGTAGGAGAGGGTGTCACACTTCTTGGAAAAGAAACACCTCAAAAAAGTTGCTACTGGTCGTGCATTGGAGCTGTTCAATGAAATTTGCCTCACCCATTTCAGAAACATTCTGAAAAGGATGAAGAGGCAAACCTCATTGGACACTTTTTTTTTAAATCGGCCAAAAATGCAAAGACCAGTAGCGATTAAGTTCAGTGAAGTTTAGTTAAGTTACATTCAGTTTAGGGATAAAGTGTAGCATTGAGTGTAACGAGTAGGTAAATGCACTTTATAAAACCATTTTATTCCTTTACATTCTCTTTTATTATGTTTTTATACAATATTTGTCATTTATAAATACATTTTTCTTATTCAGAAACACGTAAAAAGAACAACTGGGGTGGCATTTTGGGGGCTGGAATGGATTAACGGCATTTCAATTGATTTCAATGGGGAAATTTGCTTTGAGATATGAGCAACTTGATATATGATCAAGGTTATGGAACGAATTAAACTCGTACCTCGAGTTACCACTGTATGTCAAATGAGATATCATTATCAGGAAGACATTACTGAATTGCAAATAAACTCAAGGACCCTGAATGCCCCCTGATTACAAGGATACATTGGAGACGTTTCAGGTTCTCGTCACCTGGATTTCCTTCTTTAGCCACCTCAGGAAAGATTAGCATACAAACAAATATACATCTGTTATGCTGAATATCACCTTGTTATATCATAGAAGATTTAAATAAATATTTTAAGAATAGACAAGGTATTCCTATTTTCCATAATGATTTTATAGACAAGTCTATCTCTAAGGAAACAGAAGGCTCAGGATACAAAGTGGTGTGTGTTTTCTCTTCCACAGTTTCATCCTGGTGAAATCAATAAAGAATCAAAAATATGTTTCCTAAGTGTAATATGTGGGACATTTACATTACACTGGTGACAAAATATCCTATATAATAAAAGCCTAATATGTAAATCAACCAAATGGTGGACTGGTGGAATGACTGGTCACTATGATGTGCATTGACCACCAGGGGGTAGACACTCAATGCAGGAGCTGCCCCCAGCCCATAGGCACCAGGCCAGCAAAAGCAGGTGCTAATGGTAGCCCCCTGATCACCCTGCTGGTTATCCCACAGAGGGAGGTGACCGGAGGTGTCATTGGGGGTAGGGCCAGCAAAGTGATAGCACCAAGTCAGGTGCCAGAAGAGGGCCTCTCCATCACCCTGCTGGTCACCCACAGATTGGCGATGATAGCTAGCCTGGCCTAGGGATCCTACCCGTACATGAATTTCATGCATTGGGCCTCTAGTTGTAGCATAATAACATAGATCATTAACTCTCAATAATTAGGATTACTAACTAGAAGGTGGGTATGGAAAGAAAGGGAATATTCAAATTCTGATAATTCTATGAACTGTTTTATTGTCAAAGTGAGTTAATGTGGTTAGCAGCAAGGAGCTGGCACTTCTAGGATGATGCTGCCTAATGGGCATTTAATAATAATCAGATCTTGATTTTAGCTACTACAGAATGGGAGTTACACAGCCACGCCATGAACCTGGGTCACTAAGGACAGAAAGGAGTATGGAAGGTTGGGGTACAAGTGTCCCATTCGCATTTCCACCACATCTTTAAGAGGTTTGAGACCCTATTCATCAAAACTCAACAGGCACCTCTCTTAAACTTCCTGCCTTTGAGAGGGAGGCACTTAGCTTACTTCTGCTGCAACTTAAATTCAATAAGCTGGTAAGCCCCCTGCCTTTGAGTAACTTAAAATTCTCTCATTCTGCTTACTTATCTATTTACACATATTTGTGAATGTGTAATATTTATTTTTGCATGGATCAGTTGACATACAGGCTGAAAGATGTGTATACTACATGAGCATGCATGTCTGCATATTTACATATACTTAGCTAGCTTTCCTGATGTATTTTATTTTTTCTTTATTTTCATTTTTGTTTGTGGATTTCTTTTGTAGAGAAAGTTGTTTCTATTTGTTCTGTTTTGACTTGAGTTAAACAGAACTCAATGCCCCAACTTTCTGAATGGTGGCATCATTCAACCATTCACAGTCTCATTAGCAGTACAATCTAGAGGTCAGACTTTAGTTACCTACCTGCCTAGAGTATGACATATACTGATGAATTAACTTTTAATTTAAATAATGCATCAGGTGAAATTCAGCAAATGGGAACAATGAATGGATTTTATTAATGAAGATCAATATTAAATAATACATAATCACCATGTCATGGATTTCAAAACACTCATTTTAGACAGGAGAGAGAATGATAGATTTTCTTATTTTGCTTGAGTCTACACTAAAGTTTTCTAGACCCTATGTGGTCTAACAATTAAATTTTACTCTGCTGGAATATAATGAATAGTGTTCTAGCTATTGAAATACATACATATGTTTATTCTTATTTTCACATTACAGAGTGTCAGAATAAAACCATGATCTTTATTTACATTCTATTATGAGTAACTGTCAATAATACTCATTAATGGAAGGATAAAATGAAGGCGCCAAAATAAAATATTTTATGATTTTCCAAAGGCACTTGATATTATGCAGTTCACCTTTTTCTCCTAAAAACAGTGTATGAGCAATACAAAACCCCAAAATGCCCTAAAGCTTTTGTTTAAAAATGACATGGTTTTGCTAAGTTGTTGTCAAAAAAAGGAAAAAAATACAGAAGCGTGTATATCATTAGCACAATGGCATTCCACTATTTTCTTTTACAAAACAAATTACATAAATGGGGTTTGCATTGTTTGCTATACTTTACCCAGAGATTGGGATAATTAAGTTTCAAGAACTGAGATGCTTTAAAACACATTTAATTTAGTAAAATTGGTAAGGAAGCTACTGCAATTTTAAAATAAATAAATAAATAAATAAGAACAAAAGTTTCCTATGTCTTACTGGGTAATTTGGAGTGAATTTAGACTATGGCATTAGAAGTACAAAAGGTAACTAAAAATGCCATTAAATGAAATGTTCCAAGTCCAAGCAATTTCCTTTTTAACAGAAAGCAAAATGCAAACAGATTACTAAAGCCCTGCTGTGTTTAATTTAAGTGTATGTAAGCCTTTTACTCACAGTCATTTTGGCTGGAGATAATCAAGGCCATCCACCGTGTTTGGGGCTGTGAAACATGGGTTGTCTACAGTTGCTCACTCTTTGATTCCACCTTGCTTGTGTCGGCCAGGGTTCACATCACACAAGATCAGCTCATTCATCTTCTGACAGGGTGGGATTCTCCTGTTTCTATCTCCCATCCATTTGCTTTGGTTTGCTTGCAGCAACATGAAATCACATGTATAACTGCATGTCCACCATTGCAAGGTGACACAACTGGCTACATAAAAGCACACAGACCTCAGCTGTATAAATGTAAATTACTTACAAACATCTTCTAGGTGGGTTATTTGTGTACATATGCATGGTTTATTCAGCATAAAATGTCAAATGATAAACCTTGCAAATATGAAGTCATCATTTTTATACTATTCAAATTGCTAGAAGTATTTGGTATATACAGGACCCATTTTAAAAAGGAGGCAAAATCTTGGTAGTGTTTCTAAAAGTAATTAAGACAAGTGACTAAACCCATTTTTTAAATATATAGAGAATTAAAGAGGTTAGGAAAGAAATAGGTGCAGCTAATGAGACTGTTTTTTATTGGAATGATTATTTTTCTAATATTATATTTTTAAACATATTTAACAATTTGAGATAAGATTATTTGGAAGATAGAGGTTACCATTTATGAGAGAGATGCCCAATTTTATATTTAAACTTCTTGTTAGCAAGGAGAAAATTTACCAGGTATGATGATTGGGTCATTATTTTAATTTTCAAAAGAATACATTGTGTATTTATTAAGCATTTGAGTGTTCATGACTCCCTGATGGTAGGTTATATTCACAAATAAAATGTCAGTGAATAAAATAAGTGTTTTTGGCTTGAAGTTAGAACATGCAGAATTCCAGGTATGTCTGTGGCACAGATACACTGAGTGGCCAGATGATTATAATCTCTGATTAATGGCATAATAATCTGGCCACTCAGTACATATATATATTAGAGGCCTGGTGCATGAATTCATGCATAGATGGGGTTCAGCCAACTTGGCCAAGAGGAGGGAACATGATGGACGGTTGGCTGGCCTGCCTGCTGGTCGAACTCCTGGTGGAGGGAACAATTTGTATTTTAGCCTTTTATTGTATAGGATGTACAGTGAGTGGCCATATTATTATATGTTTAGAGGTCACAATAATCTGGCCACTCAGTGTATATAAATATATTCTGCCACTTTTCAATAAACAAAGAAGAGATTTTTGGAGATCAGGACAAGCTCTTTCTTAAGCACTTGTGAAATGTTACAAAGAGACTATTTTTTGTTTGTTTGTTTTTGATATGATAACTAAATAAAAGTCCCTGAACATATTTAACATGATCCAGAGTAGCATAAAGAAATTTCAGAAATGTTATTAAATGGTGTGATCAAACAGGCATTAAAAAATAGTAGGGCCATCTGAACTTCTGATGCAAAATGATCAGAGTAGCCTCTATCATGAAACGGACAACCACAGTACCAACGGGAGAGCTGCTTAGTCTTTGAGCTCACAGGAATACTGGGAGTCATCAACAAGCTGGCATTACAGCCAATAATGAGTGTTTCAATGCACTTTGTTGTGCTGTGTCTAGCTCAGGAAAAATTATTACTTAAAATGTGCAGTTTTACCTCATTCAGTTTAGGTAGCTCTTTTAAGGGAGCTATTAAAATGATGGCAGTCATGTATTCAAGTTATCATTAGAATAATTAAAGTGGTTCTTCCTACATTTTAAACATACCCTGACCCTATATATAGTTAGTACAATATTATTAACTATATTCCCTATTCTGTGATTTATATCTCTGTGACTATTCTGTAACCACCAATTTGTACTTATTTATCATTTCAACTTTTTTGAACAGCAGCCCCCAACCTCCATGCCCTCTGATAACTGTCAGTCTGTTTTATATATCTATTAGTCTGTTTCTTTCCTGTTTATTGGTTTATTTTATTCTTAGATTCCACATATAAGTGTAATATATGGTATTTTATTTTCCTGTCTAATTTCACTTAACAAAGTACCTTTAAGTTTATCCATGTTGTCTTAAAATGTAAGATAGCATTCTTTTTTATGGCTCCAGTAGTATTCTATTGCGGAAATATACCACATTTTTATCCACTCATCTAAAAATGGGCATTTTATCTTTCTTCCATATTTGGTCTATCTATATATATAAAAGCTAATATGCAAAGTGTTCCCTTGGGAGTTTGACCAGGAGACCATGAGATCACTGGGACAGGTACTGACCACCAGGGGGCAGTGCAGAATAAAGGAAGGCCTCAGCCAGCAGCAGACAGCCTAGGAAGGGAGGCCCAATCTGGCATTCAGAAGATCCTGAACAGCCCTGATTAGGGACCCTACCAGTGTACAAATTTCATGCACCAGGTCTCTAGGGACCCTACCAGTGTACAAATTTCATGCACCAGGTCTCTAGTCTATACTAATGGTAATATGAAAATTGGTCATGACACCCTCATAGTAACAACCAAACAGCAGCTGCATGAGGTGACCAGGCTGGCAGGGAGGTTAGTGAGGAATGACCAAACAAATGACCAGCAGGTTGTGTGGGGCAACCAGGCCAGCAAGGGGGTTAGCGAGGTATGACCAAACAACTGGACAGCAGGGGGCAGTGAGGGGCAACAAAGCCAGCAAGGGGAGGGGGAGTTAGAGGTGGCCAGTCCAACAGAGGGGAGCAATTGGGGCAACCAAGCCAGCAGGGGGCAGTTAGGGATGACCAAGCTGGCAGGCAGAAGTTGTTAGGGGTGATTAGGCTGGAAGGCAGGTGAGCAGTTAGGAGCAGTCCCCAATGGTGAGGGAGCAGGCTGGACTGAGGGGACCCCCTCCCCCATGCACAAATTTCATGCACTGGACCTCTAATAATGCTGCAAATAATGTGGAGGTGCATATATTTTCTTTTTCAAATTAGTGTTTTGGGTTTATTTGGATATACATAGAGTCTCCAAAAATGTGTATACACTTTAATAGCTGATAGCTCAATTTTGAAAATGAAATGTATTTTAATGAACACTTCTTTATAATTATTCAAAGTGTGTGTGTAATCTTATGGAGACATCCTATGATCCCAGAAGTGAAACCACTGGGTAATAAGGCAATTTCATTTTTAATTTTTTGAGGAAACTTTATACTGTTTTCCATAGTGGTTACTATACAACTGAAACAAACAGAATAATATTAAATGTAAACTATAATTGGAAGATAATTTAAAAATAATTAAGAATAAAACATTGGGAAAAAACAGTGAATGCTAATTTCTAATCAAAGCTGAATCTGGAATGATTTTTTAGGAAGGTACTAATATAAAATATTCAATTTAATTGTTATGATTTAGAGCATCTACCTTCACTACCACTCATCCAACTGAAAAATATCTGAATTTATTTATTTAAAAAAAATTTATTAGTGCGAAAATACATGGTGATGAGGTGTGTCTATATGTAACTTTCCTCCACAAGTTTGTCACTATGAACATCATTAATGTGTATGTATGTAGTTGGTAATGTCAAGATATGTGGTGATTTGGATTGAATATTTAATGATCCTGACTTTACCTCAATAAAAGAATATTCAAACTCATGGAAGGGGAGAATAGAATGGTGATTGCCAGGGGTTGGTATGTGAGGTAAATAGGAAGTTGTTGTTCAATGGGTATAAAGTTTCCTTTAAGTAAAATAAATACATTTTACTCATCTGCTATGAGTGTATCCCCCACGTCCCAAATGGTTCAGGGTTCAGGTTCAGGTTTTGGGTTCTGGAGGAGGCTGCACACAAATGAAAGAGACAAGACAAGAAAATAATTTGGAAATTAGGGACCAGGCAGAAGCCCAAGAGAAGACTTCACTTTGCTCTGGCCTTGCCATCCTTTTTATTCAGGTCTGGGATACACCCATAGCCCTTAGGCAGCCAATTCCAGTAATAGCTTGATGATAGCCCATCAGAAAGGATTTACATAAGATAAAAGGTGGGAGTTGCTTCAGCTATCTTTGTCTCAACTAGACAGTGGGTGTATGGGTCTGACTCTTGCCAGAGCCTCAAAGTTGATCAGTCTTCGAGGTTCCTTGTCTACATCTCTCTGTTAGTAAAGGCAATGGGCAGCTTCCAACAGTCTGCTTTACAACACAGTCAAGAGCAAGCAGTACTATATTGTGTACTTTACAAATGTAAGAAGGCAGGTCTTTCATTAAGTGTTCTTACACAAGCAAAAAAATTAACTAAAACAAAGGAGTATGAGGACATTTTTAGAGGTGGTAGATCTGTTTGTTACCTTGATTTTGGTGATGGATTTATGAGTATATGTATGTGTTCAAACTTACCAAATTGTACATATTAAATATTTAATAATGTATATGTATACATCCTCATTCTTTTGATATATGAGAAATTTTTTTAGTGGTGCTCAAACTTGGCTGGTACTTGTTCAAGAATGGATTTTTATATTTTCAGGAATTTTGCAACCCATCTGTTAAACCATTGGTGGTTTAAACTTAGTAATAATGGAAATATTTACACTATGAAAATTCACAAATGCTACACACAAAGGTTCTTCCTTTCCTTCCAAAACTGGTTGCTAAATATATTTATTAACATAACACAGATATTAGTTTCCACAATGAAGAGTAAAGAAGTAATATTTAAGATATATATATATATATATATATATATATATATATATATATATATACAAAGTAATGATTTATTGGCCAATAATTAGGTTAAGTATGATGACAACATTGATACCAAAGGACTGTATTTTATTAAGAGACCTTTAAAAACATTCTTTAAAATATATTTTACTGATTTTTTACAGAGAGGAAGGGAGAGGGATACAAAGTCAGAAACATGGATGAGAGAGAGACATCGATCAGCCGCCTCCTGCATGCCCCCTACTGGAGTTGTGCCTGCAAGCAAGGTACATGCCCCCCGACCGACCGGAATCAAACCTGGGACCTTTCAGTCCGCAGACCGATGCTCTATCCACTGAGCCAAACCGATCTCAGCTAAAAATATTTTTTATCTCTGGGGTATTTTAATTCTATGTACAAGATGTTAATATTATATATATTTGTTAAAAGAATAACAGGGATAAATGAGAAAATTAATTCTATCTTATATATTATTTACAACTTCCTTTTATCCCTCATTCCCATCACTAGAAAAGCAGTAATATGCAAATTTCAACGTTATTCATGTTACACTATTGTTACTTGACTTGATATGCAGAATAAGTTATTCACTTTGTTTATCATGACACCCTACTATTTAAATCTCAACTTCAGTCCTGCTAGTAATCATCTCACTAGCTGGTACAGAATGTTCCACTCCTTTTCTAACTCAGAATGAAACAACACCAGAGTTATCACAACAATCTTATCCATCCATTGATTTCTCCTCAGCTGAAGGATCGACTTCAAGGCATCTTTGAGTTCTTCAGGGTTTTATTTGGATTATGAGACTGAAGTCTTTGTTTCTTTGAATTTGATGAAAGTAATTATCACCAATTCTTCGTTCTAGGGATAGAGCATTACTAGAATTGTCAAAGTTCACCTAATGATCCTGTGTAATGGAAGTGCGTTTTTCTTTATGGCTCCAACTTAGAAATCCATTGATCAACCTGTTTTTATTTTGCATATTGCATTCAAAATATTTTTTAAAATCATTTTCATCTTCTTTATAGTATATTATTTAGGTGGTTAGTATATTCCACTTTCCAAAATCCAAATGACTGCCTGGTATATTTGAAAATTTCTACATAAAAGTGCTCTATAAAACAAATGTTTTTGTTGCATGATCACAATTTCCAGCCACCAGTCAGGAACATGATTTTACAAGATTGTTTCAGCCTCTATGGTAGGGGGAAAAATACATTTTGTTTTTAATGCAGTTCAAGGAGTCAAAACTTGAAAATATTTTATTTTTTCTAACATTTAAGATAACAGAGTAGCTGTTTTAATCTTATATACCAGAATCACTGCAAATCTATTAAAATCAACTTTTTATTACCAGATTTAAAATGCAGTTGGAAGTGAGTTCTTGTGACATTATCATTTGCCACATTTTTTTCACATGCTATTGTGTTTCTGGTTTACTGAGGTTTTCTTATTTGTTTTACTGGAAGAGAAATATTTGAGTAACAGAGAATAAAGTATACTCATCCTTTGGATTTGTGTTATATATATATATCAACATGCTAGGATGAACTTGATCAGCAACAATACTTAGGTATGTTGTACTATTCAGATGTTGTTCCACATGAATTAAAGGACCCAAATCATGCCAGGTAAGCATGCCTCAAACCATAACACTGCCCCTATCAGCTCAAAGGGTTCTACTCATGCATGTGGGGCACATGCTTTCATACTGTTTCCTTGAAATTCTCACTCTGCCATCTACATAATGCAACTGGAAACGTAATTCATTGGATCACATGACTTTTTTTCCAATGCTCAACTCTCCAATCCTTGTGTACCTGTATGAGTTGGAGACATTTTATCTTGGTAACTGCATTCAGCAAAGGTGTTCAAACAGGCCTTCAGCTTCCATATCCCATATGATCCAATGTATGGCTAATTTGCCTACAAATGTCGGGTGGTCATAATAAACTGGCCACTCAGTGTATATATGACCTATATATTCATGCAGGAGATTCTGAAACTGCCTAGATTTCTTCTGAACTTAATGTGATTTTATTCATAGAGACACTTGTTGATCTGATACCTTGAATATTGGAGCAAATAAAAAACTGAAAGTGATAAAATAATGACTGATTTTAAATGTGGGGTCCCTTATTCAAAAGACTAGCAAATCCATCTGAGCAACACTAATATACAAATGGGTGAAATTCCCTCTCAAACCTGGTGACCAATGATTGGTATCAGTTTCAGAGAGAAGAAATCTTTCTCAGGGCTAAGAGACAGCAGGAATAGTTGTAATATCAGTGGCAACCTTGATACACATCAAAGAAAATGAAGCCCTATGGCTGAAGAAATTACATGGATACCATAGACCAGTAATTTTAAATATTAAAAGGCTTTTCTCAAGCTAAAGACAATTTGTAGTTGTAAGCAGATAGCCCAAGGTTAGCAAGTACTGAGAAAAATCAGTCGCTTGAACTTAGTATATTATTTTTACCTTTAAGCTTCCTAAGGATTAAGCAACTCATCTAATATTCTCTGATTCTTGTGATTTAACCCCATCATTGTAGTGTGTTTGCGCGCGTGTGTGCTTTCTTATCAATTTATGTACATATTTTTAAAATACTTTCTTTAATCCATTTTCTATAACATATATTGAAGAATCATAGCAATTTTTAAATTTTAATAGAATTGTATTGTCATTTGAGGTGTCTCTGACCTATTTTAAACTTTGTATTTAAGTTGAAATTCAAATTTGAAGTCTAATTTTCTTTCTTTTATTTTTTATTTTGAGAGTGTGTTTATTAAAGCTGGGGACAGTGAAACAAGGAAGGGTTTACTTTAGAAGAAGCAACAAAGGGGGCCTTGGAAACAGGTTTAGGGGATTAACCCTGGGACAAGCTGCCTCTGCCACTGCTCCCCTGGTTGCAAGTCTCATGGGGTCCCTTAGAGTTTAGGAGATGCATGCCTAGAGGGGAAAGTGGGGGAGAAAAAGGCACAGGTATGCTCCCGGGAGGGAGAGAGAGTTTCATTTTCTTTCTTAATAAAAGCCATCTTATTTAGCTACCATTCTATGGTGTTGTTGTGTCAACTTGATAATATAAGCAGAAAGATCAGAGGTTCTGATTTATGATGGTTCCTTTAAAATATAACTTGCATGTTACCCTTCAGTCTACAGTATTTGCTTGCTTGGTATCTAACAAAGGCTCATTAAAATGAGTGAAACTGATACAAAACTTACCTTGAAACATTTTCTCTGCTAAACTCTATTCTGAAAGAATTTTCTAATTTGCAATTTATATTTTAGTCTTTGACCAAGATATTAGAAAGAAATTACATGTATTACTGTCTGAAAATACAAAATAACTATTTCAAAATGGAAAATAATAAAAATACTTGGATTATGAAGACATTTATATTCATATTATTTATTTTTAAAGGAAGAAAATTTAACATGATTTATCACTAATTAAATAGTACGTTGAGCCGAAACCGGTTTGGCTCAGTGGATAGAGCGTCAGCCTGTGGACTGAAGGGTCCCAGATTCGATTCCGGACAAGGGCATGTACCTTGGTTGCGGGCAGATCCCCAGTAGGGGGAGTACAGGAGGCGGCTGATGGATGTCTCTTTCTCATCGATGTTTCTAACTCTCTATCCCTCTCCCTTCCTCTCTGTAAAAAATCAATATAATATATATATTTTTAAAATAAATAAATAAAAATAAATAGTATTTTGAAAGTTGTGATTTAGTAAATGTTTGCCATTTCCAAATACCAGAACAATCTTTGTATAAAAATTTGTATAAGAAGATTTTAGATTTTCAAATGAAGTGATGTTTGGACATATGTATAAAACTTAAGCTTTTATTCTAATATGATCATATTTATGTGAACAAAATAAGCTTTTTGACTATATGTTTGATTTCCATTTTCTCTCATGTTTTATTTACAGAATAATTTTATTTAAACGTGTATTTATGGTCTTCTTCAGTCTGAGGTTTAACACACAAGATAAAATCTCAATAAGCAGAATTATTAGCTTCAAGATTGTATTCTGGTTAATAAAATTCTGATTGAATTATAATGAAATTAAGATTAACCTTTAATTGTAAGTTGTAAAATATATTTATCTATTTTTCTACCATACTATATTGAGCTCAATTCAATCTTTTTTTTCTGAATTCAATGCTTTTTTTGTGTGGTTTTTGTTTTGTTTTGTTTTTGTTTTTGTTTTTAATTGTACATTAGGGTCATCTTCTTGAGCATGAATTATAATTTTCTAAAGATTAGGTTAAAAAGATTAGGTTATAAAAGGAGTGACAAGAGGACAGTAAGAAGCTGCCATATTCAACCACAAACAAAGTTACTTCTGAATTAGTTTGTTTTCCCTGATTATTGCCTTCCTTCTTTCAAAATTATAGAAAAGTTTTTCTTAGATATTACTTATGGTCTGAGGATTCTGATTGGTTGGTATTCATTTAATCAAAATTTAATTAAGAAAAATAATGAAAATGATGCAAAACAGATATATTATGTATGGTTAACAAGAGCAATGATCTAGATCCCAATCTTAATTTGTTAAAAGTCAAAAGATGTGAAATTCACTGTTATTTTGGACAAGAGAAAGTTTGGAGACTAGAATTTTCCAATAACTTTTTAGTGGGGGATTTTACCTGATTATGTGTCTGTAAATAATTTCATGCTTGAAGGAGGCCATCCAAATCTTATCTCAATAATAAGCCTGTGTACAATAAATTGTCTTCCACTTTTACTGTTTTCTCTGGTTGATTTGGAAATATGGTGCAAACCAAATATTTTTATGTCCTTGTACAGTTGCCTGCATCCCATATACCTAATGCTTGGAGCTGTGCTGAGTACAATTCACTAAAGCTTTGAATACAAAGAATCCTATGACCAGTCCATCACGGCTCTAATAGAACTTTTTGTCCCATGGGTAACTCAGACCACACAAGTAGTATAGCAAAAGTGCCATCTGGAAGTGATTCACTGTTATTGCTTCTTATCAGGACTGCTGAGGATTTTTTTTTATCAGGCAGTAATGAATCATAGAACAGACTGATGTATGTTCATTAAACTATAAAAATGTATTAGGCTATCATCTTAACATGCAAAATGGAAGTCTAATAGAGGTAAGCTAGATCATGTAAGCCCATGGTATGAATGTGACATGTGAGGGAAAAATAGACTGAATCTGTCTGTGTTATACCATGAAATTACATATTATTTTTAAAGTAAAATAAACATTTGACAAAGCTGTTAATCATCCTTGGTGAAAGGATTTACAGATTCAATATTAAGATGATGAGCTTCCCACTGGTCTTAGAAGCACTGTAGTCAAATGAATCCATTTTCCTCTGAAATCATTTAGATAAAATTTATATTCACATTGAGGAATATGAATGGCTTGAATGCTAAAATGTCACTTTAAAAATATATCATCCCTTCCATAGGCTCCTAATAATTTCCAGTTAATATTTAGTTAGAAAAGAAAGACATTCAGATTCAAGCCACTTTCTTGAATGGAGAAATAACTCACCTATATTTTCTGTGAAAAAGAGGATGAGACTGGGGATGACAATCACAGCAAGTACTTATATCTCTCAGATTCACTTCACCTTCATTCATGTAACTCAGCCATAAAAGAATATTCATTTTCATCTGAAGACTACTTCATAAAACCCCTCTCATACACTTTAGAGTAAGTTGAAATAATTTTTCATTGATAACATATTTGGAAATTCACCTGCAATGATATTGTAGCTAGTAACTCCTATAAAAACAAACAAATTTTAAAAGTTATCTGTTCACAATGCAGTTATGGATGTTAGTGGTTAAGGATGGGTCCTGTGCTGTCTAAATGCATTTGTTTCCTAGGAAACAAACCAGTACTGTGCACTAAAGAAATTCATACGTGTTAAAATATTCTGTAATCAAGCCTCTGGAGGACATATAAAAATTTTAAAAAAGGAATACTTATTTGACATCCAGGCCATTTTTTAATATACTTGTAGGTGAGTTCTACTTCAAAGGGCTCCTTCACAAATTATATCATACATGAACCAAGAACATACTTTAACATGGTTAAATAAGTGGCAGAATTAAAGCAGGGATCAGCCTGAACAATTGTAGTCATTCAAAACCATAAGATTAAAATGACAACTATCATAAGACATAGGAAAACTAATTTTAGAACAAAGATTCAGAGGCAGGAATGAAAGGACATAGATTCAAAACATAGCCCTCTTTAAACCAAAAGTATGTAATTAAAGAAAAAAGTTAACCTATTCTCAGGAGGCTTCATTACCGGTGGCCAGACTAGGAAAGCAGTCATCTAAATAATGCAATTTGCTGAACAATTAAAGGTACTCCAGTCTAAAAATATGTCCTCTGTGTTTTTATTTTTTTAATCTTTATTGTTAAAAGTATTACTATGTCCCAATTCCCCCCCCCCATTGACCTCTTCTAACTTGTCCCCACCCACACCTAAGGCCTTTGACTGTGTCTGTGAGTTATACCTATATACATGCATGTTCTTTGGTTGATCTCTTTCCACCCACTTACCCTCCTCCACCTTTCCTTTGAGGTTCCACAGTCTATTCTATACTTTCATTTCTCTGAATCCACCCTGTTCATCAGTTTATTTTGTTCATTAGTTTCCAAATATCAGTGAGATCATGTGACTTAACTTTCTCTGACTGGCTTATTTTACTTAGCATAATACTGTTTTTATAATAGTGGCTAAAATCTCCACTACTCAATAGCTACATTTCTTAGAGACCTTCAGTATCTTTGTGACTATGAGTGAAGATATAAGATGTTTATGGAGCTTTTTTTAAAAGATGAAATAGAGAATATAGAATATCCAAATCTGGCCTCCATATCCTCACCTATGAAATAGAAATTATATCTGTTTATCGGGTTACATTTTTTGGAAATTCCAATATATGAAATAAAGTGTCTTAATCAAGTATGCATTCAATATGGGGTAGTAGTTTATCTTCATTATTGAAAGTAAGAGTCATACATTACCAGGAATCATGTATATTCAAGCATCTACCATGTACATTGCCTTCATTCCAGTGAATTTTTGCTTCCTATAAATGGTAAAATATAAACAGATATTTATATGGTGAATAATGCGTCTGATTCTGATTTTTGTTCTGAAGAAAGAACAGGGGTGGTGGGAGAGTAGGAGATCCCATTTTAGCTGTGGCAAACAGAGAAGATTTTTCTGTGCAGAAGACATTGGAGTGGACAGCTAAAAAAAAAAAAAGAATGGTGAATAACCTAAAAGCTGGTGTAAGGGCAAACGAAAAAGTTGTGGACATAGTATACTTGGTTAAGCAAGAAGCAAGGCCTATGTGACTAAAAATAAGAATGGAGATTTAAAAAAAAATGGAAAGAAATAAAATTAGGATGAAGCCAGGAAATACTGTGGTCAGAGTCCCTGGTCAGAACTTTGGATGTTATTTTATGTGTAATGGGAAGTTATTGGAAGTTTGTTCAGTGACATGAGTTGATTTGTCTTTGACTGATGGGATTAAATTCAATATTTAATTGGCAGATAGGGCTATAAACTCAAGGAAAGGGTTTTAGCACTGTATAGATACATATTGGGCAGAGATGGAATAAGTAGGTGGCTGGTGTGGTAAGCTATGTATCTGTTGGCTGCATGAGGATCCTAGGGACCTCTGAGTAGCAGGTATTACAGAGAGTAGAACAATTAAAGTGCTGATTCTTACTTTCATGGACAATATCTATACGCTCAAGATACAGTATCCAGAGATGGCCATTCCACTTTCCACAAGAGTGGATTTATGGATCTATTTCAGGTAGAATCAGCATCACTGCTAGAAATGCCATTTGCTTTTTTCTCCACTAATCATGTGTGGCCACAAACACAGGAATCACACATGTTCCTCATTAAAGAAGAAATATTCAGAGGTCAACTTTGTCATTATTGTCTCTGCAATGTACAGATGGAGAACAGCATGGAGTATGTGGGGAAACAAAATATTTAAAATCTGAAGTTAGTGATGGAATTGGGGTTTATTTTCATTTGGGGAATTGTGAGATATCTGTTTTACAGTATTGTGCTGTGCAGAGATCATCTTAACCATAAGGGAACTTAATTGAAATTGATCTAAGCAAAAATTTCTATTGGCAAAGCTCTAAGAATATGAAGATATAAGCACTTGCTTATCTAATAAGCAAGATATGGAAATACATGATCATGACTAGTCAGGAGAATCTACATATATAAAAGGCTAAGCCACCATCACATCCAAAACAACTGAATGATGACCTAACAGGTTATGTGGGGTGACCAGGCCGGCATGGGTGGGGGCAGTTGGCAGCAACCAGGCTGACAGGGAGGGAGCAGTTGGGAGCAACTACACCTGCAAGGGGAGGCAGTTGGGGGTGATCAGGCCAGCGGGGGAGGGAGGGCAGTTATGTGTGATCAGGCAGGCAAGCAGGTTAGCAGTTAAGAGCCAGTGGTCCCAGATTGTGAGAGGGATGTCTGACTGCCAGGGATCGGGCCTAAACTGGCAGTTGGACATCCCCCAAGTGGCCTGATTGGAGAGGGTGCAGACTAGATTGAGGGGACCCCTCCTATGCATGGATTTCATGCACTGGGCCTGTAGTATATACATATGGAAACAAGGTAGGTAGGAAAGTCTAAGAAAGGTTTTTAAATAGATTGTAAATATAAAATACATAGATGTTCATGAAAAATTGCACGGAAGTAAGCTTGGCCATTATTCCACTGAATGAGATATAAATACCTATCTTAGGCTAATTAGAACTATAAATAACATGGAGAGACATTTCAAGTAACTTTTTGAAAACTCCAATTTAAACTCTGGCCATTATCTCACCTACCATAGAATATCTCCTGTTCATTTCCAAAGCATCTTTATTGAACCTTTGGTTATCAGATTTGGCATTGTATCTTGCTGTTGGCAGTCTGCTTGGGAAAGAATGAGAAATAGGATTAAGGCTGGTGGCATGTTAAGCTCTAGCTCCTTTGGCAGAACTGCATGGCAAAGCTGGCACAGCACCTACCTACATTGATCCTCTGGCCCCTGGCCAGTGAGCTTTATCAAATATACACATGAAGCCTGAAGCCCTACTGAGTAATAAAAAGAAAAAGCATGGTTTTAAAATGAAGCAAATATTCCCGCATGCACTGAAACTGAATTGTCCAAAACAGTAGGCACTAGTCACAGGTTTATTTATTTTAGCTATAGCTATTGCAACACTTGTAATGTGGCTAGTATGAATGAAGATGCTCTGTGAGTATAAAATATAGATGTGGTTTATAAGAGTACACACATAAAAATAATGTAAGATATCTCATTAATAACTTTATGTTGACTACATGTGAAATAATATTGTGGATACTTTTATATAAATAAAATATAATTTTGAAATTACATTCAACTATTTTTTTTACTATTTAAATACAATTATGAGAAAATAAGAGATTACCTATTGGTTAATACTTATGTCTTTCATAAGATTTCTATTGGGCAATGTTGTAGTAGAAGTTTATTGGGTAGGACTTCAGTTTGGCCAATGTACTGTGCATTGGAACAAAAGAGATTATGGTGTCCAATCTGATTCCGAATCCAAGTTACTTAATAACTTAATATATATGTGACCACGGGTCTTTTATTTAAATTTCTGAGTTTCAGAGATATTTTATGGTTAAATAAATAACAATAATAATAATATTAGAGACTTAAGGTTATGAAAAGTATAATTAGCATAGGTCCTAGTTCATAAAAAGTTCTAGGTAAATTTATTTACTTTACTTTTAGCATGAGAAAAGAGAAAACTGAACTCTGCCCACACTTCTCTAATAGCAGACTTTATGTTGGCAGGCTTGTCTGTTCATTTCTTTCAGCTTCAGTTATTTCAGATTTAAAACTGGTGTAAAAATGCAATTGTTTTAAATATAAGTACCTGTTGCAAATTGATTTTCTGAGTTATTTTCACTCCAAACATGCAAATATTAATTACATTTCTAATGACTCAAAACATTAAAAACAGGAAAAAAAATAACAATAGAAATCCTGGGTTCTCTTCAGGATTTATAATAAAATAAATTGAAGTTAACTAACAAAAATGATCTCTATAAGATTAATGTATTTATATCTTTAAAATAGTGAACAATATATTTTATCTTCAATTACTTTTTATTAAAATTAAATACCTATTCTTTAATTTTAAAAGCTTTTGCAAATTGACAAGTTTTCTCCACTTGTTTGAAAAATATTTACTCCCTTAAAGCCATAGATTCACTTCTTTTGTCCTTCATAAAAGTAAAGCTACTTTCCTCACTGAATATAATCCATGCTTCCATAGTAGCACTGTGTCCACTAGGAAGGCAAAAACTTGCCTGATTTCAAGGAAACTTGCTTGGTCAGCCATCAGCTTGTGTTAACAATCAATCTGTGCTAACTTTGCCATTAATTAATTAATTTATTTATTTATTATTTAAATGTATCTTTATTGTTGAAAGTATCACAGTTATTCCTTTTTTTACCCCATTGACCCCGGGGTACTGGCTTCTGCTCCTCCCCCAACCGTCATCGCCAGGCTTTCACCACCCTATTGTCTGTGTTCATGGGTTATACATTATATGCATGTAAGTTATTTGGTTAATCTCTTTCCACCTACCCTCTTCCCTCTGAGATTTTTTAGAATGTTCCATGCTTCCATGTCTTTGTATTTATGTTGTTCATTAGATTTTATATATGAATGAGATCATGTGATACTCATCTTTCTTTGACTGGCTCATTTTGTTTAGCATAATACTCTTCAGGTCTCTCCATGCTGTCTTAAAGGATAAGAGGTCCTTCTTATTTTACAACTATATACGGTATTCCCTTGTGTAAATGTACCATGGCTTTTTTATCTACTGGTCTACTAATAGACATTTGGGCTGTTTTTAGAACTTAGCTATTGTAAATAGTGCTGCTAAGAACATAAGGGTGCATATATTGTTCCTAATTGGAGTTTTGGGATTCTTAGGATATATTCCTAGAAGTGAGATCACTGGGTCAAATGGCAGCTCCATTTTTAATTTTTTAAGAAAATGCCATAGTGGCTACACCAGTGCCCTTTATTTTTTAATAGGACTATAAATATTTAGAACTGATTGACATCTAGCCTCTTTCCTAGAATGCTGTTATACTTTTTATAGTTCCTTTAGTTGAGGTTAATTAACAGTTGGTATTCCATTGAAAGTTAGATTCCTTATAGATAAGAAATAACTTTGTTTTCTTCACTCTGTATGTAACCCTTCGAATTTCCCAAATATGACTACTGACTTAAGATCTAACAAGGGTACAGTGCTCCTGTTTTGTATAGTCAGTATCTTGCCCTGGGAAAGTCATTTTCTCTACCAACAGGTTGTCTTTGGGTAGTTAACCTCACTAAGAAGACTTGTATACATTTAAAAAGATGGTGTTAGAGTAAATGAATCAGGAATTTTATTTTTATTTTTTAAATTTATTTCTATTGTTACAAGTTATACAGACATACCCTTTTTCCTGTCCCCATTGATCACCTCAAACCCCCTGTCCCCTTCTCCTGCCCAGGCCTTTACCACACTATTATTTGTATCCATTGATTATGCATATATGCATATAAGTTCTTTGGTTAAATTGTTTCTTTGAGATTGGATAGAGTCATATATAAATATTAAACTCCCATCACCATAAAAGATATCTGAACATAAAAACACATGCTTGTAGGGAGTAAAGAGACTCCTATATTACAAAGGAATTTTGTAGTAGTTTATCTCAATTCCATTTTAACAGAAAACTCTCTGGAGAAATGATTTATGGTAAGTTTAAGGATAGAAAGGGGCTACCTTGTCTCAGAGGGTGTGGAATAAGAACAGTATGGGGACACACTTAAATTCAAAATGGAGAGAAATGAGCACTATAGAAAAGAGAGCATTATTTTTGAGCCAAATGAATCAGAAGAAAATAGAGAAAGAGAGAAGAAAGAAAATCGTGAGAATGAACTGTTGGTTGTTTTCCAAATTTATGTAACACAAAGAAAGACGAATTCTGGTGAGAGTGCAGCTCACATGTGTACACTTTAATCCTTTTTTGTTGTTCTATTTGCTTTCTTTCTGCTAAATAAGATTAATTCTCTAAATCTATAACGTACTTTCTTGTGCCTTTGGCTATTTTCCTAATTCAGAGTTATTTTAAATAAGAGTACAGTACTGAGTTCTGAGAACATTTATTTAAGGTAAAAGTTCAACCCAACCATCTCTAGGGAAATATTTTACATAAATCACTTGGTAATTCAGAGGAAAAGAACTCTGTCCTTGCTAATTTTAAAATTTTAATCCTTCTTCAGGTTTAACAATTTATTAGAATAAACAAATGCAATTCAACATTTCTCCCAAACAATAATAATAACAAACAACTGTTAACATGCCAAAGAATCAAGATAATAAAATACAAAAAAGCTTATCAAGTGGTAAAAGAGTTCATAAAAAAATGTATTTTTTCTATAAACTTTAAAAATACTATTTAAAAATATTGTTGCTTCTGATTTGTGTGTTTTTTTTAACATATTTTTTTTTATTGATTTCAGAGAGGAAGGAAGAGGAACAGAGAAACAGAAATATCAATGACGAGGGAGAATCATCAACCCCCTGCCTCTTGCAGGTCCCCCACACTGGGGACTGAGCCCACAGCCCGGGCACGTGCCCTTGACTGGAATCAAACCTGGGACCCTTCAGTTCACAGGCCAACACTCTATCCACTGAGCCAAACCAGATAGTGTTGATTTGTGTATTTTTTTTTTTAAGTAGAAGGAAAATGAATCAAATTCTATTTCTTTTCTTTAAAACAGAAAATTAATGTATCACCTCCTTGGATGTCCAGTATCTGACTGGGATGCAAATTAATCATCTTCATGAGGATTAAAAAATAACTTCTCTTCCATGCATTTAATTTCTAAATCTTTGATTTAGGACACTGGCTTGTGTTTTTCACTGCCCTTCATGACACATAATTTAACTTTGTAGAGCTAGATTAATCTATTTGTAAAGATGAAAATAACGAAGAACTAAAAAAGTCATCAGTGTTCAAATTCAAGAATGTAGTGTATCAGTCCCAAAGTATGACTATTTCACCAGGGAATTTAAGCTAGCAATCAAGGTTGTATTATATGTAGAGAAGAAATAGCAATGTAACTATGGGGGAAATCAGAAGTTGAGAAATTGCCTTCTGGGTAAAATGTAAGTGTGGAAATGGCATGATTTATTACCATCTATGTAGTATTAGCATGCATGTCGGTAAAACAAATTAAACTTATGTTTCTGCTAATAAGTAAACCAGCAAATGACAGTATTCAGAGAACAAACCTCTAAGAATATTTACCTGATAGTTTTGTGGTTTCTAAATTAGCCTTTTAAATTTTAATGACGGTGTCATAGAAGGAACATCATATTTCATAGCTTTGGAAATATAAGGCAACTTTAGAAATACCACAAGCTTTCTAAGAAATCCTTTGCTTTCTGTAAATAAGTATTTCAAAAGTTCTATTAGGAAAGCATTTTTGAGATTTCTACTTGTTGGCAGAATATATATTGTCCTTTTTCCCCAAAGGACACATCAATTTCAAAAGACACTTAATAAAAATTATTGGATTCAAATTAAAATTTGTTTCATGATTTTGTTGTTAAATATTCCCAACCTACTTCAAATTTAATTATCTTTTCAGTTTAATATGCCACGTCTTTGGGGGAAAAATGTTTTCTACCTTTTAAATCAAAACCTTGGATTGCATTACAGAAAAAAACAATTCTTGTAATGGAGGAAAAGTAAGTTGAATAGCAAATAAATTAGATTCAGGCTTGAGATAATAGAAATAGCTGTAATCAGAAAATGTGTTTTATTATTACAGATGGAGATAATGGTGAGTAAAGTGTGGGAGAATGCCTAAGGCTTATTTTAGGACAAATGTAACAATATATTACCTTTGTGGCTTATTTTCACATATGTATTTTTTTTAAATGCCTTTTTCTGGAATTTATTTTTTAATAATGAAAAACAAATTCCATCACACAGAAAGAAGTTTTAAAATACAGGCATTACCTTGTATTCTAGATATATAATATCTACAAGGCCATCTGCCACATATTGAAAGTTAGCCAAACCAAATAGTTTCATTACTGTCTTCAATGAGTTTATCATCTCTTCTGAAAATATTATGCACTCCAGAAAAGTTTAGATATATTTAGTATCAAATGATTCAGTAAATTACATATTTTTAAATTTTATATATTTATTTTCTCCACAGAATGGCAGTTTTGTGCCTTATTTTATACATTACAATAAAGGAAGGAGGTTTAAAAGGGTTACTGAAATCCATCAGTAATGTATTAAGGAGGCAAAGTGAAGGCTAGTGGAGAGGGGGTCTCTGGGATTGGGAAAAAAAGTAAAAGGCATAGACACATACTTCTTTTACATAGGTGGGTGTGGGATAGTTAATAGTTAATAATAATAACAAGAAAACAATGACAATGAAGGATTTTGTAGTCTCTGATCTGGTGAGAGATTGTGCCCGGAGGGCTTTGGGAAAAATAAATTACCCTGAAATTCCAAAGGTATGTTATCATAGATGCAATAGATTTTTAAAGTAAAGAAAGACAAATATCAAACAAATAATAAACATATGTGCTCATTGGACTCTGAGGAATCAGGTATGTGAAATATTTCAGAAAGAAGAAATACTGATTCTTAGTAGAAAAAAAGCTTGGAATAAGTTATAGAATAGAGGAAAGAAGTGGGGAAAGGCCACATGAAATGTTTTCGTTCTGGGTCAGGATATTTAAATTTGAAAAAAAAAATTGAATTAATGACCTAATTTGGAAAAAAAAACATTTTTTTACACACTCTTTTCCTCATATTTTCCAGTATTATTGAAAAACTAGAGGCCTGGAGCATGGACACATGCAATAGTGGTGTTCCTCAGACTGGCCTGCAGGGATCAAGCCAAAATCAGATCTCTGCCATCCACCAAGAGGTCCTGGATTGTGAGAGGGTGGTTCTCAGGTGACACACCCCAGAATAGGGCTCCATTCTCTCTGGTTCCAGGTGCATCACCTGAGAACTGCAGCTGCCAAGTCACCACAGCTCAGCAGTTCCTGCATTGAGCCTCATCCCCCTGGTGGTAATTGTGTATCATAGCTACCAGTCAGACAGTCAAACAGACAGTTGCTTAGGCTTTTATATATAGACTAGTAGCCCATCATGCAATATCATGCACAGTAGGCTGGGAGCTGCACTGCTTCCATGGAATCCATGCTGCTTCCATGGGAACTTCACTGCTTCTATGGGAGTCAGGAGCCATGTGGCTTCTGTGGGAGGTGGAAGCTAGCGTGGGCACCGGGAGGGAGCCACACTGCTTCTGTGGAAGGCGGGTCCACTGTCTCCTCTCTGGGCCTGTGCTTGGCCTCAGAGGCTGCAGGCTAGCCCCCCTATCTCCCAGAAGCTCTTTGTGGCCAGGATATCACCACAGCAATGAAGCAAGCATCCACCCAGGCCGCTTCATGCCCACTGCTCGGAGGCCCTTCATCGCTGCAGTGACGAAGCAAGCATTTTACCCTGCTGCTCACGCAGTCTGCTCTCAGCAGCAGCAGCCTCTCCAGAACTGGAGGGTCTCTGGCAAGGCTGAGAATACTGGGCGCCACCAAGTCTTGTGGCTATGAATACTGCCAGCTTTGTGACAGAGTGACAATTAATTTGCATATTACCCTTTTATTAGCTAGGACAGTGGTCAGCAAACTCATTAGTCAACAGATCCAAAAATAAACAGTACTATGAGTGAAATTTCTTTTGAGAGCCAAATTCCTTATACTTAAACTTCTTCTAATGCCACTTCTTCAAAATAGACTCATCCAGCCCATGGTATTTTGTGGAAGAGCCACACTCAAGGGGCCAAAGAGCTGCATGTGGCTCATGAGCCACAGTTTGTTGACCACTGAGCTAGGATAATTGACTTATCACTATATAATTTTAATGTGCAGTGGTTTGATTTACATATATCGTGAAATAATTACCACAACAAGTTTAGCTAACTTCAATCTTCTCATACAAGTACAGCAAAAATAAATGAAAGAAGAAAAAAGTAAAAAAAAAATATTTCTCTTTGTAATGAGAGCTCTTACAATTTGCTCTCTTAACAACTTTCCTATATATCAGAGAGAAGGTTTAGCTATAGTTATCATACTGTAGATTACATTCCTAGTAATTCTTTATATTATAATTGGAACATTGTATTTTTTGACCACATTCCTCCAATTCTACTTCCTCACACCACCCACCTCTGGTGTGATCACAAGTCTGAACTCTTTATATTTTATTAGAAGCCCAGTGCATGAAATTCATGTACAGGAGAGGGTGTGTCCTTCAGCTTAGCCTGCACCCTCTTGCAATCTGGGACCCCTCAGGAGATGTCAGACTATCTGTTTAGCCTCATCTCTGTGTAATATGGGACCACTGGCTCCTAAACTCTCACCTGCCTGCCTGCCTGTCTGATTGCCCCTAACTATCTCTGCCTGGCTGCCTGATTACTCCTAACTGCTGGCCTCCTGCCTGACCATCCCTAACCACTCACATGCCTTCTTGATCACCCCTACACACACTGCCTGCCTGCCTGATTGCCCCTAACCACCTCTGCAAGGCTTCCTGCTCACCCCTAACTGCTTTCCTGCTCACCCTATATGCTTCTGCCTTGGCTCTCCTCACCACTGCCATAGTGCCATGGCTTCATCTGGAAGTTTTTCTGGAAGGACAGTCAAAAGGTCGTTTAGCTATTCGGTCTAATCAGCATATTATCCTTTTATTATTATAGTTTTTTTGTGTGTGTTTCTTGTTTGTTTTAGATTATATGTACTAATATATGTGAGATAATGCATCATTTTTCTTTCTTTGATTTATTTCATTAGCATTTGTCTACCAATGGACACTTAGGTAAGTCCCATGTCTTGGCTATTATAAATGATGCTATAAACATGAGATGCATATATCTTTTTAAGTTAGTGTTTTTGTTCCTTTTTGATATATTCACAAAAGTGGGATTGCTGGATGACATGATAGTTCTCTTTTTAATATTTTGAAAATCCTCCATACTGTGGTTTTTTCTTTTTTAAAATGGCTATGCCAAGTCTCCTCATATATTAAATGTAACAGTTGGATTAGACAATTTTAATATATTCTTCAGTATTGGAATTTCAATAGCTAAAAGTGAAAAAGACTAGCTGTTGTAATTAAATAAATGCTAGTATAAGAATTTATATTATTGATAACCAAATGCAATTGCTATATTCCTTAGGTATAGGACATTTTAAAGATGCCCATAGCAAATTAATTAATTTGTAAAAATGATATTATAGGTAATTACAAGGTTTATATTGGAATAAAGGTAAAATATATATCCTATCTAATATGCAAATTGACTGTACCTCCACTACACCCACAAGCCACGTGCAGCAGCCATGCCCACCAGCCAATCAGAGAGAGTATGGAAATTAACCCAACTAAGATGGCTATGGTCACAGAGAGAGCAGGAGGGAGGTTTGGGTTGCCCCTGGTGATAGAGGAAGCCAAGCTTTCTGCAAACCCTAGCCAACCCAGGCCTGCACTTAAGCTAACAAAGTTTCAATGGCTGTGCAGCAGAAGGCTTGGCTCCACTCCAGGCTACAAAGTCTCAATTGTAGAAGATAAATAAATCCCAGATTCCAGGGTCTCTGCTTGGGTTGCCAGGGTGTGTGGCCAACCTGCAAACCACCACAGGCCCCTCACTCAGGCCACCCCATGCCCCCAGGGAACCCCTATCCTGATCCAGGACACCCTTCAGGGGAAACCAGCTGGCCCCCACCTGTGCACCAGGCCTCTACCTATCTAATAAGAATAATATGCAGATTGACCATCACTCCAACACACAAGATGATTTCCCCCATGTGGTCAAAAGATCCTGTACCCATGTGGACACAATATGGCCACCACAAGATCGCCAGCAGGAAAGGGCAGTTGGCAGTGACCAGGCCTGCAAGGGAGGGCAGTTTAGGGTGATCAAGCATGCAGGAGAGGGCAGTTAGGGGTGACCAGCCCAGCAAAGGAGGGCAGTTAGGGGTGACCAGGCTGGCAGGGGAGCAGGTAGGCATCAATCAGGCTGGCAAGAGAGTGGTTGTGGGGTGATCAGGCTGGCAGACAGAAGCAGTTAGGGGCAATCAGGAAGGCAGGCAGGTGAGCAGTTGGGAGCCAGAAGTCCTAGATTGAAAGAGAGATGTCTGACTGCCCATTTAGGCCAGATCCTACCTGCTCAAGGGGTTCCAGATTACAGAGAGAGCCAGCTGAAGGAAACCCCCCTTGTACATAAATTTCAGGCACCTCCTTTCCCCTCTGCATGAATTTTCATTCACAAAATTTGTGTATGGGTAGGGTACCTAGCTGCTGCCAGCTACCTGCTTGCAACCAGGGCCTCCTTTCCCCGAGGCAAGGGGGACAATTTGTACATGAGGCTTTTTTTTTAATATCAGACTAGAGGCCCGGTGCATAAAATTCATGCACCTGCAGAGGGAGGAGGTCTCCCTCAGCTCAGCCTGAACCCTTTCCAATCTGGCACCCCTCAGGGTGTGACTCTTCATTTAGGCCCAAGCTTAAATAGGCAGTCAGACATCCCTTTCAGAATCAGGGACTACTGGCTTCTAACTGCTCACCTGCCTGCCTGCTTGATCACCACTAACCACTTTTGCCTGCTGGCCTGATCACCCTTAATTGCCCCCCTCCTGCCATCCTGGTCACCCCCAACTGCCTCCCCTATTAGCCTGGTTACTTCCAACTGCCCCCTTCTGCCAGCCTGGATGCCCCTAACTCCCCCTCAACTCCCCCTCCCCCTGATCTGGTTGCCCCACACAGCCTGCTGTTCAGTCTTTTGGTCCTCCCTCACTAACCCTCCTGCAGGCCTGGTCAACCCACACAGCCTGTTGTTCAGCTGTTTGATCATCTCTCCCTAACTCCCTTGCCAGCCTGGTTGCCCCACACAGTCTGTGTTTGGTCATCTGTCTGGTTGTTTCGGTCATGATGACCCCTGGCTTTTTATATATTAGGATTAGTAGTAGTAGTACTAGTAGTAGTAGCAGCAGCAGCAGTGTTCTCCAGAGAAGCAGAAGCAATAGAAAGTATATACATGTGGAGATTTATTATGAGGAGTTGATTTATAATTAAGGAGGCTGAAAAATAACATGATCTGTCATTTGCAAGGTAGAGATTAAGAAAAGCTGGGGATATAATCTACCTTGATGTCTAAAGGCTTGAGAACTAAGGGAACATATTGTGTAAATCCCAGACCATGGGTTAGAGAAGATGATATGTTCCAGCTCAATGAATGAGGCAGGAAGAAAAGGGATGAATTTCTCCTAAATCTCCCTCTCCCCCACCTTTATTCAGTTTAAATCAATCATATTGGGGAGAATGAGTCTACCACTTCAAATAATAATCTTACCTAGAAACATCCTCACAGACACATTCAGAAACAATGCTAACTAATCTAGGCGCCCATAGCCCACTCAGATTAACATATAAAATTTGCCACTGGAATAGAGAGTCAGCCTGCAGACTGAAAGGTCCCAGGTTCGATTCCAGTCAAGGGCACGTATATTGGTTGTGGGCACATCTCCAGTAGGGGGCGTGCAGGAGGCGGCTGGTTGATGTCTCTCTCTCATCGATGTTTCTAACTTTCTATCCTTCTCCCTTCCTCTCTGTGAAAAATAAATAAAATATATTTTTAAAAAAATTTGCCACTGGATTTTGGAATCTCAGGTAAAAGAGGAGTTTTGTTTGTTTAACTGGCAATTCTAACCTGACATAATTTTTTTTTTCATGACTCCACTGGAGTACATGAAGGAATATTGCTTGAAACCTTACCAGTAACTTTAAAATTGTGTTCACAACTCATAATTTTACTTAAAATTTTTTTAAAGTGAAAGATATCATATTATCTCACCAAATGATTTGACGGAGTTATTGACAGCAGGAATAGAGTGAAGAAATTCAGTTGAAAGGTATGTAGAACAGATGGTAAGATTTATGCATCTCTAATCAAATGATATTAGTTTTATGGCTCTTTCAATTAGTGCAGATGAGAATGTCAACATTTAGAATCATAGAATTTTATGATTGACCATTCATGCTTAAGTGTATGTATGGATGTCTACATAATGGTGGAGTTCTCAATGTTATTACTACAGAATATATTTGTGACTTAATAGCTGTTTAATCACATAGAGTTAAAACTCATGGTATAATATGCAAGGAACATGTTTATTTTGCTTTTTAAATAGTGTCTCATTTTGGTACTAGAATTTTTCCTTTGAGAATTGATCTGAGCCTCTTCAATTATGTAATATGTGTTTTATTAATATATGTAAAATTGATGTTTTATTGGTCTATAGTTTTATAAATTTTAATGAGTGTATAGATTTATATAACCATCAACATAATCAGGAGACAGCAGTTCTATCAATCTTCCAAATTGCCTCATTCTTTATTTAATAGTAAAACTTTCCCTCCACCCCCATCCTGGTAACCACTGATCTGTCCTCTGTATCATTATAATTTGTTTTTTTTCATAAATGGAGTCATATACATTGATTTGTTTTTAACAGCAATTTTTTATTACTTGGAGGATACCTAAGGTTGACTCAAAAGGAAGTGGTGACAAGTGGCCAGGCTGGTGTTGCTAAATGGTTAGAATTTACCTATGAACCAGGAGATCATGGTTGTATTACTAGTCAGGGCACATGCCCAGTTGTGGGCTCTGACCCCAGTGGGGGGCATGCAGGAGGCAATTGATCAATGATTCTCTGTCATCATTGATGTTTCTATCTCTTTCTCTTCCCTTCCTCTCTGAAATCAATACAAATATTTTAAAGAACAAAAAAGAAAAGTGGTGACAAATGGCAAGCATTCCTCCACAGAGAAGAAGAGGCTTTCTTGGTTGAGGGGAGGGGTACTTATATCTAGTGGTCAGGGTCTCCTGCTCAACTTGGACCACTCAGGAAACACTTCCCTTTGGCATTCAATATCAGTGCTGGCATGAAAGAATCTGCAATGAGTTAGTTCAAATTACTTAACAGTTTCCCAGTTCTGCCCAATCTTTGAATCTCCCCTTGAAGTCTTCTTCAGTGTGCTCCTTCACTAACAATTTGATTCCTTCAGGAAGATTCCTTTGCATTATCCTATATAATAAAAGGGTAATATGCAAGTTGAACCTAAAGGCAAAATGACCAGAACGATCACTTGACCAATCACTATGAGGCACACTGACCACCTCTCAGTCCTTTCCCTGGCAGGCAAGCTTCTATTGCCTGATAGTGAATGGGGAACTGCCAGTGGGTAATGGGAGACTCAGGCAGCACCCAGCCAAGGCCCTGCCCTGCTGGTCGCCCCACATACAGAGGGCCAGCAAGCAGGCAGGAATGGCTGACCTCATGGTCCCTCTCCCTGGCAGGCAGGCTCTGATTACCTGATAGCAAATGGGGAACCGGGGGTGGATGCTAGGGGCAGGGGGCACAGCTAAGGAGGATGGCCCTGATCACAGGCCATGCCGAGGTACAGTATCCGCGTACAAATTTTGTAAGCCAGGCCTCTAGTTTTCAATAAAATCTCTTCTAATGTAATAGTTAAACTGCTGGTCTGAACCACTGGCTCCTGTGGGGGTAAAAACTGAGCCCAAAAATATTTTGCTGCCTTGGTCCTACAGCTGCAACACCTTAGTGGTTTTGTTGGGCATCGCATAACTTTCCTCCACCTTAATGGAGAGGTGGTAGCAGAAGTTGTGAACATATTTATCATACTCTCTGCTAGGGCCATGCTGTATGCAATTTGGTGAATGTTTAAAACCCTATATTCATATCTGTTCCCAGATTAATGGGTCTCATATTTACTTTTCTTGGGCTCTTGTTCTTTAATTAGATGCTTGTAACATCCAATGCTCTGAGCTTAATCTTGTATTGCCTTCTGGTCCTCAGCAGGGCGCCACCTGCAGAACAGATAGGATTGTCTCCTGAGGTTTCAAATCTTAAGCAGGGAAAGGTTTGCTGAAATATTGTTCCTCAAACACAGCACTTCCCCAGAGCTCCATGCACCCTTTCTGCTATAGACTGTTATGGTGCACGCTGAAGACTGGCCCAAGCAGCCTCAGTCTCTCGGAGGCTAAACCCTGGATTGCTGAAAACATTGCATTTGACTTTTTCTTTTTTAAGTACAACTAATTTTATAAATAGTGTGCACAGAAAAAGGGGACATGTTCAATACTAATAATTATTTCTGGGAGGTCAGATTGTAGGAAATTTTATTTCTGTGTAACTTTCTATATTCTTTATTATTTTTAAAAATCTTTATAGTTGAAAATATTACCTAAGTCCCCTTCACCCCCCACACCCCATTGACCTCTTCTAGCCAGCCTTCAACCCCGGCATTCTTCTACCCCAGGCTTTCAGCCCCTCCTCCCTTTGTCTGTGTCCATGGGTTATGCATATATGCATACAAGTTCTTTGGATGATCTCTTCCCACCCAACCATCCTCCCCCTCCTTCCCTCTGATATTTTGCAGGATGTTCCATGCTTCTATGTCTCTGCAGTTGACTCTTGAGCAACACTGTGGTGAGGGGCACAAATCCCCATGCAGTAGAAGATCCAAGTATGACTTTTGCCTTTATAGTTCATCCTTCGCATCCCTGGATTCAACCAAACTGCAAGTTGAAATGAGTATTTTCCATCCGTGGTTGGGAATCCATGTTTGGGAATATGAAAATACAGTTTTTGATCAGTGGTTGGTTGAATACGTGGTCATGAAACTGAAAATACGAAGGGCAACTGTGTTTATCAAAGAAAAAAATCTCCATATAAGTGGACCAATGCAGTTCAAACCCATTTTGTTCAAGGGGCAGCTGTATAATTCTATAAAGGTATGTGACTTCGTAGAGATTGGCTTCCTTGTGAAATGGAATTTTTGGAGGGGAACACACAGTATTCCCCTGGGAAGACTGGTTCCCAAGTTCTTTGTCTATGAGAATCAAAGAATCAATTGTTATATTGTAAATCAGAAGACACCTTAATCAATAAGCCAAATTTATTTGGAGTCCTGTTCATTTCACTAGTGCTAGCGGACCCAGAGGAAATTTTGCTTTTCAAATTCTGGGGCCCAATATGGTGTAAGTCTCCCTTATTTATATGTTTTTCAGCTCTTTTTTTCCAAATTTGGATTGAGACTTCTGGCCCTTCTGAGAAAAAGTCCTGTGTGCTGGAATAGGCCGTGAGACCATATCTCAAGGCCTGGTCTGGCGCCAACACTAACAACTCTGACTGGGGCATAGTTATGGCCTCTCTGGAATGGGGAGTAGTATTATTTTTCCCTATTATTTAAGCAAGCAAATGTTTACAGAAGCCAGAATACAGGGTTAAATTTTAAACAGCAATTTTTACCGAAGGTGGAGATTACTATACTTCAAATCCATGGATGGAAGGTGGTATAGCAAAGGCAGAAATTTATTGAAGAACAAGGGCAGACTCCCATGTAGGGAGGCGAGAGAGTCCCATTGAGTCCCAGTTTCCACGGCTTATAAAGGCTATTGATCTTTGTACCTTGATATCTCCTCTGGTCACTATTTCCTTGGACTGGTTACTATAGTAACTCCTGAGCTCAAAGGTTGAACCTCTAATTGGACATGTGAGGTTCCCCACTGCTTCTTAATGTTTTCCTATTCTCTTTGGGCTTTCTTCTCCTAGATGAAGGGCCTCCTTCTCCTTATTTTGTTAATATGAACCTTTTGCTGTTCCCAGCTCCCTCATTCTATGGGAATGTACCCATTGCAGCTTTTCAGCTCCCCTAATTTATGGAAATATACCTTCTGCTGTTCTGCAGCCCTGTGCTTCTTCCTTGGTCCTCTTAATTTCTAAAATTTCCTAAACCCATCTTTTTCACCCCTAAAAATTCTTGTTTGCCTTGGTTCAGACTTCTGCCTTTTAGAGTTATCCCAGTTATGGTATTCTATATTCCTTTTTATTGCTTTTGCTTGTATCATAGTTTATTGATTTACCTACTGAAAGTCATTTATGTTATTTCAGTGAATAGAGTCACTAGCCATACTGTGCATGGTTTTTGTGGGTGCATACATTTTTATTTCTTGGGTAGATAACCAGGAGGGAGATTGGCAAATCATCTGGAGCATTTCTGGGAGGGCATTTTGCTTTTCAACTAGCAATATATAAATAAGTTCCAGTTGCTCTATATCCTTATAAGTATTTTGTGTATTTTTCTAAAAAAAATGTTTTTTATTGATTTCAGAGAGGAAGGGAGAGGAAGAGAGAGATAGAAACATCAATGATGAGAGGGAATTATTGATTGGTTGCCTACTTCATGCCCCCACTGGGGACTGAACCGGCATCCCTGGAATGTGCCCTTCACTGGAATCAAACTTGGGACCCTTGAGTCTGCAGACTGATGCTCCATCCACTGAGCCAAACTGGCTAGGGTACACTGTGTATTTTTAAGTTTAGCTATTTTAATAGGTGCAGAGCTATATTTCACTGTGGTTTTACTTTATAATTTCCTAATAACTAATAATATTGAACATCGTTATATGCATTTATTGGTTATTTGGTGGCTCTGTGCCTCTTCAATATCTTGTCCAGTTTTTAATTGGGTTGTTTGTTTTTCCTCTGTTAAGATTTACTCTTATGGATAATAATCTGGTAGATATGTGATTTATAAATATTTTCTCAAGTCTGTTTTTTATCTTATCCTTCAATTAGCAATGTCTTCATTGGGAAAACTTTTTTTTTAAATTTTGATAGAGATATTTATCAAGACAGTGCTTTTGGAGTTAACATCGAAAAATGGAGACTTCTCTTTTTTTTTTTTCCTAAAATCAATACTATTTGTTGACTATACCTTCCTAGGGATGATGGCGGCTGGCAGGACAGAGGTGAGGGAGGGGAAGTGAGTGAGGGGGCAAAAAGAGAGAGAGAGTGTGTGTGTGTGTGTGTGTGTGTGTGTGTGTGTGTGGTGGGTGTGTGATTGAGTGAGGGACAGTTGAATCTCATGGGAGCAGTGGGGGCTGGCAGTCCAGGCTCTCTTGGACAAGGAGAGACTGCCATCGTGACTTTCACTCCCTGGACTGTGGGACTCGAGCCCAGAGCCCACGCCATCTTGAAGGGAAAAACGGCCTTTCTTTGGGAACTCACCGACACCGCCAGCCAGACAGGCATTGGAGCTGCCCTGCAACCCAACAGCCACTCCACCAGAGTCCCACAGACCCGTGGACCCTGCCTTCCCATGGACCCTGGGACCTCCACCTCCAAAGCAGTGAGTGCAACCTCCCCCTCCCCAGCGACATCACACGGCTGCAGCAGTGGCCACACACGGGTCCGGGCTTGCAATCTCCGGGGTCACCGAGTGTACCCGCACCCTGTGCTTGCACCACGATTTCGGCTGTGCCAGGGTTTCAGCTGCGGCTACACACTGGTTCCTGCCTGCAGAACTCTCAGGTCAAAGGGTTTCCACGCACGTCTGCAGCGTGTCTTTGGGCCAGTTTGCAAAGCACCCTAGGCCCTGTGTTTGTGTGTTCTGGTCGCCCTGTCTGTGGCGTACCCTACTGTCTGGTTTGTGGAGTTCCCTGGTCACCTGCATTTGTGGTGTGCCCTCAAGGCCGCCAGCCAAGGCGGGTATTCAGCAGCATGTTCCTTGTGGTCCACCCCCTAAACAGTGCCTGGGAGCCACTGGGAGCCCCCGCGGGTGTGATTTTTTAACTCTGGACACCACAGCCATGCCTCTCCAGGGTGTAGGTTCCTGAAACACATCACCCTGACAGACAGATCCTTGGTGCCACTGTGTATCCCCATTGGGCACACGTGATCTCAATTAAGGGTGCAAAACAGCAAAAATAGGGACACTGCTTTCCACGGCTGCCAACTTCTAGATACCACAGTTGTGCTGCTCAAGCTCGCAGATCTACATCAAGAGAACCCAAATAGCTCAAGTAGGAAACTACAATAAATTAACAAACACAGGAGAACTGAGAGAATACACCAGTAGCACCATCCCCCCCAAAAAAAACTTGGGTAGGAAAGCAATTGGACCTACAATTAAAACATTACAGGAAAACATGGAAAGATTTAAAAGCAATCCCCAAAGGAAAAAAAAAAGAGGAATCACCAGAAAGGGAGTTAGATGAAATTGAAGTGAGCAGAATTTCAGAGAAAGAATTCAGAGTAATGGTTTTAAGGATGTTTAAACGGATGGAAGACAAGTACACACAACTCAACGACAATATCATACAACTCAATGAGAACTATAAGGAGTTGAATGAGAATGTCACCAACATGAAACCAAACCAAGAGGAGATGAAGAATGACATAGCTGCAATAAGGAACACAAACAGTAGACTAGAAGAGGCTGAGGACCACATAAATGAATTAGAAGACAAACACAGCAACAACTGGGAAAAAAAAACTTAAAAAACAAGAAGAGGGCCTAAGGGAGCTTTGGGACAACAAAAAACACTTAATTGAGATACCAAAAGGAGTGGAAGAAAAGCAAGGGATAGAAAACCTATTTGAAGAAATAATGTCAGAAAATTTCTCTGATATTGGCAAGGAAAAAAATATGGAAGTCCAAGAAATACAGAGAGTCCCAAACAAGCTGAACCAAAAAATACTGACACCAAGACACATCATAATTAAATTGGTGAACACTAACGACAAAGTAAGAATCTTAAAGACTGCCAGAGAGAGACAGAAAGTTACCTACAAGGGATCTCCTATTAGAATATCAACTGATTTCTCAACAGAAGCACACCAGGCCAGAAGAAAATGGAATGAAATATATAAAGTGATGCAAAACAAGGGTCTGAACCCAAGAATACTATACCCAGCAAGGCTATCATTCAAAATTGAAGGTGGAATCAGGAGTTTACAGACAAGGAAGGGCTAAGAGAGTTTATCACTACCAAGCCAATAATGCAAGCAATGCTAAAGGGACTGCTGTAAAAACAAGAAAGAGAAAGGCAAACAAACAAAAAAAAACACAAACATTAAGATAAGATATGACAAAAAACATGAACTTGTCAATAATATCATTAAATGTAAATGGCTTAAATGCACCAATCAAAAGACATAGGGTAGCTAAATGGTTAAGAAAACAGGACCCATACATTTGCTGTCTACAAGAGACCCACCTCAGAGAAAAGGATTCACACAGACTGAGAGTGAAGGGATGGAAAAACTTTTTTTCAGGAAAATAGAAATGAGAGAAAAGCTGGGGTAATGATACTTATATCTGATAAAATAGACCTCAAAGTAAAGGCTATAACAACAGATAAGGAAGTCCTCTACATAATACTAAAAGGAGCAATTCATGAAGAAGATATAGCTCTGTAAAACATATACACACCTAATACAGAACCCTCTAAATACATTTTAAAAAAAAAGTCCTGGAGGATATCAAGAGAGAGATCGACAACAATACAATCATAGTAGGGAATTTTAATATACCACTGACATCTCTGGACAAATCCTCTAGACAAAAAATCAGAAAAAGAAAACAGCAATTCTAAATAATTCACTAGATCAGATGGACCTAATTGACATCTTCAGAGCATTTCACCCCAAAGCTACAGAATATACATCCTTCTCAAATGCACAGAGGACATTCTCAAACATAGACCACATATTGGGTCACAAGCAAAGTCTCTCAAAATTCAAAAAGAATAAAATCATATCAAGCATTTTCTCAGACCACAATGGCATAAGATTAGAAATAAACTACAATAAAAAAATTCCAAAAAATTCAAATACTTGGAAGTTGAATGGCATATTACTAAACAATAATGGGGTTATAAATGAGATCAAAGAAGAAATTAAAAATATTCTGGAGACTATTGACAATAAAAACACAGCAACGCAAATGCTATGGGACACAATGAAAGCAGTGCTGAGAGGGGAGTTTATAACTCTAAAGGCCTACCTCAAAAAACAGGAAAAAATGGTAATGAATCACCTAACTCAACAACTCAAAGAATTAGAAAGAGAGCAACAATAAAAGCCCACTGTGAGCAGAAGGAAGGAAATAATAAAGATCAGAGCAGAAATAAATGACATAGAGACCAAAATAATGATACAAAAATCAACAAAACAAAGAGCTGGTTCTCCGAAAGAATAAACAAGATTGATGATCCTCTAGTCAAGCTCACTAAGAGGCAAAGAGAGAGGACCTAAATAAACAAAATCAGAAATGAGAGAGGGGAAATAACTACAGACCCCACAGAAATACAAAGAATTGTTAAAAAAATATTATGAACAACTCTCTTCTAACAAGTTTCACAACCTAGAGGAAATGGACAGATTCCTAGAAAAACACAACCTTCCAAAACTCACACAGGAAGATTCTAAAAATCTCAACACACTGATAACTATGGAAGAAATTGAAGCAGTCATCAAAAAGCTTCCAGCAAATAAAAGCCCAGGGCCAGACAGCTGCACAGGGGAACTTTACCAAACATTCATAGAAGAACTAAAACCCATTCTTCTCAGACTATTCCAGAAAATTCAAGAGAAAAGAACACTTCCAAACTCTTTCTATGAAGCCAGCATCACCTTAATACCAAAATCCGATAGAGATAACACAATGAAAGAGAATTACAGACCTATATCCCTCATGAACATAGATGCCAAAATCCTTAACAAAATTCTAGCAAATTGAATCCAGCAGTACGTCAGAAAAATCATACACCATGAGCAAGGTGTACAATAAATACACCTTGGAATAAAGTAGGATTTATTCCAGGGATACAAGGATGGTACAATATCCACAAATCAAAAAATGTGATACATCACATAAACAAATTGAGAGATAAAAATCACATAGTCATATCAATTGATACAGAAAAAAACATTTGACAAAATCCAACACCCTTTCTTAATAAACACTCTCAGCAAGGTGGGAATAGAAGGATCATATCTCAACATAATAAAAGCCATATATGACAAACCCACAGACAACATCATACTCAATAGCCAAAAACTAAAACCATTTCCCCAAAAAACATGAACAAGACTCTCACAACTCCTATTTAACAGAGTGCTGGAAGTATTAGCCATTGCTATTAGACAAGAAAAAAAAATAAAAGGCATCCAAATAGGAAAAGAATAAAACTGTCCTTATTTGCAAATGAGATGATACTATACGTAGAAAACCCTAAAGACTTCATCAAAAAATTATTAGACTTAATAAATGAATTCAGCAATGTAGCAGGATACAAAATTAACACAAAGAAATTTTTGGCATTTCTATGTACCAATAATGAACTTACAGAAAGAGAGACTAAAACAGCAATCTCATTTACCATTGCACCAAAAAAATTAAGATAGATAGGAATAAACTTAACTAAGGAGGTAAAAGACCTATACGCAGAAAACTACACAACTCTAAAAAAGGAGATAGAGGAAGACATAAACAGATGGAAGAATATACCATGTTCATGGATTGGGAGAATCAATATCATCAAAATGTCCATTCTACCCAAAGCAATTCAGAAATTCAACGCAATCCCCATGAAAATACCAAAGGTATACTTCATAGACCTAGAATGAACTTTCCAAAAATTCATCTGGAATAAAAAAAGACTCTGAATAGCTGCAGCAATCCTTAGAAAGAAGAACTAAGTAGGTGGGATCTCAATGCCAAATTTCAAGCTGTAATACAAAGCCACTCTTCTCAAAACTGACTGGTACTGGTGCAAGAACAGACACATAGATCAATGGAATAAGATAGAGAACCCAGAAATCAACCCAAACAACTATGCTCAATTAACATTTGACAAAGGAGGCATGAATATACAACGGAGTCAAGACAGTCTCTTCAACAAATGGTGTTGGGAAAATTAGACAGATACATGCAAAAAAATGAAACTAGACCGCCAACTTACACCATACACAAAAATAAACTCAAAATGGATAAAAGACCTAAAAATAAGATGGAAACCATAAAAACACTAGAGGAATCCACAGCAGCAAAATCTCCGACATATGCAGAAGGAACTTCTTCATCGACACAGCTCCTCAAGCAATGGAAACTAAAGAAAAAAATAAACAAATGTGATTACTTCAAAATAAAAAGCTTTTGCACAGCAAAGGAAACCATCAACAAAACAACAAGAAAGCCCACTGCATGGGAGAACATATTTGTCAATGAAATCAATGATAAGGGTTTAATCTACAACATTTACAGGGAACTCATACAATTTCACAAAAAGAAGATAAACAATCCAATCAAAAAATGGGCAACTGATCTAAATAGGCACTTATCGAAAGAAGACAGAAGGAAGGCCAAGGGACATATAAAAACTTGCTCAAAGTCATTAATCATCAGAGAGATGAAAATCAAAACAACAATGCGGTACCATCTCACACCTATCAGAATGGTTATCATCAACAAATCAACAAACGACAAGTGTTGGTGAGGATGTGGAGAAAAAGGAACACTCGTGCACTGCTGATGGGAATGCAGACTGGTGTAGCCACTGTGGAGAACACTATGGAGTCTCCTAAAAAATCTAAAAATGAAACTTCCATTTGACCCAGTGATCCCACTTCTAGAAATATACCCCAAGAAACTAGAAACTCCAATCAGAAAGGATAAATGCACCCCTATGCTCATAGCAGCACAATTCACTATAGTTAAGATTTGGAAACAGCCTAAGTGCTCATCAGCAGATGACTGGATTAAAAGACTGTGGTACATCTACACAATGGAATACTATGTTATGGTAAAAACGAAGGAGCTCATACCATTTGCAACAACATGGATGGAGATGGAAAGTATTATGCTTAGTGAAATAAGCCAGGCAGAGAAAGACAGATATCACATGATCTCACTGGAATATAATGAATGACATAATCAAGATCAGATCCAGAGAATGAGAAACGTCGATCAAAACATCAAACCTTGGGGAAGGTGAAGGTTGGTGGGAATAAGGGGGGAGATCAATAGAGGGACCTTCATAGATGCTTATGAGCATAACCATTGGTCACAGACAATGGGGAAGGTGGGGCATGAGAGGGAATCCATACAGTGGTCTCCATAACCTTTAGAGAAATTGCTTCATGAGCCAAAGATTTTTAAATGAAACATAACATGAAAATCATTTTGGAAGGGAATAAAGAGAAGTTTCCTTTAAATGTCATAAGGATTGTAATTGAAAGTCAATATATTTGGCCTCTTGAGCTAAGGTAAGTAATCTGTTTTTAACTCCTTGAAAAAGTTTATATAAATTACAAAAAGAAATTGTCAGCCCGTTTGAAATTGAATTGCCATGGCCTAGAGCAAAGAATATCCTTACATGATATTATCCTACAATATCATTTAATTTTTGATATTTCACAAAGGCATATTTTACAACTATCCCAAAGAAACATACAAACTAATTCTTTGAATGTTTAGCAGCAATTTAAGAAGAGGACATGAAAGGATTTAATTCCTTTTAGAAGGAATTGAGGCACTGGGAAGGCACTTGAGCATTGTATACTGGCCCCTCTTACCTCTTTTGCCAAGAGGGACCCTCTTCTCATAACCCAATGACCCTTAGCTATAGCCTGAGCTCTCTATTCACACTGAGGTTGAAGCCTCGAGGTGGCTGGTATAATGGATCTGTCTTTCGCCAAATGGTGTGAGCTGGGCCTTCCCTGGAGAGGGAACCTGAATTCTCTGAGATAAGTGAGCAGTGCTGGGACCCTGGCCAGCAGGCGAGGGGATCCCCAAGGCAGGTGCTGGGTGTGGAGGCCATGGGTGCATAGGCTACCATGGAAACAGAAATGAACATCACAACACCCTGCTTGGTCCCAGGGGATGACTGGTTAGCCAGAGACTGGTAAGATTCCTCAGGGAAAGAACAACCTAAGACAGGCATAGCCTCAGAGGGGCCATCAGGAGAAAACTTGGGGATCAAGTGAGGTGGGACACAGACCCTCACCACCCCCCAACATCCTTGCAGGGGTCTGAACCTTCACTCCTTCTGAGGGAGGTCTCCTGCCCCCATGGATACCTCGCTTCCCACGCTCAGCACAGTTTGGGACTCAGGTAACAGACAGAGATATAGCCCAGCTCAGATCAGGACCCAGGTAACAAACGGAAACATGCCAACAGCAGCTGCCCTATATCTAAATTCAGCCTTGCACTAGAAATGCTCAGTGCCTACTCAATGCAAATAAACCTTTCCACTAATATATACAGGGCAACCTAAGGTTGTTGGTAGAGTATTAAATTTGACATGAAAGAGTTATCAAGCTTTCAGATTAATTTAAATTGGCAAACTGAAATAAGCGAACACCCAAGAAAATTTAAGTGTACTGGACAAAAAGTTGTTTCTGAAGTATTATTTAAAATTTCCATTGATAGCTCATCTCCTGGTAAAATTGCTTAACATGTAATGAACGTAAAACAGGCATATTTGTGTGCAAAAAATTAAAATTTAAAGTTATCAAGATTGCATTAAAAATTTTTACCAAATTCTCCATTAATCAATAAAAAAGGGGGGTTAGGATAATATCATGTAAGGAAGCATATCTAGTAAGTAAATTACATCTAGAAAATTTTCACTTTAGAAAATTAATTTTCATTTGTAATACTAACAGCAAGACACCCATGAAAAACACACATGGTTTAAAAATATGCCAAAGGAAAAGTGCGTAGGCAAAAATAAAAAGGACCCCAAGTCAATTTTATAGAAAATATTCCTTTATTAACTCTTGGTCGAGAATATGTTTATATACTTTCAGACAACAACTCCAAGACCAAGTGGACTCCTGCAACAGAGAGGAACTGACAGGTCTGCACCAACCACGAAGGCAAGAGGATAAACAGTCCAGAGATAGAAGATGCTGACTACGCCTTGTCATGCGAGTAGTTGGCAGCTGTGCATCGCTACAGGATGCCTACGACTAAATCAGAGAGGGTCGGACCAGCATTGCCACCATTTGTCCAATATCCAGATACCGTTGGTGACATGTACACATAAGGAACTGTTTGACATTGAAACTGGGACTCAAAGCTATCGGACATTGAAATTGGGACTCAATCATTTTTCTTTTGCTCTTGTGGGTTTATTTCTAGCGTATAGGGGCAAGATGTTTTCAAAGACAAGAATCAGGGGTTGGGGGTTGGGGGGAAGCAGATACAGAGACAAAGAAGCAATGAACAGACTTATGCTACAGTGGGAAGGCAGGAGAAGTTGGGAGGGAGGGGCCTGTAGGAGATCAACCGAAGGACTTGTATGCATGTGTGTGTAGGCATATCCAGTGGGTACAGGGTAAAAGGAGGGAGATGGGGGGAGATGGATGAGGGCATGTGCTGGGGGGTGGGGAGGGCAAAAGGAGAAAGGAAGGAAGGAAGGAAGGAAGGAAGGAAGGAAGGAAGGAAGGAAGGAAGGAAGGAAGGAAAGAAGGAAATAGATTCCTAGCTTCATTGCATTGCTTTTACAATTTTGACAGTTACACATATTGGTATAGGTCTGTTTCTGGACTAAATACAATTTAATTGATAGTTATAGAAATATTGTTATCTATTTTATATTGAGGGAGTTTTTGGTAAATTGAGTTTTTTGAAGAATACATCACATCTAAGTCGAGGATTTTATATTTTTAGAGTTGTTCATAATAGTTTCTTATTTTCCTTTTTATGTCTATGGAAATGGCAATAATACCATACGTTTCATTTCTGTCCCTGTCAGTATAGGCTATGCTGACACATTTATGGCAACTAAATCATCAATATAAATGATATTATTAACATGTACACAAATGAGTCCATTGTGAGACTTCAAGTAGTCTTGCACCATAGAGGTTACTCCAGAGTGCACTAATGCTCGAGGGTTTATTAATTACTTTCCACTTAACATTATAAGAACCACCAGAGGAAATATACTACAGAGACATCAGTGCAGTTGTGAATCACACAGTTTATTATACTTACACAGGGAACTTGTGAATCTCCTGGTGCCCTGGGCGCTGCTTAGAAGACCCGAATGCTGATGCTGTGGGCCAGGAGTCTCTGAACCTGGCTGGAACAGCTCAGGTTCTGGAACATGCGGTGACTAAAGCTCAGAGGTGCCTCCCGAGTCCTCCAGGAGCAGCGACTCAATCAGCAGCTGCAGGCCTCTGACTGCAGAGACCTCCCTGAGGAGCGAACTGGATCCAGATCCAGCATTTTGTATACTTTTGTATGCGTTTCAAGGACTCTTAATAGCCAGTTTATTTCCTTGCCCGGGGCATCCCAGGCCTTACCTAGTGGGGAGCAGGGGGCAGGGGACAGACTGTGAGTGCCCTTCCAGGGCCTGCTCCTTGTGAAGTGTGTGGCCAGCATGCTAATTGCGGACCTTCAGACTTGACTCAATCTTAAAGAGCTTCTTAATTTTCAGGTTTACATTCTATTACAATTCACACTTTAAATTCATACAATATGTGACTCCATGATCAGATAAATTATCACTGTCAGAATTTCTGTTATAGGTAATTGTATTTTCTTTTTTTTATGGTCAGTTTTGCTAGATACTTATTTATTTTTATTTAAAGAGCCAGATTTTATCTTATTATTTTTCATCTGCTTGATATAGGTTTGTTTTCTTCTATTTTTTTTTAATATGGAAGTTCAAATTATTGACATGAGATCAGTGCACTTTACATTTATTTATTTATTTTTAAATATATATTTTTATTTATTTCAGAGAGGAAGGGAGAGGGAGAAAGAGAGAAACATCAATGATGAGAATCATTGATTGGCTTCCTCCTTCACGGCCCCTGGAATCACACAGTTTATTATACTTACACAGGGAACTTGCGGATCTCCTGGTGCCCTGGGTACTGCTTAGAGGACCTGAATGCTGATGCTGTGGGCCAGGCGTCTCTGGACCTGGCTGGAACAGCTCGGGTTCTGGAACATGCGGTGAACGAAGCTCAGCGGTGCCTGTTGAGGACCTAACCCATAGCCGGGGCATGTGCCCCTGACTGGGATTAAACCTGGAACCCTTTAGTCTGCAACCAACACTCTATCCACTGAGCCAAATCAGTTAGGCCAATACTCTTTTTATAGAAAAATATTCACTACTATAAAATTTCCTCTAAACACTGTTTTATCAGCATCGTGATTTTTTTTTCCTCTGTTGTATTTTCAAGTCTTTCTGTTAGAAAATAGTTTTAATTTTCTATGGATTTGCTCTTTAATCCATGGATTTTTAATTTTTAATGATCCAAGATAAAGTCTATCTTTGTTAATTCTCCATATATATTTTTCTGTTGTTGGAAAGACTAATCTATGAATATTAATTAGGTCAAGTTGGTGGATGGTTAGTTCACTTTTTATATATCCTTTGCTGAGTTTTTATTTATTATTTCTTTCTATTACTGAGAGAGAAATTGTTATAAGTTTGATTGTGTCCCACCAAAATGATATATGGAAATTTTCACCCCCATGCCACAGAATGTGATGTTATTCAGAGATAGGGCCATTACAGATGTACTTAGGTAGGCTGAGGCTATTGAATAGGGTGGACTCCTAATCCAATGTGACAAGTATCTTATAAAAAAGAAAAATTTGGACAGAGACACACACAGGGAGAAACTCAAATAAAGAGACAACTGAAAGCCAAGGAGTGACAAAGACTGCCAGCAAACCCCCAGAAATTAGGAGTAAAGCTTAAGACAGGTGTCCTTTTGTAGCTAACAGGAGGAACTAACCCTGCCAATACCTTAATTTCAGACTTCTAGGCTCCATAACTGTGAGATGATAAATTTCTATTGCTTCAGTCACTCATTTTATGTTATTTTGTTATGGTAGCCCTAGGAAAATATTCTAGAAATGTTGATATCTGTATCTATAATTAGAGATATTTATATGTCTTCTTTCAGTTATGTAAGCCATTGTTTTATGTGTTTTGAAGGTCTGTTATTACATATTAGTGGCCCAGTGCATGAATTTATGCACATTGAAAGGAAATTAATTAGAAGAAATATTTTAATATCATTATTCATCCTTTCTCTATGATAGAAGTATCAGAAATAAAAGAAAATTAGTAAAATGCACATGAAAATAATATATAAATTGTTTAATATATTACAATAACAGCATGGTATAACAATGAATATTTTTTATGAAGTTTTTACTGTCAGAATCTTTGATTATCATTAATTAAAAAATATGTTGGGTATTCAGGAAAATTTATATCATTTGGACAAATTTTGCCTTTGCTATAATACCAAGTAAATTTTCCATCAGATAGTTTTTCAGCAGAGAAATTTAGGGATAGTCAAAATTGACATGTAACAGTCATTCCACCACAGCTGTGTTAGATAATTGCATCCTGATTTACCTAATTTTTGCTATGAAAGTGTTTCCTACCAGTGTTGGTAGTACTTGTTGATGACTGTTCTTCAGACATATTCTGTTGACAATTTTGGCTTCAGAATGTCAACAAGAATGTGATGTCATTACCTGATGCCAACAACCACCTCTTCTGGGCTGGGGTGGGCTGTGAATGCATTTTGCATCATGGCAGTGCAAGCTGTGATTTGGTGTGCTATTGTTCCAGGTGATGACAGGGCCTGTGTCCCACTTGGGGGAAGTTGAGTGTTGCTTTGTCATTTCTCTGTGCATGTCACAGCAGCTCCTGTGTTCAGCATCTGCCCCCTGATGATCAGTGCATGTCATAGCGACCAGTTGGTCAGTGGAAGGACACTTAGCATATTAGCCTTTTATATATGTAGATAAGCACATTTAGAATTGTTATATCTTCTTACTGAATTAACCCTGGTTACATGTAAGTATTGAACTGCTTCTCTCCCTCATTGGCAAGTCTGGGGTCTGGGTTATGATGTAACTGGTACTTGACTGCTCACATATTTTGTTATACCGACTAGAATCAGAGTTCTTAGTATGGAGGTGGGCTCAGGAGTTTAAAAAAAAAAACTTTACAGGATTGCTTTTCTGAGCTTCTCTCAATGATCTCCAGAGTACTCTCTAAGTCTCTGGGATTCCCTCTTTGGTCCTCTGACAAATAATCTGGGGATATGATTTCCCTGCTCTGCTGTGCCTACCTCCACGCCCAGAGAGACAATGGAAGAGATTGAAAGCATCAGAGGTTTGCTACTTCCTGGGGATCACAGCTCCTTTAATCACAGAGGAAGATTCCTCTCTTTAGTCATGGCCCCCTGGGCCTCTATTGCTGCTGCAGTTACTGCCATCACAAGATTACTCAGAGGCCATTGCACAATAGATTGATGACTTTCCTTTTAGATGGGAGAAAGAAAAAACAAAACAAAGCAAAAATAAGGGATATCTACATGAGTCTAGGCATTTCTTTTCCTACTCTTCAAATCAGAACTAGGAGCATTCTCCTGGAGTCCCCTCTGTCTAGAGTCTAGTACCCACTCTGGCCTTGGAATAAATTAAGATTGAAGATAATAATTTTTCCCCCAGTGGTTAGAGTGTCATATTTAATTCTAATCAAAGGCATGTATCTCAGTTGCAGGCACCATCTGTGATCCGTGTGAGAGGCAACCAATCAATGAATCTTTCTCACATTGATGTTTTTCTCTTTCTCTTTCTCCCTCTCCCTTCCACTCTCTCTAAAAATCAATGAAGAAAATATTTTTAAAAATGATTGGGTTGAAAAATACCACAGGGAACTAAAATGGTAAACTCACTGTCATATCATTAATAACTTTTTAGAGTTATCAAATAGCAGCTCTATACATGTATGCAGGTTTTATAGTTCTATATCATGGGCTTATGCTTACACCACATTACCTGGAAAAAGAACTCCAGTAGACTTTTCTTTAATCCAGTTGTGTCAATCTATATTCTTTAAATATTTCCTGAGAAGTAGTAGAGTGATTTTTATGTACATTAGTTTCTAAGCCAGACTGACTCAGTTTCAAATGTTAACTCTACTACTTACTACCTGTAGACCATATACAGATGATTTGAACTCTTTCTGATTGTCTTATCATCTTTTTAAAGATTACAAAGATAAAAATAGTATCTTCCTTTCAGTAAGTTACTTATAAGCTCTATATAAATGTAGTTTGAATAGAAATGTAGTTTCTAACTCACTGTCTTTATTGTATAACCTGAAGAATACCTACTAAGCTATAGTAGAAATATTAGGATATAAATGAAATCACTGTGTTCATTTCAGGCTTTGTAAAAATGCAGATTATCTCTTTCTAGCCTGGATTATCAGTTTTCTCTTATCCTCACTATTTCCTTCAGTGCATGATATCAGATTGTCCTGTGAAGATGCAGTACCCATGACCTGGTCTGACCACTGTAGCAATTAAAACACATAATCAGAAAGCTAATTCCATAGCACTTTGAGAAGGTTATTAATTGTTGATATATATATTTCTGAGAAAGTCAAATATTGGGCAAAGGGCATAGGCTGATAGTCATTCATCATCCAGGATTCAAAGGGAAACTTAAAACCAAGCTTCCTCAGGAGGAAGATAACAATCAGAAGACTGATGTTATGATGTGGGGGTTGGGGAAGAACAGACCATCTCTCACTTTTCCTCCTTTGCTCAGGATAGGTCATTAAGAGGTTGCAAAGAATTATTGCATATTTTCCCCAATAATATCCACAAAATTTAAACCAACAATAAAAATGGAACATCCTTCTATACCTGATGCCCAGACAAAACAAGAACATAACATAATTCTTTTTGGAAGATATTGTTAATAGTGTTTAGCCTAGAGGAAAGATTATAGTGGTTTTAGAAAAGTTTATGGACTCTGATCAAAAGTCAGAACCATGTATTGTGTGTGTGTGTGTGTGTGTGTGTGTGTGTGTGACATTATTAGTTCAATGTGTGAGATCTTGTTTCGGAGCAATTTGTTGTTCAATGAGATAAGTGGGTAAAGTAACTAGTTATTTATTTACTTACTTTTTGAAGACTAAAGAAACCTTGATATGTAAAAACAATGTTTCAGATAATAGCTGAGTAAGACATTTCTATGGAAAGGCATCATTGTGTGTTCTATACCAGTTTTTCAGTGACTGCTATATGTAAACACTAAAATGATGTCATAAGTATTTAACAATCATTAAAATGCATAATATATTAATAAGCTTAATACCTGAAAATTTTGATTTAAAATAGGAAAGAAAAGAAACTTTGGATTCATGTGTTTAAAAACAAGAACCAAACTAGTTTTAATAGAAAGGAAATTAAATTTTGGTTCTTAGGCAACAGAACATCCAGAGGCAAGGCTAGTTTTTGGCATGACCAGACTCAGAGGTCTGTGATATTATCATGAACAGGATTCATTTACTCTCTGAAAGTCTCAGGCTCTGTGTGGCAGTGGGCATGAAGAATGAGTGTGTGTTGGGGGTGGGAGGGCAAGTGGAGCAGTCTACCCTCAATGGGAGACTCTTCTACCATTGACATTGTTTAGAACTGTTGTTTAGAATTGCCAGTGAGTTGTGATTATAAAAGTCACTTTTAAAGTAAGTTTTAGTATTATTTTAAGTTTCTGCATACAATGCCTGAACCCAGGGTGACAACCCCTGGCCCTCACAATTTCCACATTATATGGAAGAATGATGGTGTCAGCAATTACATCTCCTGTATTATTTTTTTATTTTTAAGTAAAAATTAAACATAATGTGATCTTTTAATTAGAAAGCACACTTTACACTGAGCAGATTATGTCTGGTTATCACACAGTGGAGAAGAAGAACCTGCTACAGGGGAACTAGTGGAGGAAATGGGGAACAGGGATAGCAGTGTACAATGTCTTTAGGATGCTGCCTTAAAGGGCTTGGGAACTCTGCTACTCCAGTGGTGGATGGTCAAGGCAAATGGAAGGTGAGAGAAGTCTGCCCTAGTGACAGTGCTGGGGTGACGTGAGGACATCTAAGGCTATATTTGTTCTGTGAAGTTCAGGTTTTAGAGTCATGCTTAGAGTTGACATATATCTGTTAAATAGATGGTAGCTGTTGTTTGTCAGTGTTGCTTCCTCCCAGAAGTCATGAGAAAAAGCAGAAGTAGTCTTGGGATTAGTTTGCAAAAGAGGAAACTGAGGCACAGGGACCCTAAGTGTCAAGCCCTGGATCACACAGGCCCTATAGACCCAATGAGCTCCTTTCTGCTTCGGCATCCAGTTGTGCCCTCTGTACAGTTCCCTGGGGGAGGGTAAGTAGCTTTTGTGGCAACCAAGGGTTTGCATAAGACATCTAAGTCTACACATTGACACCCTACACTTTGCTTCAATTTCTCTCAAAATCATAAGTGAGCCATCACTTCTATAATTATTGTCTTCAATTCTCTCTTCACTAAGGGGCTTAAAGAAGTGAGGTGAAGACAGGCCAAGGTGTGGGTACAATGACATCCAGTGACACTTAAATCCACCCTGGTTTCTAATAGTGCCCCTAACCCATCAAAATAAATAGCTCCTATATTTTTAAGGAGGAAAGACACCTGCTTTCCTCCTAGGCATCTCAGGGAACTTTCTACTGTGTCTTGATCTCTCTGACTGGAACCTACACATCTTTAAACCAATGCCAGTGGTTAGAGAAATGCTCCTAAGCGATTGGCTTAAGCCATTTGGGGTTCATGCTAACTTCATCAATTCTGTACGAGTAAGAGTGACCAAGGGGCAGCTTCCCAAAGAAGATTTGTGAGGCCTTCTTTCAAAAGAAGGATGGAACAATGCTGGTTGGATCAGTGATTTTCCTTAGAATTTTTTATGGATTTCATCAGAGTGCTTTAGTATAAAGAAGGAAGAAATCTGTTGGGTGAAATCTGTATGGGTGAAATCTGTTTATTACATATTGCTTCCAGTTGTAAGGTGGAATTTTTTACCCTTTTTCCTTTTATTCCTCTTCCATACCATGATATACAGAGATAAACAGAGACAAAACAAGCCAGTCCTGAGAATATGCATCAGTTATTACATATCATCTATCTATGCTAACTCTGTAACCAACAACATGCATGAGATTTTAAGTGAGTTATATGTTTTCATCTGTATTTGGTTAAATATATGAACTGTTCATTATTGATTTGTCTTTCCAGGTTGAATCAGCAACCATAAGACACACTTAAATGCATCCTTGAGGAGTAATAATATAAATAACTTTAGACCTTTTATATTTATCCTGTCAAGGCATCCATCTTTTTCCATGTGGACTTTTGCAGGGAAAAAAAAAAGTAAAGGAATTGTACAGTATTTACCATTTTACTGCTTGGTTAATTCTTACATACTTGATTTGACAGAATGGACTGTATTAGAAATTAATCAACTATGGTCCATGGGTGAAATCTGTTTATTTTATAAATATGGACTTATTAGAACATAGCTAATTCATTTACACATTTTCTATGCTTTCATCCTGAAGTGACTCAAAAGGTCTAAAATATCTACAATCTTACCTTTTACTGAAGAAGTTTTCTAACACCTGAGCTATACTAATGGCTTACATGTATTGAGCACCTGTTTTTTTTAATTAAATCCTTATTATTCAGATTATTACATTTGTTTTTCTTTTTTCCCCTCCATAGCACCCCTCCACCCAGCTCCCACCCTACCCTCCCTCCCGTTGACCTGTTTTTGCCAGGCACTAAGTTAAATTATCTAAATGCCTGATATGGTTAGATTCCTCTAACAAACTTATGAAGGCTAATTATATACATTCTAGAGATGAACAAAACATAAATAGAGACATAAATAAGTAGCCCAATGTTACCTAATCAGCAAGCACAGAGAGCCCAACTGGAAATCAGATATAAAAATATTAAAGTCAATTCATTTGTCCACTGCTTTCTAATTCGTACTAGGTGCAAAAATAAGATACTTAAATCAGGAAGTATGGACTAATGTAAAGAATTTTGAACTCAGAAGCAGAAACCAAGGTATGTCTTGTCATTAATTAGCTGTAACGATAAAGAAATCACTTCAGCCCTGGCTGGTGTGCTCAATGGTTAGACTGTTGGCACATGCACTGAAAGGTCTTTGGTTAATTCCCAGTCTAGTGCATAAACCTGGGTTGCAGGTTCCATCCCTGGGCCTGGTCTGGGCTGGTGAGGGAGTATCTAGTTTTTCTCTCACATTCATGGCACTCTCTCTCTCTCTTTTTCTCTCTCTCTCTCTCTGTCTCTCTCTCTCTTTCTCTCTTCCCCTCCTTCCTTTCCTTCCACTCTCTCTAAAATGAAAAAAAATATATCCTCAGGTAAGGATTCACAAACAAACAAAAAATGAAATCACTTCAAATTTTCTAGCATCAACTTTTCCATAGATGAAAGAAAGCAATACTATGAGGTGACCACTGAGACTTCTTTCAGTTTTAAATAACTACTAGAAAGATGCAAAACTATCTAAAAAATAAAAACCTCCTACTTATAAGAAATAAGATAGACTTGATATAATACTAACAAAATTTGTTCAAGTAAATTTATATAAAGTAGGTAATTATATAAAATATTGACTATAAGTGAACTGGTTATGGATGTTGGTTATTTGGTACATTGACAGGTCTGAACAACTGACTTTGGGACAAATTTAGAATTAGTGTTAAAATATATTGGAAATATATAATAAGAATCATGTGCTATTTCTGCTTATACTCCTCTACCTTCACTGTATTCTATATACAATCATAGATATTTTGTTAAAATTTAAAATTATATAACATGAAAAATCCAGTTAATTACCCAAAGGATTAAATTACAGAATGATGTTCCTTCTTAAAATATGCTGTGCAATTCTTGCAGATGTCATTCAAAATGCAAAATTCTCTTATATAGGCCCCTAAATATCCCTAAATTTCAGGGAGTTCTTTGCAACTATAGAAGAACATGTTCTTCATATTTCTTAGCATGAAGATGTTTGTCTTCAAGACATTTCCTCTCAATTTTATCAAACTCTAAGGTTAATTTCAATGAATTTTAACTAGAATTCTCATCTTAAAGAGCAACTAACATGCTGAGGGCCATAGACAAACTGGAGCAATTTGACATATGTATTTGTCAAAGGCAATACAGTGGTACCTCAAGATAAGAGTTTAATTAGTTTCGTAACCTTGAGGCGTGGGAAACTATGAGAAGCTCGAGTTGCGGTAAACTGGTGGGTTGTGTGCAGCCGGCTGATCCGAGCGATTACTCCTATCTCAAATGTTGCTGGTATTTCAAAGCAAAAATCGCTCGTTCAACAGCTCATATCTCAAAAACCTCGTATGTTAGGGCACTCGTATCTCGAGGTACCACTGTAAATACATTCATATGAGAGAAACCATAGAGATATATAGAAACATGAGTCTCTGAGATGTAAGGAAATCTATCAGCTAATCAGACCGGATGAAACATCCATGTGCCTTGTTCATGTAATGCAGGGGTATCAAGTGACAACTTTAAAGACAGTGACAGGATTAGGGAACCAGCCCTTCTGCTGCTTCCACATCAAATTAGCACTGTGAAATGGATAGAGCTCCTTCAGAGGCATTTTGTTGAAGGTTCATATGGGCAGGAAAGTGGCACAGTTGGTTTCTAAGACATGGACCTTTGTGTATGGCTGTATGGCTGTTTATAGGGGAATGGGCCATCCCTTCTTATAACATATAAGATTGGAGAACACATGTTTTATAAATCTACCCTGTTTCTCAAAAAATAAGACAGTGTCTTATATTAATTTTTGCTCCCAAAGATGTGCTAGGTCTTATTTTCAGGGGATGTCTTATTTTTCCATGAAGAAGAATACGGTACACATTTATTGTTGAACAACAAAAAAAAAAAGAAAGAAATTTATTACCTGTATTCGGTATGGTAGTAGGTGTCATCACAAACCAGCTCACTGATTGGCTGTAGCTCAGCCGGAGCTATTCAGGCAGTGCGAGGTCTTTTTAAATCAGGAGTCAGACACCTTATGGTAGCTTTGGAGGGCTTATATTCCAGAGAGATCTTATTTTCGAGAGGATGCCTTATATTACAGCAAGAGGCAAAACTGGAAGTAGGTCTTATTTTCGGGGGATGTCTTACTTTCGGGGAAACAGGGTAGAAAAACAAAGTTGAAAAATATCTGCGTAAGTTAGCCATTATCTCGAATCCTGCTTAATTTCATCACACAGAAAACATCATAGAAACTCCTAGTGAGAAAAGATCTTCAGGCTGTAGTCTTGGGCAAAAGCTGGCTCCTAGTCTCTAATCAGCCTTACAAAACAGATATTTAATTTATTCACATGCTAAACTTGTGATCATTATGGTGGTGATTATATGTATTTGTGTGATATGGGTGTGTGAGTGGAAGTGTGTGTGTTTCTGTATATATTTACAAGAGACACATGGAACCATGGTGCAATAGATGGGTTTAGATGGACGTGTTCAGTACTGACTGAATGACATGACAGGAAATAAGTAAAAATATCTGAAATAATTAATGTGCTATTCTCTGATTCAATGCATATGTATAAGTGTGTGTATCAATATTTTACATTATATTATTTTATCAATCTACCATTCATTCTTTATTAATAATAATACAGTCTCATGAGTATTAATCTTCAAAAGAAGTAGTATTTTCTAAGACTTCTAATGAACAGTGTTTTTAGAAAAGACTTCATGTCAAATTTATGAAACATTTATATAAGAAATCATCAAAAGATGTAAAGTTACATCATGCGGTTATATTTATGTTCATGAATATAATGATGTGACTTTTTTCATTTCACATAGGTCTTAATGACTGTCAACCTCAACCTTTCCAAGCGACATTTTCATTTAGAGTCTTATCATTTTGTAATTATTACTTTTCAGAACTCCCAGGGAGCTAACAAATGCTTCATCTTTGTATTTCCATTGTTATGTTTCTTTGAAGGACAAATTAAATTTCCTAGCCAAAATAAACCTTTAAATGGCAAAATAAATCTAGAATTATACGGGGGAAAAAAGCATCTAGGGAAAGCTTGACTCTGGATATCATAAGTTCAGGTGTATTTAAGATAATTTACTACCATGTTTTCTTTTCTTTGTGCAAGGCTGTGGCGCCATATGCTCCCTTTGTAGTAGAAAAGGGAGGAAAGAGCTAAGGTCTGAAAAACATTACTACAGAATGAGCTGAGGAAACTAGTTAGTATATCATTCTATCCTGTCCTGAGAACAAAGACACAAAACTGAATTTTCCTTCCAGCTTAACTCCCATCTATCTCTTTTACGTATCCTTTTCCTATTAATGTCAATGATATGAGGGTATATAGGAGGAGTCAATAGTCTGAATCTACATAGTTAAATGCAGTGGTTCAATGTACCAATAAAAAAAAAAATTAACAACCACTTTGGTCTATAAGGCCATTTACCTAAGCTTTTTCCCAAATATTTTGACCCTATGGAAACAAAATAGACAATTTTATTTACCACACAGAACTGATATGTTAAATTGATTTAAATACTTTAAATTTATTAAAGTTATGGTTTAACTTTCACATAAAATGATTCAGTAAACTCACTTGGATTGGTCCCTGTAAGTTGCTGCATTAGAGAGCCCACAGTTCACCGTATTGCTAAATAAACTGACCTTCTTCTTCCTTTGTTTTGGCTTCCCCTCTGTTTTCCTTTTATTTTTCTGTTTATTTTTCTTATCCTCCTTCTTGGTTCTGGATTCTTACCTTTTCTCCTGCTGAGTGTAAACACACCTTAAGGCTGTATTGCTGCTCAATTAAAGAAGAAATAAAAGCAGGGCTACTTGGTAAGAACACTATTGCACTTTTATTATAAAAATAATGAAAATGCAGTATCATGACTATATACTTTCACATGTGCCCAAAAACATCAGAACCAATTAGTAAATTCACTGCAAAATATTTTTTTAAAAGATCACTTGGCAAATTTTCTCTTAGAGGAACCTGTTTATTTTCTACTTTGGTATAATTTCTGAATTCTACCACTATGTTGACATAGTACTTTTTTGTCATCTTTTCTCATTTTGTTTTACTAAACATTAACATATTTATCAGTTTCATAAAATGTATTGCTTTTTAAAGTTGTGGTGTGTTTTTTCCCTTTTTTGCATTTTAATTGCTTTACCCATTTGATCCATTTACCCTATTTTTCCTTTCCTTATTTTCCTTTCATAACTTTTCAGATCTTTATGCACATACACACACATATATATAAACTAATGAGTTAAAAAAAAAAGTGTGGTGTTATTCCAAAGCTGCTATGCTGGTAACATGTTCTGAGGTCTTTGTTACTATCTGTAAATGAAAACGGATTGTGCTGGGATTGGTTTCTGTATCTGAGGCCTCCTGATACAAGAGTTATTTTAATTTCACTATTCCAGGACATTTTGTGGTCAGTGGGAAAAAAAACTCAGGATATGAATTCTCATCTCGAAAATAACAAAATAAAAATGATGCTTTAATTTTTTGCTCTTAATGCATTCAAGGATTAAATAACCTCCTCCTCCACTACACTCACACATTATGAAGGATAATCTTATTTTTTTAAAGCTAAGTAATTATAAATAAAATCACATCTAAAAAATACCTTCACAGCAACGTGTTAGAGTAGTGATTAAACCAACAACTATGTACTGAACTGTGGCCAAGTTGACATAAAAAACTATTACATGTTTTGGTGTAGACCACTAGTTAATGTGTGTGGAAACTGAAGCACTTTGGATGGGCAGAAACTATGAATATTCCTCTCTAGGCAAGTCCAGGGTGTCTTGATCAGTTGTCCTTAGACTCTTATGTTGATTGTCAGAGAGATCAAGGCCTCTGCTTTTCAACTGCTCTGCTCTGCCATTTATATCCTGTGAGTTTTGCAACTTGCTAATTCCTATGTGGCTCATGCTCCTCAACAAAGAGGGTATTAATGATATATTTCCTCGGGGCAGGGGGGATTTCTAGGAGAAAATAAAGTAATACATTATGTCCTATATATTCTACTAGTCCTTATACATTCATATTTTATTATTCATCTGATCTTCAATATCTATGTGATTGTCTTATTACTAGGGTAATAAGATAATTCTGTCAAAACTAGGTTATATTTGAGACTGAAAAAGGTTTATGAAAGTTTATTCTAATAAAATGAGCATGGACCAGTGACCAGGGGAAACCAGACCATATGGTTATCTAGCTGTACTGAAATTTGCTGAGGATTTCCTTTCAGAGTTAAAAATGCTTAATTCATTAAGTTTCTTAATTCTTTGATTTTTTTTCCTTCACAACTAGTTAGTCATCACATATAGTTTGATTCTGGCAGCTAAAATGGACATAACTGCCTGAGGCAGACTCTATTCATTTCTTGTGGGTAGGTGGTGTTAGAGAAAATTTAATTTTTCCTGAGGGTCCCTGCAGATGGAATTTAGCTGGTGTTATGACATCAAATTTAATTTCTTGCTGCTATTATTCAATATGTAGGTATACCCACATGAAGCCTGGGTCTGTAGCCAGATTCAAATCACTAAATAAATGACATTTATAGTTATCTCTATTTTTTTATATGCAAGAAAATTTCAGCCTTAGGAATCCCATAGTCTTGCCATGAAAAAACTATGGCATACTTACATTTTATGACATGTTCAATAGAGATAGCCACGGAGAAGTAAAGCCCACTTGATAAACACCATATATTGTATTTAATTGTTCATATATTCTATGCCTTTTGTTACAACAAAAACTTTGTATTTTTCTTATTCTAATTTTATGGAAGTGCTAAATTTCTATTACTTTTACCTTTTCTGTCAGGACAAGGATATCATCATCGATAACATCTGTAGCACTAAATTCCAAATTTGTTAAGAGCAGTCCAGAAGAAATGAATGGCATACTGGCCAGGGTTCAATCAGACGAGCAGACCCACTAGGATTCACAAAAAAAAAAAAACATAATTTAGTAAAGTGATTGAACTTGACATAATTTGGGTAAGCAGTCTACATGAGCCTGCCATACCTGCATTTGGTGAAGAACTTAATGTAGTCAGGAAAGACATGGGCTGGGGAGAGCAGATACACATAAAGTCAGGGACCAATGAATAACAGAAACCTTTGAGGGCCAATTGGAACTCCACCTGTCTTTCACTGCCTCCAGTATCAATGATGCAACTAATCCTCAGGGTAAGCTTGTACTCCTGCACACATGTGACCAGCTCAGGCTTCTGGGGAGTTAAAGGAAGAAATCCCTTAAGCCTGCTTGCTATCTACCTGACAAGATGAGAAAGAAAATCAGCAACCACATAAGTGAGTGGTAACAACACTTTCTCTAAAAAGAGACCTTAAAAAAATGCCTGCTCCTTCACTTCTGCCTTGCAAATCTCATATAAATTTCTCTTGTGGCCAACTCTGATCCAGGCACCTGTAGAAAAAGGAATTCTGGGAAATGAAGTTGTAGCTAAGCTAAGTAAACTGGATAAAGGCACTAGACATGGTTTCAATAAGTTTCTTATGGCTAAATGAAAACTGGAAAGTGCTTAACTAGTCACATTTGCATTTCATAACTGTTCTTATTCCCCTGACTCTGGAGGCTCTGCTGTGATGGAGTCTTTTGTGGCTAATCTTGGTGACCTGTTCACAGTTTAAAACCAGCTGCCAGAATATAGTAGTGTCAGGACAAGATCACCATCGGATTTCAAGATCTAATTTCATCCAATTTTAATACCCACCTTCCCCTACATAAGTAGTAACATATAAACCAAAATCATGAAGAAATTATTAAGATCACTATAATATATGTTCAAAAAGCAGAATGGTTTAATGGTTAAGAATAATGCTGTGGGATTACCCTAGGTTTAAAGTAAGACCCTTCTTCTTACCAGTTATACTCTGGGAGAAATTAAACAGCCTTTCTGTTTCAGCTTTCTTATCTGTGAAATGGGGATAATAATAAACACTGCCTCACTAAGCTGTGGACATTAAGCATTTCCGACATATAAAGTGTTTTGGTCAAAGTTATGCTTAATAATTCTTGATTAATATAATTATACCACAAAATTGATATAATTTTGGTATAATTATTTGAATAATAATTGTATAATATTTCATCTAACTCCTCATGATTAGGAAAATTAAACTGTGTTACCTTTTTAAAGATAGTCTGATCTTCAAAAGAAAAATGCTATGTTGGATATGAATATCTATTTTGATACCACACTTTATCATTTCTTTTCATATGCGAACTCTTACCTGAATCAATTTTATTACAGAAACTGGTCTTGTCCAGCTACTTTAATCTTCATGCCCATCATCAAAATTAAAGGTGTTCATAATCCTCTTTTCTTTCTTTAGTGAATTTGGACAAGTGAATTTAGCCCTGAGAATTATGAGAGGATTCAATGCATATATAACCAACTGCTTAAAGCTTTTAAAGACTATATTTTCTTTTCTTTTTTTCAGTGATGTTAAATTCAAGCATATTCACATATAAAATATTTCCATTGAACCTGGGAATCACCAATGGCCTCTAAGTGTTGATTTCTGGATGTGTGAGTAAATCCTGCTTGTCCCCGAAAATCCTATTCTGGGGAGTAGTGCTCTAACCCACACTTTATTGATACATGTTAACCTGAGGTGGCTAGAATATTAGGCAGCTGTCTTTCTGAGCTTTCAAAGGAGCGGATTGAAACTTGGAGCCAAGTTTGTTCATATTTGACCATTTTCACCTTGTGAAGTTGTGATGGAATTTACCACTATGTGTTAGGTGGAAAATGTGAGTAATTGCATTCACTTCAGTGAGTAAAATATATATTTTATTATCATTCTTAAAGTCAAAGAAATTATGTTTTCTAGCTTTGTTGTACATAGATCAAAGAAGAGACTCTCGTTTATGCCAGATTTCACTGTATATTAAACGAGCTATTTTTGGTGACATTATGAGGTAACAAAAACTCTTTTTAGTTTAATTTTACCTTTAACTGAATTCAGATTGCTTTAACTGAAAAGTCAAAGGGCCTGACCCCTAATTCATTAACATAATCAGAAGCACATGTAAGCTACTAGCTGCCAATCTGTTTGCTAGTCAGTGACTATAGGATATACACAGCAGCCTTAGAGGTTTTTACTCAGTGGTACTCTAGGCGTACTCTTAGGTACATGGCAGAAAAGAAAAAAAATACAGAGAAAGAAAGGAGAGAAAGAAATTCCATATAGTTTGCATACAAATTGGAGCCCAACTTTTCATACAATTTAGTAGATTTCATAAAGAGTCAATTTTTAGGTGATAAATCATGGGAATAAATCTTCCTTGCTTTTACAAATATCCACCCCTAGGTTTTATTTATTCTGTAACTCTTGAAAATTCCAGTGGCAGGTGATTGTAATAGCTTCTTCCCATGAGACATGTTCTCATGTGGATTATTAGTTCTCCAAGCAAATTAACTTTTGGTAAGAATTTCAATTGGAGAGAAGGGGAATATAGGGCTACAAATTTGCCTCCCAACTCACATATAGAGGGTAGGAGAGCAGAAGGAAAATCCTTTAATGAACTTAAAGCAAGAGCACAAAAAAGTGGGTGACGGCTGAGCACTATCTAATCCTTAGGGACTCTACCCTAGAGGATTTTGCAAATGCCTCCTTTTCCAACTTACATTTTTACTTTGTAAAACAAGCCTCATTCTTGTAAAAATAAAACTTGAGAGAAATAAATTAGATAGCATATGATTCAGGATTCTATTTTCTTTTTCTGTCATCTGGCAAAAGAAACCAAAACTTATGGGATATTCCGACTGTGGCAAACACAGAAATACAGAGAATAGTTCAGGAATTAGACACCACTTCCTGAGGTGGTGACTACAAACAGTACCCTGAGGTAACAGTCATTATTCAGCAATTTATTCCACTCTTACTGAATGCCATAATGAGGAGTAGTTTGTTTGCCTGGTTGTTTGGTTTTGGTGTCATACCCTTTCCCCACCTTTGTAAAGTGAAATCATCATAGCTGATTAACTCTGATTAGTTAGCAACTTATTGCCTTATTCATATCTATAACTAGGCAGAAATTTCATGTACGATATCTTGGTCACTCTCAAATTTACATTATTGTTTTTTTTCCCCCTGCAATTTAATTCTCTGAATCATATTTCTGCATTGTACATAAAATTTATGCCTGTGTCTCCCAAGTCAGGGCAAGAATATTGATATGTCTGTGATCCAGAACCACTCTTCATGCTTAAACTGATCTGAAAGAATGATTCAATTACTTTAGTTTTAAAGCCTTCTTGGTGAAGCCATTTAAATATCACCATGGATTTTTTTTTCCAACCCTTTTTTTTTTCGTACAAATATATTTTGATGAACCATATCAAATTTCATTAACTCAGTCCCTAATAGAGTAACTGGAAGATAGTAATTACTCAACAATTTGGAAGGACTGATCTGATATTTTATATAATGCAGCTGAGATTAAATGGGAACACACCTAATGGCCCAGATCTGAAAAACCAGTGCTAAACCTTGTATCATTAATTCTCAGTAGCCTGAGTATGCTATCTGTTTTTGCAGAGCTCTTACCATTCTTCTTCCCCCATCTCCCACTACTCGTCACTATGCTTTCTTCTGTTTAACCTCATTGTTTCTGCCCAGATATGGAAAACATTCCTCTCCCTGGGGTGTTTTCCCTCCATGGGGCCTCACTTATCATTATCTCGTGGACTAGAATTTGGAAAGATGAAAAGTAATTTTTCACATTTGGGTCCTATTTGGTTTAATGTTTCTGACTATTTCAGACAAGTTGGCACTGAATGTACCAAAATTTAGATCTTTAATCTTTAGTTTTCTACTTTAAATAGAACAAACTGATTTCTATAATATTGTTTTATTTTATTTTATATACTAAAGACCTGGTGCATAAATTTGTGCATGGGTGGGGTCCCTAGGCCTGGCTGGTGATCAGGGCCAATCAAATCTGTCTCACCCAGTTCTGATTTGGGCCGGGCTGATCAGGGGCAAGCCAATCGGGGCCTGCCAGCCAGGGCAGGAGTGAGGGAAAAGGACTGCAAGAGCTTGACCGGCTAGGGGGAAGGACCATGGGAGGTTGCCTGGCTGCGAGGATGGACCAGGGTAGGTTGGCCCACTGTGGGAGGTTGGCTGTGGGAGCACACTGACCACCAGGGGGCAGCATTGAGCATCTGCCCCCTGGTGGTGAGTGTGCATTATAATGACTGGTCAACCAGTCATTTTGGTCGCTTGTTTGTAATGGTCAATTAGGCTTTTATATATATACTAGAGGCCAAATGCATGACAATTCATGCTCTGGATGGGGGGGGGGGGCTCAGCCTGACCTGCCCCTTATCACAGTCTGGGAGCCCTCAGAGGCAGAAGGTGACACAACAATCAGGGGAAGCAGCACAAGCCTCATTCCCAGCCCTGGTTACTTGAGCCTCAGGTGGCCCTGAGCAGCTGGGAAACTGACAGCTGAGGTTTGCCTGCACCTCGGGTCAGCCCAAAGCAGATGGGCAGCTACCATCTGAGGCTTGCCTATGCCTCGGGATAGTCCTGGGTGACTGTGGGGGTTGAGAGGAATGGGGGACTCCAGAGGTAGGCGCACAGAGTGGCTGGACCTTCCTGGTGTTGGGCCCAGCTGTGCTGCATGTCTGCCACCCTGGCGGGGCTGAGGGCACTGGGCACTGCCATCTTGTGGCTGTGGGCACTGCCATCTTTGAGGTTGTGGCAGTCAATTAGCATATTCCCCCCTTATTGGCTGTGGGCACCACCATCTTTGTGAGGGTGTGATGGTCAATTAGCATATCCCCTCTTTATTAGGTAGGACTAGTAACCTGTTGCCTAAAATTGCTTGAGACCTGGGACTCCTCTGACCCCCCCATGACATGAGACTGCCCCAAGTCCCAGAGTTCTGTCCTGCATCGCCAGTGCCCTGAGTCCTGGAGTGCTGCCCTGATGTCCCTCCTCTGGACTGTGTGTAGCAGCCTCTGGGCTCATCCCCGCGGGATGCACGTGGGGCTGCAGAAACTCCAGCAGAAGTCATGTGAAACAGCCACCAGGACCTCCACACCCCCATAGAGCTGCACGAACCCCAGCAGAAGTCACACAGAATGGCCACCAGCCCTGCCCCCACTGTGTTGCCCCCACTGTGTGTGCTGCTATCTTGTGACAGTGTTATGGCATGAGGGTCAATTTGCATATTACCTGTTTATTATATAGGATTTTTTATTGTTGATAGTATTACAGATATCTCCCATTTCCCTTCTTTTACCCTCCCTTTTCCCAGTTCTCCCCTGCAAAGTCTTTACTATCCGTTGGCCCATGTCTCTAGGCTATGTACATAAGTAACTAGGTTTTTAGTTTATTTCTTCTCGTCTCCCTATCCCCAATTTGAGATATGCCAGGCTATTCTATGCTTCCATACTTTGTCTAATTTTCTTTGTCAATTCATTTTTATTTATTAGATTCCACAAATAAGTGAGATCATGTGATATTTGTCTTTCTCAGATTGGCTTATTTCACTTAGCATAGTCTTAATCTGTCTAATAATTGTGAAACAAATGCATGTCTCTATTCTCCTATGTAGGGGGAAAAAAAACAAAACAGTTACCCTGTAAAGAAATATAAAATTTTCACCCTTTCAAGACTGGTATTCTTTAGCGCCCTTCTATCTAAGTTGTGGTCCTTGGATGGCTATCATGAGGATTCACGATGGAGCTTGGTAGAAATGCAGATGCTCAGGTCCTGTCTAGCCCTGAGGAATCTGCATTTTCACAAGATCCCCAGGTCACTTCTGTGCACAGGAGACCTTGGGAAGTGATTTAAAGAATATTAATTGAAAGGCATTTTTAAGCTGGAGAAAAGAACAGAAAATTGATGCAATCTTTAAACATCATTTATACACTTGTAAATGGGGGACTCAGAAGAGGTCTTACTTTTGAAAAATGCCATAATATAGTTAATAAACTAATGCTAATAGAAGTAACAATCTACAACATCTGTCATGACAAAGCAGAGGGTAGGGTAGATTTTTCTGCTTCATCCTGAATGAAGCCATGGAAAATGTTGTTCCACACCACCCTGATGTTATAAAGAAATATTACCAAGTGACATATTTCTAGATTAAAAGGAAATATTAAAATTGGCTTTCAATATTTAAAGCTTATTTCACTAGTAACACTTTGCCTGACACTGACTCATGTCATTTAACTTCACTCTTCTTTTGATCCATGCAAATAGTTACATGGTTTAAAATGTATTATCATATCACCTTTTTGAACAGATTAGAAGAAAGAATTTTTTAATACTGGGTGATGAACCAATGGCCAAGCCTTGATGGGACAATGTTTGTAATAAAGCAGTGAATCTAGGCAAGAAGAAAGCCATATTTTTCTTTTTAAAAGTAATGAAAATGCATTATTAATACCTGCTCTTTCAATATTGTGCACACTGATAATTAATGAGAAGTTTTGTGACCATTTATGTGAGGTGTTTCCATGTGTGTAGGAATTGTCAATCGCATTTTTACTCCTTGAATCAAAAAAGTAGGAAGCCCTTGGGATTGTTTCACCTCGGATTGGTAAAGATGCAAAGGGTATCATAAGAAGTATTAACATAAAATAAAATTAGCTCTGTTATGCTATATTTTAAATCTACTTAAGTTATTTATTTATTTTTTTCTTTGCTGCACATTTAAAGAACTAGGTTCTTATCCCATACTTGGTATGTAGTACATCTTTTTTCTCTGAGTTAATTCTCCAAGTCTGGTCTGTCAGCCAGTATAAACAACACTTGATGAATGAGACTCAAGGTGTTTAGTCACCTGAAGCAGCTGTTTGAAGTAACTCTACACACAGCCTGAGGCCGGTGTTTTCACAGCTGTGAGAACTCTTCAAAAGCTTTCCCTCTTGGCCTAGCTCTTTGCTGTGGCTTTAAACTCTTAGCGCAAAATCTGGACTATTTCAAAAGAGCAGAATGAAACTAGAGACAGTAATTTTGCATGATTTTGAGCCAAAAATGGCCTAAAATAAATAAATGAAGTACATTTGAAAGTGCTTTACCTAGGTGGGCTATATATCTGAGAATTGTTCTCCCTCTCTGTGTCCCCATATACTCTCTTAAAAGGGAGATGTGTGGCTGAAACACTATGCTTTGTTTATATGGCAGTATTTTCATTTTCTGTTCTGATTCTATGACACCAAGACTAAAATCTTATGAACTTGGAACTATTTGTACCTGAAATAGGCTCAGGGAATTGCTAGATGTTTGAGAGAGTTCCAGGCTCATAAATCGACCTAAGGTGATTAAAAACGGCAGTCTTTGCCAGCCTGATTAGGTGATTCAGGCTTTTGAAGTTCCTCTGATGTCTTCTATTGACCTGGCACACTAAACTAACGGAGCACACTTACATGTGACCACTACATTTGTTGCAAGGTTTCAGACTTCCTTGAACCTATTTCAACAACAGCTGTTTCTCTTCCTCTTGTATATAACAAAAAGGACATAGTTGCTTCTCACAAATAATACTATTTCTTCTCTACCAGAAGGTGTAAGGACCATTTGTTCTGAATATATATAATAACAAGGGATTTATCTCTGAATTTAGAAAACAGATTTTTTTTTCCCTTGGAATTATTTGGCATCATGCCAAGTAAAGTACCCTTGACTTTTTATAAAGTTGTCATGTGTTTCCTAATTTATATTTTTCCAACTATTCTTCTTTAATTTATTAAATTAAAGAGAATAATATGTATGGTTCATCCATTTACTTCAAAATATGTATTTAGTGTCTAAATGTACCAAGAATTAGATTAATTGCTGAGAATATAGAAGTAGAATAGATACCACATGGCTTAAAATCTAATTGGGAAAGTATGCATTAAATAAGTAACAAATAATTAATGTTTTACAATTGACTTGAGTGCTAGAAAAGAAGGTCCAGGATTGCATGAGAGCAAGTATTACTTAACTATATCTCTTACTTTCTCTAAAGCCTTTGATTTTAAGATAATGTGAAAATCAACACTGATAATGAATTTTTATGATAGTAGTATTTTAGTGCATTAGTTATTAAAAGAAAGCTTAATTTTTATCAGCATGGTTTTTATACTTTTGCCCTTAATATTACTGAATCTGTTTTTTCATAAATGTGTTGAAATTTAAATACATTTTTATTACCCTCAAATATTTATGTAAAATATTTAGAATACTTCTTGACAACGCATTGATAAACTATGGAATGTGTACCATTTTGTTTAATTTTCATTATTATTATTATTATTATTATTATTATTATTATTATTATTATTATAGAGGCCCGGAGCATGAAATTTGTGTATGTGGCAGAGGTGTAGGGGAGGTATCCTTCAGCCCAGCCTGCTCCCTCTTCAATGTGGGACTCCTTGAGTGATGTCCGAGTGCCCGTTTAGTAGGATTGGGCCTAAAGGGGCAGTCGGACATCCCTCTCACAATCCAGGGCTGCTGGCTCCCAACTGTGCACCTACCTGCCTTCCTAATTGCCCCTAAATGCTTCTGCCTGCCAGCTTGATCACCCCATAACCACTCTCATGCCAGCCTGATTGATGCCTAACAGTTCCCCTGCCAGCCTGTTTTACCCTAACTGCCCTTCCCTATAGGCCTGGTCACCCCTAATTGCCCTCCCCTGCAGGCCTGGTCACCCCTATCTGCCCTCCCCTGCAGGCCTGGATCCCCACCCACAACTGCCCTTCCCAATAGGCCCAGTCACCCCCAATTTCCTTCCTCTGCCAGCCTGGTCACCCCCAACTGCCTTCCCTTGCTGGCCATTTTGTGATGGCCATCTTGTACTCACATGGGGGCAGGATCTTTTGACCATATTGGGGGCAGTCATTTTGTGTGTTGGAGTAATGGTCAATCTGCGTATTACTCTTTTATTTGATAGGATTTTTTAGAGAGAGAGATAAGGAGAGGGAGAGATAGAAGCATCAATGTGAGGGTGAAAAACATTGATAGGCCTCCTCCTGCATGACCCCCACTGGAGATTGAGCCCACAGCCCAGGCATGTGTCCTGATTGGGAATTGCAGTAGCAACCATTGGTGCACAGGACAGAGCCTAACCACTTAGCCACACTGGTTAGGTTTTAGCCATGTCTTCTACTTTTTAAAAAATATTTATTCTTGAAAGTATTGCATATGTGCCCCTTTTTCCCTCATCGATTCTCTCCAGCTCTTTTGCTTTTAATGATTTCTTAAGACAAAGGTAGAGTTGGGCTAATTTTATCCATTTATTTTTTAAAATTTTTTGTTAAATCTTTATTGTTATGAACATTACAGATCCTTCTCTTTTTATTCTCCCACATTGTCCCCCTCCACCCAGTTCCCACATTTATTTATTCACTAGAGGCCTGATACTTGAAATTCGTGCAAGAATTGGCCTTGGCAGCTGCCTCCATCCTCCCTCACAGCGGGGGATGGCTGCCTGGATCCCACCCTCACAGCCCCGGTGGTTGCCTCGATCTGCGATTGCAGCTCTGGTTTCGTCCTGGAAGGACATTCAATCTTATTAGCATATTACACTTTTATTATTATGGATTCATTGCACAACTTATTGACTGTTTATGATGTGCCATGTATGTCCCTGGGAATACAAAAATGAATAAATTACAGCTCTTAAATTTGTAAGTGAGCACTTATTTCTCTAACTAATAAACTTTGAAATTTCAGTGACCTAACAAGAGTGAGCATATAGTAGCCCTACCTAAATTTTATACTTCTTGATCTAAACTGGTTGTTTCCTTTTAAATGTTTTTTTTTTAAAGCAAGAATACTATTTCATGCTATGTGAAAATTATATGAATTTTAAATTTCAGTGCCATACATGAAGTTTTCATGAAACATAGCCACATCCACTCATATATGCATTATTATCTTGTTGTTTTTGCTCTGTAATCAAAGTTGAGCAGTTGCAATGAAGAGTAGAGGGTACACTAAACTGAAAACATTTACTATCTGGCTTTTACAGAAAAAAAAATTGCTGATCTCTGGCCTAATGCAATATGAGTTTATTTTTAATATTTATAAAATAGTTTACCAGTAATATGGAGGAATCCAAGATGGCGGCATAGGTAAACACCTACACTGCTGCCTCGCACAACAATTTCAAAACTATAACTAAAAGACAGAATGGACATCATCCAGAACCACAGGAAAGCTGGCGGAGTGTAAGTTCTACAGCTAGAAGGAAAGAGAGGGGCTCACGGAGACCCAGAGGAGCTGCAAAAAGCCGAGGTACGGAGACACGCGCGCTGAGAGAGCGGGTGCCGGAGTACCTGGCTGGCTTTCTTTGGCGGGAGGGAAACGGAGACTCCCAATGGCATTGAACCCCTTATTTTACGACACTAAACCCCAGATCCAGCGAAACTCATACGGGGGGAGTTTGGACTGTGAAAAGGGAGAGGTGCACGGAAATTTAGGGGAGTCGCAGAAGATCAGGTCTGGTCTCACAGGCGGACGGTGCTGCGCGCAGAACAGATTTCTATTTGTGCCGCTGGCTTTCGCAAGTGGGTGGGAGACAGACCCTCCGAACTGTGCCACTTCTGAGTCCACTAAGGCCCTGTTTCAGGCGAAACCCTGTGGACCTAGACTCGTGTGGTCCTAGTGCTCAGGGGAGCTGGAAAGGAAGCGATTAGAGGCACTGCGGGTGCGCGAGAACACAAGGACCTCTCCAGGGATTACCCAGTCACATGAGACTCAGGGGCAGTGGAGGGCGGGGCCGACTGGAAGGCAAGGCGGTCCCTTAAGCCCTGAGACTCCACCCCTCCCAAGCTCAGCAGAGGCTTCTGAGGCTTTGCTTCTGCTATCATAGGGCTGAATCCAACACAGAAGTTTCCCCGGCATAGTGAAAATGCCGAAACAAGGGAAGGGATCACAAACAAAAGAAATGGAGAAAAAAAAACGACTGGATATAGAGTTCAAAACCACGCTTATAAGGTTTTTCAAGAATATGCTAGAAAAATTGGATAAAGTTAGCAAGAGCCAAGAGGAGATGAAAAAGGACCAACTAGCGATACAAGAGAGCCAACTAGAGATGGAAAAGGTCCTACTAAAGATGATAAAGGACCAAATAGAAATTAAACATACACTGATTGAAATAAAAAATATTACACAGAGTCCTAACAGCAGACTAGAGAAAGGCAAGAATCAAGTAAAAAATTTGAAATATAAAGAAGCAGACAACATTCAACTGGAAAAGCAAGAAGAGAAAAGAATCCAAAAATGTGAACATAATGTAAGGAGACTCTGGGACAGCTTTCAGCGTACCAACATCAGAATTGTGGGGGTGCCAGAAGAAGAGAGAGAGCAAGATACTGAAAACCTGTTTAAAGAAATAATGACTGAAAACTTCCCACATCTGGTAAAAGAAATAGACTTACAAGTCCAGGAAGCACACAGAACCCCAAATAAAAGGAATCCAAAGAGGACTACACCAAGACACATCATAATTAAAATGCCAAGAGCAAAAGACAAAGAGAGAATATTAAAAGCAGCAAGAGAAAAACAGTTTATTACCTGCAAGGGAGCACCCATACGACTGTCAGCTGATTTCTCAACAGAAATGATGCAGGCCAGACGGGAGTGGCAAGAAATATTCAACGTGATGAATAGCAAGAACCTACAACCAAGAATAATCTATCCAGCAAAGCTCACATTCAGAATTGAAGGGCAGATAAAGAGCTTCACAGATAAGAAAAAGCTAAAGGAGTTCATCAACTCCAAACCAGTATTATATGAAATGCTGAAAGGTACTCTTTTAGAAGAGGAAGAAGAAAAAGGTAAAAGACAAAAAATTATGAACAATAAATACATATCTATAAACAAGTGAATCTAAAAATTATGTGAATTAAAAATTTGATCAACAGAATAAACTGGTGAATATAATAGAATCAGGAGCACAGAAAGGGAGTGGACTGATAATTCTCAGGGGGGAAAGGGTGAGGGGTGTACAGGGAGAGACTGGACAAAAATCATACACCTATGGATGAGATCAATGGGAGGGAGCTAAGGGCTGAGGGAGGGGTGGGAGCTGGGTGGAGGGGTGCTATGGAGGGGAAAAATGAGAAACAAATGTAATAATCTGAATAATAAAGATTTAATTAAAAAAAATAGTTTCCCTTGCCAAAGCCAGTTTGGCTCGGTGGATAGAGCATCGGGTTGAGGACTGAAGGGTCCCAGGTTCGATTCCGGTTGGGGGCATGTACCTTGCTTGCGGGCACATCGTGCAGGAGACCACTGATCGATGTCTCTCTCTCATTGATGTTTCTGGCTTTGTATCTCTCTCCCTTCCTCTCTGTAAAAAATCAATAAAGTATATTTAAAAAAATAAAAATAAAATAAAATAGTTTCCCTTGATCCAATATTGTTCCTCTTCAAAGTAGTGATTCAGGAACCTAGAGTCCCTCCATTTCCTGTCTCAGAAGTCATCTTTGATATGGTGTATAAACCATCTTTTGACCCAGGCCTTGGTATATGATAAACAATTATTCAGTTCACAATTGGTGGGAATGCAATCCTTTAGCCATACTTAACTGTAGATGATGCTGGGAAATACAGTCTAACTTTATGATAAGAAATACAAGGAAAGGGCTTAGCCATCAGTCACCAGCCTCTGCTATAAGCACCCTACCTCAAATTTCTTAACAACTTGGGGCAAACAGGTTAAAAATAATTTTAGTATCCTATAATTATTTAATTAATAATTATATAAAACATACACTGAAAACAGAAAGAAAGATATTGCTTCAAGTTTTCTAAAAATGGTAAACTCAAGAAACTTGCTACAAAGGAAAGATAGAATGGCATGTAAAATGTATAATGTTATAAGTTTCATGACAGAAATTATATAGACTGTTATTGAAACTCCCAGAGGCTAGTGGGTGTATGGATAAATCAGAGAAGTATTTACAAAGAGGCTATCATTTTTATGATTAAAATAAAAAGAGCTATATTTATTGGGCACATATTATGCTTAAGATACAATAGGAAATCTTCATGTATTAAATACTTTATTTGTTACCACAAACCTATTAGGTAGTTTTTAATCACCATTTTATAAATGAAAATACTAAGATTAAGGTAATTATTTTTCAAGGTCATATTTTTGCATATTGAGGTTTTTAACCACATTTTTTTATAATCCAAGCTTGTGCCCTTGACTCTCGAATACATTGTGCAAACAGGATACCGGATGGACAACAGAAGAGGGTCACTCCTTGTAAAGAATAAATTTTATAACAAAAATGAGGTGAGATAAAAAGAAGACCTGAAGAACAATAGATAACTCTATGTGACTGAAATAGTGGGAGACATGGCAGAGAGATCAATGATGAGGATAAAAATGCAGGTTGGACTGCCTCGGGTTGTAGGAATCAGGGAATTTTTTTAGTATGTGATAGAGCACCATACTGAAAATATGATTTTCAAAGAAATATGATTTTCACTAACCATCTGGTGAAGGACATATCTGAATGGAGAGACAACAAATGTTTTGAAAAGAAAGATAAACAAATTTCTAGGAGGAAAGTTTTCTTAGAATGTACCATTCATGAAACAGAAATTCGGTTGCAATTTCCCTAATCAAGTAAATTTTTAAGGTAGTTTATTTCAGCGAATAAATAACAAGGTAGTATGAGTTTGGGGAAATAACTTTATAGCTTTTTTTTTAGTATGTGATGGACTTAGAGTTCCAAAGTGTGATGGACAAACTTGTGAAGTAGCTTTGACTCACAAAAGATTTAAGTAAGACTAGGATCAATTATTTTCTTAGGTGGAACTTTTATAGAGTTGAAAACAGCAAAACCAAAACCCCTCATGGACACTAATATAAACATTACCTGGCATTTGTACAAAAAATTTATGAGTTCTTTCTCACCATAAAGGGCAGTGCTTTTTTATTACTCAATTTAATTAAAACTTCTTGTAGAGACCACCTATGCAACACAACCAATCTCACTTTCAGAATTCTAGCAAAGGACTTATCAGCTATTTATCTGGGGTCTCTTCAGTCTTTTCCTTCATTCACTCTCTTTTCTAGGCTTACAGAACAGATTATTGGTTTTCTTGAGAATATGTAACTTTAAATCAAAACATTTTATCTAATCAATTAATACTTTGACTTTACACTTCATGTTTCTGAGTCATGGTATTTCTTTGTGCAATTGATTAGCTTACAACTAACAGTTGTATATAGTGAATTTGGTATTTGCTATATTTTTCAAGAATAAACATTTTTAATACTAAATCAATAATATCAAATTTGAATTTTTTACTCTACAGCTATTCTATTGCAATAGGGACCTCAGGGTATGTGTATATTTTTCTGAGTTACACACAGCTATATTTTGCAATGTCAGACCATGTTTTCTTTAAAAATGCTCTTTTCTAGGCAGGGATTTGCCTAAATTCTATTCCTTTTCACTGCCATTGTCACTGATCAACAGACTGCTGGGTGTGTAATAATCAAACAGTAAATGTTAGCTAATGTTATGCAAAGTAATGATCATGACATACTTTTTGAAATAAGAACCATTCTGGCTCTCCCAGGAGGATTTGAATGGGAATGATTTTTGATAAAAATGACCATCAGTTCTTTTTAAGTAGTACTGTAAAAATCAGTGCCAATATTGGCAAAGTTTATGTCCAAAGTTTATATACATATACTAGAAGCCTAATGCATGAAATTTGTGCAAGGGGCTCAGCCCTCACAGCCACTGTGGCTTGCCTCAGCCCTAATAGCCCCAGCTTCATTTGGAAGGTCATCTGGAAGGATATCCAGAAGGTCATTCTGCTATCCAGTCTAATTAGCATATTACACTTTTATTATTATAGATAGGTATATGTGTGTGAATATATAAATGCACATATATGTACATTAGGATACATACAGTAAAATTTTCTAATAAGCATTAATATTAGTATCTACAACAAGAATTGATACCCACTTGTCACCATCTTTGTTAGGTCAGGTTCTCAAGGAAACAGACTTTGAGACAGAAATTGCCTTACGGGAAGATGCTGTAGATAAGCTCTTGTACGGAAATGAAGAAAACAGGAGATACTAAATTATGATGCTGTCACAACAGAAGCCTCAGCCTATCCTATTGGATCTCAGAGTCTTAATGGCCTTGGTGAGTTATACCAAATTGAGAAAAAGGAATTAGACTTGTATACCCTACTAAAGGCACAGTGCTCAAAATTCGTGCATGGGGTGGGTGTCCCTCAACCTAGCCTGCACCTTCTCCAATCTGGGACATCTCGAGGGATGTCCGATTGCCTGTTTAGGCCAAATCCCAGTAAGACTGGGCTTAAAGGGGCAGTCAGACATTCCTTTCACAATCCAGTACTGCTGGCTCTCAACTGCTCACCTGCCTGCCTTCTTGATCACCCCCTAATCACTCCCTTACCATCTCAATGTGTGCCTAACTGCTCTCCTGCCAGCCCGTTTACCCCTAACTGCCCTCCTCTGCAGGCTTGCTCCTCCTCAACTGCTCTCCCCTGCAGGCATGGGTCCCCCTAAACTGCCTTTCCCAGCAGGCCCTGTTGCCCCAACTTCCCTCCTCTGCCAGCCAGGTCACCCCCTAACTGCCCTCCCCTGCAGGCTTGATTGCCCACAACTGCCCTCCCTTGCAAGCCTGATCCCCCCACTGCTCTCCCCTGCAGGCCTGCTCCCTCCCAACTACCCTGCCCTGCTAGCCATCTTGTGGTGGCCATCTTGTGTCCAGATAGGGGCAGCCATCTTGTGTGTTGGAGTGATGGTCAATTTGCATATTACTCTTTTATTAGATGAGACTAGAGGCTCAGTGCACAAAAATCTGTGCATTCAGGGAGGGGTCCCTCAGAGCAGCCTGCACCCTCTTGCAGCCTGGGAGCCCTCAGGGGATATACAACCAATGGCTTAGGCCAGCTCCCCAGGAGGCAACCCTAGTGGGCTGATGTGGCCCCACCTCGAATTGCCTCACCACTGCCACTGTCCATGGCCTCCTTCTGCAGGAGGTGACCAGGAAGGTGATCAGGGGATGGCACCAGCCCCCATCACCATGCCACTGGTCACCACCTCTCCATCCCATTGCTATCCCCTCCCAATGCCCACTGGCATGCATCTTGGCTGGCCTGGCACCACCTGCTCACGGGCCCTGCCCCCTGCCAACTGGTTGTTCCTCCACTTGGTTGATTTTCATTTAATACTTTTATTATATAGGATTATTCCTCAGTCATTGAATGTACCCTATTTCCAAGAAGGGGCATTGACCTTTGGTGGGGAAGTTCTCATCAACCTGGGGTAATCCTCAGAAAGGGACCCTGCTTTGGGCTTCCACATCCTTTTAGAGTATTATCTTATACATCTTCAGCTGTACTTTCTGAAGGCTTTTTCACAAACAGCTTCTGGGTTGTACGTAGATGACTTGATTAGGAAATACTATGACCATAAGCTAACTGTTGTACCTTTTTTGAAGTAAAGTGGTTTCCTTGGTTTGATGTAATGTGGTGCCGGGTCCTTTGTATGTAAATCTCCCAGCCTGAAAGCCCTCAGTAGTGGTGCTGGCCAAGGCCCTGCAGATAGGAAGAGAAAACTATATCCAGAATAGGTATTGATTTTAATCTGGATGAATTACTGTCCCACTAAGGAAAAAAATGGGACAGTTCTGTCAACTACAATTATGTCCATTTCAGTTATTCTCCAGAGTTTGAATGTATGATGACTAGGTATATTTATTCACTCAAAGAAGTTACTCTCACTACAATGCCATCTCCAGGGAAACTACTCAAAGGATCCATAGGGATCTGGACATAGACAAGGACTCCATTTATTTATCTGCCTTATAACTATCTTCACTTAAACAGGCCTCTGGATTCCATAGCAATTCAGATCTTTTGTCAAGTAATTTTGGAAAGTTTCGGTGGTCTCCTTTTACCAGTATACAGCTTTTAATAGAAATAATCAAGTTTTTTTAACAAAATACTGGAGGAATAACTATCATATATAATTGTGCTATTGTAGCATTTTTTCTGGAAACACATCTTTTGTGTGGTTGAAGGTTTCGATGTCTGTAAACTGGCTCAAGTTTAGAGTCCAGGTACAAAATTATAACATTTATTGGGATGGTTATCTTGCATCTCCTCATCTTCCATCTCTGATGATGTTGACAGTTAATTGAATAAATTAAGCAAAACCCATGTTGACTGCCCATCTATCTTTTGTCTCAGGGTACTGTGTACTATTAAACATGTCCATAGGTTCTTTTATGTAGGAACCTCTAATTATTATCCTGACATTAATGTTCATTATGAAAATTGCACACACTTTGATTCTGACAATTATTACCAAATTCTATCATCCCAATTGCTATAAGGAAGTATAGTTTTATAAATGCATCTTCTATTACTATCTCTGGTTTAGAGAAGACATCCACCATTGAGCTCCTTAGATATTCAGGTATGTCTTTTAACAGTGCATTCTGTATTGCTTTTGAAAATGGAGCATCCCTAGTATCTTCTATGCAGCATAGTTCAATGGTATGTTTTTCTAGCCTGACACAATATATCCACTCAATTGTGCTTACTTCTCTGAGCTTTTTAATTCCTTCTTGTACTATGTTCTGCAGCTGCTCTGGCATATTTTACAACATTTACTATGGGCTCTCACTTCTCCAAGTTACTAAGGTTCAATATGGCAGTGTAGCACCCTCTCCAGGGAAACTAGTCAAGGTGAGGATTCTGTATTATGATCACAGAAGTGATATCTTATTAACCAACTCTTCCTGATCTAACTATGTTCTACTCTTCTTGACTCAGTGTCCTCAGTCTCATGCATATTCTCCGGGCTCTTGCTTGTTTTTATTGAATAGGTCTTGCAACTCCTTTGGGGTTTCATTCAATTTTAATAACCTTGCATATCCACGTTAACCTTAGCCATTAGTCCTATTATCAGATATATGGAAATACATCCTAAGTGCTCATATATTGTCTTGCAGGATAGAAATGTGTATATCATCTTCAAGTAAAGGCTTTAGCACTAATGTTTAGCAGGGATGAGGCATCTACTTGGGCTCATCCAAAGGGAATCAAATAATTCAAGATCATTGAGTGTTTCCATTCAGATGTCCCAATATCAAGTCTCAGGGTCCCCCTCTTACTTAATCAGAGCTCTAACTTTGATGTGTCAAACTTGTCAAATTTGATACATCTGCTGTTCTGGTAATCAAATCCTGCATGTGATCTTCAGCTTTATCTTTGTTCTGACTTCAGGAGATCAGAAACTTTTTATACTCAATTAAAGGCCTTCTGGTTTTCATAATTACTTTTAAATTTGTGATAAGTAAACTCACTCCTTTATTTTTATTTTTCCAATGCATTGATAAAATAATAATAATTTTATTATTCTATAGTTTTTATAATTACTACATCCTTTGAACTTTACAATTACCTAAAACATTGAACCCACCAAAACAGTTTTGCACTGATATTCCATATCAGTATAGCCATGGTTTTAACATTTCACCATACCCAAGCTAAGGACTCTCATTATTATATTTACTATTAGACATGCCAATTTGATACCAGACTCTATGGCACACTGGCAGTGGAATTCCAGGTCCAAATTCCTCTTTAGATTCTGGATTCTTGGTCTACTTCTGCCATCAACTGCCTTAGGTGAGGTTCCCAGGAAACAGACTGAATAGGAGATTTGTGTGCAGGAAGTTTATTGACAAGTGTCTTCAGAATCAACACAACATGGGGATATAAAAAAGAGCATTGAACAGTAAGAAAAGTTGAACTGTGTTCCACTTGCAATAAAAGCCTCAGTCTATTCAGGAGAAATCCTGGAGCTAGAATATTGCTTCAAATTTGTCCCAAATAGAGGGGAAAGTTGTGAACCTTTGAACCTTTGTAGCTTCTCCACTGCTCAGTCATTGAATTTAACCTCCTCTTGGGACAAGACATGAATGTGGTTAGGCAGCCTTCTTATCTAAGGGAAATTTCCAAGAAGGAACTCAATTTTGAGCTATCATCATCCAACAGTTCTGGCAGCTTAGGAAATAAATGCTCAGTCTTGAAGTGAGGAGAGAGATATTGGAAATTAACCTCAAAATTCACTATCTTAGCCTGACTGGTTTGGCTCAGTGGATAGAGCATCATCCTATGAACTCTGAAGTCTCACAGGTTTGATTCTGGTCAAGGGCATGTACCTTGTTTGCAGGCACATGCCCACTGAGGGGTGTGCAGGAGGCAGCTGATTGATGTTTCTCTCTCGTCTGTTTCCAGCTCTCTATCTCTCTCCCTTCCTCTCTGTAAAAAATCAATAAATTAAAAAAAATCACTAACCTAGGACATTGATTGCATCTACTCAAAATAGCCCACACAAATTAATTTTTGAATTGCATTAACCATTATAAAATAGTTTGGATAATTTTTCTTACCTAAGAAATGTTGGCTATGAGATGGATGAAGATTTATGGTAATAACCAACATGCTTAATTCACCAAAAGAAATAATCAAGAAAGCACATACACATAGATAGAATGAAATAAACATGAACAAGGAAAAAGGATTTACCCTCATCCATCTTCATCAAATTCCTAGGAGAATACATATAGATGCAAGGTTACATGTTGCATGTGCTTGAGGACATAGTGGTCCTCCTTTCTCTTATTAATTTTATTAAATAGTGCTTGCAAAACTCAAAGGGATAGTATTTACTGTTTTAACTATGGAAAATCACATGATAACATGCTTTGAGTCTTTTCTAACCAAATTCTGTAGGTCTTTGTCAACCATGTAGCATAAGTTATAGACAAATAAAGAGAAGCAGCATTAATAAAATAAATGAATATAAAATATGATTGTATTGTGACTGCATAGTGATGATGATGAGTTCTACAATAATAAAATTGAATAGAAAAGAGACATAGGGATTGTTAGCATGGTGGAATTTTAGGCAGTGAGAATGGTTACCCAAAGAATGCACTATGTTGATACATACATAAAGAAACTAAAAGTAGTCTTTGCAGATATCAAGTGGAAGAATTCCTCAGGAAGAGAGAATAACAAGTGAAAAACACCTTTGTTAGGGGTACATGCCTGTGTGTTCAAGAAATAGTAAAGAGTGGAGGGAGGAGAGATGATGTGAGTATGGCAAACTTGTTTTGTCATTGTAAGAATTTTGTTTTTTTTTCTCTTAGTGAAATGAGTAAAAAGATCTGGTTTTGTTTTAAAAGGATCACATTTATTGCTCTGCTAAGAACAGATTTGGGAAGGCAAGGACAGAAGTGGGAAATCAGTTTGAAGGCTAGTGTAATAATTCAGACAAGAGATTATGGGAAGAATATGGTAGTGTATATGGGATTTCTGAAAAGTAGTCAGACTGAATCCATACCGAACGTAGAGCTGCGTGAATATAGTGTGAGTGAAAAAGAGTTAGGGATAACTTCCCTTTTTTTGCATTGAATAATTAGAATGGTGCTAATGTCATTTCTGGCAATGGGAAGACCGTAAAAGGGGAAAGCATAGTATTGAGAAAAGGCAAGGCATTCAGTTTTGGGCAGGTTAAACTTGAGATTGCTCTTGGAAAGTGAAGGTGGCACATCTGCAGCTGAATACAGAAACCTGGAGTTCAGGGGAGAACTTCAAACTGAGCATATGCATTTGGGACATTACTACATTAAAGAGCTCTAGGGATGTAGGTGAACAAGAAACAACTAAAATAGACAGCTAAGAGGTAGAAGAAATCTCAGGTAAGGTTATGCCTTAGGAGAAATAAATGTTTGGAAGAGAATAAAAAAAATGTTTACATGGTAACATACAGAATATTCTTTAAACTATTAATATAGGCAACCAATTTTCAAGAGGTATTTGGCTATAAAGCAGTAATTCAATAAGCCAATAAATAATTTCTTAGTATACTAGTATTAAGTACAGATAATTCAATGCTCACCACTTGTTAGCTGCCAAATTTGAGACTGTCCTATGTATTCAGGCTTATTGAAATTTCAGTTTACTGAAAGAGTGTGAATATATCATTTTTGTCAATAATATTTATTTGGAAAACAATCTGTGTGTTCAATGCTTTTTTCAATTTCTGTAGACAGTGTTCATGTTGATAACACTCTTAGTACTGAAGCAATAGTGCATAAAAGTAGAAAAATCACAGGTCAAGTCATCATTGTACAAAAGTTTAGAAATACTCAAATTTTTAATATCTAGAATACAGAGTCGATTATATAAGCACATATAGTACCTCATTTTGTATTAAACAATTTAGTGTCACCCTAGCCCCTTGATTAATTTGGGCACCATCTTACAGATCACATTCCTCTCATTTTGGGCTTTCATGTTCTTAAACTATAATGCCGTTAACATCTATTTCAAGTAATCTACCCTCTCTGGTGATTGATGTTAGATACAACAATTACAGTGCCAATGCTGGGGATAATTCTTCACAGATGTTGTCAAATTACAGGTTAAATTGGGAAAGAGTTGCTTTCTTCTGGCCACCCACTCTTCATCCCCTTGAAATAGGTGTGTAGTGCTGTGTATCCTGTGCTGTAGGTATGTCAGTTCCCCAGACTGTTGCTCATCTGGTTTAAATGACTTCCATTTGCGTTGGTGGTATAGTGGTGTGCATAACTGCCTTCCATTTGCTTTTTAAAGAATGACAGAATGTTATGTTCAGAGTGTTTTGCAGATACCAAAAATATAGTAATTCATCCTTGAATTTTAACTGGCAAAGGGAAGTCCATTGGGTCTGGCACACTAATGCTGATTTTCTCCTTATTCTAAATAACATTTGCCAATATTAATAAAAAAATAAAATGATATGATGCCTATGTTTTGCTTCAAACTGTCATAAGAGAAAAAATAGTCTTGAGTTGATAATTGTTAAGGCTGGGTGATAGATACGTTGTGACTACTTCTGTGTCTGCTTAACTTTACATTTAAGAAGCATTAAAAATAAAAGCAGTTTATGTTATTTTAACCCTTCAGAAACCTTTATGTTCTCATAGGGAGGAAATACAAAAATTCCACAGGTAATTCTCCTCTCGGTTAACATCTATTTAAAATAATGAAGTCATGTTTTCTTGGTCATTTGGTTTGGGCTAGTGGATTACGGTATGGAATTCCTTTAGTTTTGCATTTATTTTTGTAACAGAGTTCATTACAATTCTCAACAGAGAAGAGAGAAGGATATGAGCAAAAGAAAAGGAAATTCGGGTTGCCAAGTAAACGTGTAAGGTTAGAAAAAAGTTTTAGCTTCATCTAAGAGCTGACATATTGTAAGCCAAGAAAGTTTGATATACATTTAGCTAAAATTCCTCCACCTGGATAAACTGGGGTGAATATTTTGAGAAAATTTCATAGAGGTGTCAAGAGGCTTTATGAATAAAAGTCAATCCAGAATGGGAATTTAACGACACTTCATATCTCTCATTGGATCAGGAATAATGACGGGTATTTTTTGTTTTATGAAATAATTTATTTTAAGTACAGTCTTCCTTCTCAAGGTGGAAATACTGTAAGCGGCTTTTTTTTTTTTACACTACAGATAATCAAATGTTCACCCGATATAGCCCAATATATCTTGGCAATATGTCACTCATTTCTTTTTGTTGTTGTTGTTGTTGTTATTGTTGTTGTTGTTTTTCTAGTCAATTCATCTAATTGCTTCCACTGCTCCTAAGTCAGATTTTTACCTGTTGTTATGAAATGAGAAATTAAAAATGGGTGTTTTGGAGAGTTATCTTTTGGAATATTACCATGAGGGAGTTTGTCTTCAGGGAGTTTATGTGTCAGATTCAAATCTTACATAATTATAACTAAACAATTGAAAAATACAAGTTAAAGTAGGAAAAATGTAACACAATGAAGTTGGGACCGTTTCAGAAAAGATTTTTAGGAAAGATCTCTCTGAGGTTAATATTTGAGCAAGAATTTCAATTATGTAAAGAGACTAGCAGTGAGGAAAGGTAAATTAGGTGTAGAAAACCTGTGTAAAATTATCAGCTCAATGCTGAGTACTCTACTCCAGCAATGTCTCAACCTACTCATTGTGTTTTTGTCAAATTAGTTACCACCTATGCTTAAAATCAAAATTAATATATACTTAAACATCTAATATCATGCTATACATCTTCAAAAATATCACATTTTCAAACATATTAAATATGATTAAATAGATTTTATCACTCATTGGTAAAACAGATTCAGATCTATCCTTAAATTACCTCAGGTTAGGAAGTCTGTTTAGATGTTAGTATATAAATTCAACCAAATAAAATTTAGGATGATAAAGATAAGGACACAAGAACCAAATTCAAAATTTGGCTGCAATTGGAGAAAGACACAAAAAAATAAAAAAAAAATTAGAGTATTATGAGTAGACTCTTAAAAGAGGGATTCATGGTTCTTTTGGAACCAAGAAGGACATTGCAAACAAAATTAAAGTCAGTAATGGCTTCCTGTCCAAAAATGTGAAGGCTGAGCTGAGAAGATGAAATCTTTGTTTTCTAATAAAAATGAAATTCATATAATATTAATTATTTAAAGTGTACAGTTTGGTGGCACTTAATATATTAACAATGTATTGCAATAGTCTCAGATGTCCAGTTTATAATAATTTCACCATCCTAAAAGGAAACCTGGTACCCATTAAGTAGATACTCCCCACCCCTTCTACATTCCTAGCTCCTGATAACCACTAATATGCCGTTCATATTTATGATTACATATTCTGGATAGCCTATATAATAAAGATGTAATATGCAAATGGTTGTTATACAGTGAAGCGTAATGACCAACTGCGTAATGACCAGATCATGGATCAACAGGAAGGTGGGGCAAGTGAGTGGTGGGAAGCTGCAGGAGGGAGCAGGGCTGCAAGCTATAAGAGAGGGCAGGGGGGTGGCAAGGAGGGAAGGGAGCTACAGGAGGGCAGGGCAGTGGGCTGAGAGCTACAGGAGGATGGCAGCAAGCTACTGGCTATAAGTGGGTGTCAGAGAGCTATAGGAGGGAGCAGGGCATCAAGCTATGAGAGGGGAGACAGGGGGAGCTACTGAAGGGTGGGGCAGTGGTCAAGAGCTACTAGAGGGTGGCAGAGAGCTACTGGCAAGCTACTGGTGCACAGATTTGTGTGCAAGGCTACTAGTTTTATATATATTGAGTAATATATGTTACCTTTTATGTCTTATTTTATTTACTTATTTTTAAGATTCAGCCATATGGTAGGAAGCATGAGCATATTTTTTTTATAGCTGAGTAATGTTCCATTGTATAGATATACTGCAGTGTGTTTACCCCTTCAGCCATTGATGGTCATTCGGGTTGTTTCTGTTTTGGCTCTGTGAATAGCACTTCTCTGAATTTCCACATAGCAGTATGTGTTTGAATACCTGTTTTTCAATTCTTTGGAGGATATACCTAAGAGTAGGATTGTTGGGTCATATGGTAATTCCACATTTTAGATGAATTATTGCTGAAGGTGTTTATAAGGTAAAGAAAATACAGAAAAGGCATAAATGAATATGAGACAACATTACAAAATGTCACTCTTGGGGATATGCATGATCTGTTACAGTAGCATTAAAGGATAAGTATATGGGAGAGGTTGGGGAGAATACTGGAGAATTACACCAAACTTGACTATGAAGGACCCCTATGGATTAAAAAGCTTGGACTTGTAAGTATATTTTCCTCCTTTTCTGGGCATAAAACTAAAGTAAGTTTTGCATCTTCCTTTCCCATTTGTAGTGGTCATATGGCTCTGATCTAGTCAGTGGGCTGTGAGGAACAGTAATGCAAGTCACTTTCTGACCAGATTCATGTGATCTCTACGTTGTTTTCCTTCACAGAGCAGACAGGGGCTATCATGGTAACAGTGGAAGCCACCTATTTTTGGTTTTGTTTTTTATAAAGTATTTGTGATTCAGTGACATTTTTTTTTGTTTTAGATGTTTTTATTGCTTTTAGATAGGAAGGAAGGGAAAGGCAGAGAGATTGTAATATCAATGAGAGAGGCACATCAATCATCAATCAGCTGCCTCCTGCATGCCCCCTACTGGGGATCAAGTCCACAACCCAGGCATGTGCTCTGACCAGGAATGGGACCCAGGACCTGTTGATCCATGGGATGACATTCAATCCACTGAGCAACATCAGCCAGAAAAAACCACCTATTAAAGATGAACAAGAATATGAGATGGATGGTGACTATGTCTCTCAAGTACTATGAGGAAAAGAACTAACCCAAATCAGCTACATTTAATAATTGATTAACATCCACAAAACATAAATGTTGGGTTTGTTTGCTTGGGCAGCTAATAATACCTTACCTAATATAAGCCTTTATCTGAAGAAAGTTCACCATTACCTTAAAGTTTTTGTTTTGTTTTGTTTTGTTTTAATCTTCACCTGAGGATATTTTTTTCCCATTTATTTTGAAAGAAGGAGAGAGGGAAAAAAAGAGAGAGAAACAGAAATGTGAAGGAGACACATGGATTGGTTGCCACCCCTAGGGAACCTGCAACCCAGTACATGCCCTTGATCAGGAATTGAACCCATGGCCCTTTGGTCCTCAGGCCTATGCTCTAATAACCACTGAGTCAAATGGTCAGGGCAACCTTAGAGGTTTTTGTGTGTTTGTGTGTGTGTTTGTGTGTGTGTGTGTGTTTTCCCTTTCATACTTATAGTATTTCTATAGTTATAGGCACCTGTACCTACATTATATAAATACTAGGAGCCTGGTGCATGAAATTCATGCTCTGGGGAAAGGTGCCTCAGCCCAGCCTGTCCCCTCTCACATACTGGGAGCCCTCAGGGGAAGTCCTACTGATGGCTTAGGCCCTCTCCCCATTGGGAGTGGACCTAAGCTGCAGTCTGGCCTCCCTTTGTGGGAGGAGAAGGGGCTGATCAGGGGAAGGTGCTAGCCCCATCATCCCAATGCTGCAGCCACTGCCAGTCACTACAACCACCAAGGTATTTTCATCAACATGGATTCCAGTCCCTTCACCATGAAAAAATGACAACTTTCTTTAGGCATTTTCAAGATGCGTCTTTTATAGGATATGACATTTCTTTATTTATTTTTCTTTTTATCCTCACCTGAGGATATGTTTCCATTGATTTTTTTCCCCTTCCCTCAGATCACAGGCTCGGCCTCTGCCCAAGCCTAAAGCCTCCACCCCAGGCTTTAGGCTTGGGAAGGGGTTATCTCCCTCTCCCCTCCCCCCCACCTCTGATCACAGGTTTGGGAAGGGGACCCCCTACCATTCTGATTGTAGGCTTGGCCCCTTCCCAAGCTTAAAGATTCTGCCCCAGGCTTAAGTTTGGGAAGGGGGACCCCACCACACCCCTCCAATGGCCAGCTGGGAGTGACCTGGGTGCTGAGGAGGTTCCCGGAACTCAGGTATATATGCAAATTAACCATCATCTTTGTTGAGTTAATTTGCATACTCACTCTGATTGGATGTGGGCATAGCAGAGGTATGGTCAATTTACATGTTTCTCTATTATTAGGTAAGATATTGTATGGCACACACATTTATATTATAGTTAACTCATTTTTTTTGTTAAAGAGCATCCGATATTGACTTTTTGCATGGCCATCCCTTAGAAGCCTTGACAAAAACAATGTCAAGCTCACTGATGTACAATATAATAAGGACACTAGGCCTCTGTAACAGTAGAGCGATGCTCCAAATCTTTGTTTAGATAAAGTTATTTACTTATTTGAATCTATGGCAAGTTTAATATTGCTATCTACAAATAGATATCAATAGTTAAAGAGATTTTATAGCATTTGACACTCAATATATTATGCAGGTTTAAAAGGCTCTGGAAAGTGGATGAATTATCTAAGCTGAATAACTTTCCACTTGTAAAAACGTTTCGTAAAGTACAGAGCCCTCATATTTAATACTTAGTCTTGCTTATTTAAGCACATGGTAAAATGTAAACAGGCTTTTCACTTGACAGAACAATGCAGCCTCTGCAGGGTTAAAGGCAAAGTGAAATATGACAGACACATCTTATTAGAGGAGATAATTTAAGGAATGCTTAATTTTAGTGCTTCTCTTAAGCAATACCATTTTCTTTTTCTTTAGACACGAAGCCCTCTTTTTTACCCATGGTGAGTTTAATTTTTACATCATCTGGGTATATTTTTATCCCTGAAATTAAGATCCTTTTGAGCCAGTCTAAGCACCTGAGATATTGCAGGAGCTCTCTTGTCTTACTTTGCATATACAATAGCTTCTTTTATTCTGCAATAGGGCCTTACAAGAGTAATTTCAGTTTACCAGTTAATGGTTTAAAAGAAAGGCTAAAATCCTGTGGCAAATCAGGCCTTCAAAGCAGGTATTAGCCAATTGATAAAGCCATTGAAAACAGAGGATGTACATCTTTGATTAATACAAATAATAGAAAATTTCCTAAATAATGTTTGGTCCTGAGCTGTTTCCAAACTAGTAATTCACAAAATATGACTTTTTTTCATTGGGAAAGTTATAAAAAATTGTTTGTTGGAGGTAGGAAAGGAAATGTAATTAAAGGCTAAATTCAGAGTCACATTTCATTTTAACCAAAAGAATATGTGTGATTTGGACACCAATCACCTAGGCACTTCCTATTTTAAGGCAGTGCACATTGTCAGCAAATCAAATTATCCAATAGTAAAACTACATCTGGCAGAGCTAACTATGCCAGGTAACCTTAAATAGAAGCTGGGGGATAGTTAACTGTGTTGCAACATTGGGCTTTGCTGGTAAGAGTTATCTAAAGTTCCCCTTTGTAGCATTGCTATTAAAAGAATAAAACAGGAAGAGGTGAAGTGAAAACATTAAACTTGTGAGTACATGTGTGTTTTAATGTCCCCTTTGCATTTGAAAGTGCTAACAACAGCACATTTAAAATAAAGCAACTCTGAGGTTTCATATATACATATATTTGCTTTTGCATATGGTCCTTATAAAATGAAGTTTTAGATCATAGATACTTTGAGGAAGTACTGTTACACATCATTTACATTTGGAAAATCAAGGAACTTTGAATATCAGTTGACTTTGGTATCAACCTAATCTAAAAATGCCCAATGACATTATTTTCGTTGTTTTTAACAATCTGAAAGAAAGCTTTAATGTATAATCTTGTCAGAGTAGTGTGTACAGGACTGGTTATAATAAAATAAAAAATATGTTATACTTTTGGAAGGCTGTTTCAAACTCACATGTAGAGTAAACAACACACACACACACACACACACACACACACACACCTACGTCTGTTCATTTCAGATCTAATAAAGTTGTTTATTTTTCTCTTATGTGCAGTGATATCACTTGTAAATGAGATTCTGAGTGGATCCACACTAAGGGTGTTTATCTACTGATTGTCTGAGATTTGTTACTACAGATATTAAATAAAGAACATACTCTTTCCTATGTTCAATGATGGGGGCAAATTTGTTGCATGTATGGTAGCCAAATCACTACATGGGCTCTATAATAATCATGATAGTTCAAGAGGTGGCATGATGTATATTTTGAAAAGAAAAGGACAAAACCTCTTTAGGTAAAGCTTTGGAGAAATAATGGTTCAGAATTTAAAAATATCTGGGGATGTTCAACGTGAGCAAGACGAAACCAAGCCCTCCTTCTAATAAGTCAGGTTGGTGTCGTTCCAGAAAAGAGTTGACATAGGGCAGTGTTCGGGAAACTCATTAGTCAACAGAGCAGCAAACTGATGACTGACATAGGGTATTTGAGATCTTTAACTCTTATATGAAACATTCTAAGATCAGGTTTAATTTATTCAAATTTATTTATTCCCTGAAACACAATAATTATTTTCAATTTTAGCTTAAAAGTGGGAATAAGGTTGGAAAGAGGGAAATGTAGAGCATGGGATTAAGAATTTCATGAAGTTATGCTTCAGCTTCTAACTAGCCTGTGTGTGATATTCAAACATATAAGTTTATTCACTTTAGGAGTGTCCATCCTGTAATTCAAGACCTTTGGTCAGGTCAGAGAAATCATTTATTTTCTTAACCTGATGTTGTTTTAAAGGGTAATACCCAGATGTTCTGAGTTTGTGATAAAGAAAGAATTAATGAATCTGTCTGTCTGACCAGAACCTATGTAGATGCCAGTTGCAGGGTAAAGTGTGGTGTTCCTACCGCACAATGGATTAGAAAACATTTCAAGAAAACAACATGTTTTAATTAATGTTTCTTTACATGCTTTTGTTTTTTATAGTCTCTCAACAGATAGATTCAGGCTGCTCTGGGATCACTTTAAATGCAGATCTGTTATTTCTACTTCTTCATTTATAAAACTTTAAAGCAGTTGCTTCTGTTGATGCAAGTTGGGTTTTGCTATATTTGTTGCTTTATCCTTAAGTTTCACTGTAAGCTGTGTAAACTAAAATTATAGATTTTTCTTCATTTTCCAAGTTGTTTCCCTCTAAGAAATCTATTCTGTCTTTTTCCTAAGTATAAAGACTAAAATTGTGTTTGAATAGAAACTGTAACAATAATGACCTTGGCTAAAGTTTTAGCTGAGTATGTCCCACATGACCTGAGAGGAAAACTCTACCTGAGGTAAGTGGAAGGTCACCAGAGCCTTCTGAAAGTATTTCCAGTAAAGCTACTTCATTTCATCTTTTTAAGTAAGCATTGAGCATAAAAAGTCATGATATAAACATGTTTTATATCCACCTTCTCTAGACAAGTGAAATATTGATGTTCTCAAGCTCAGGGTAATCTGACCCCTGATTTCTGTATAACAGCTAGAAATAACCTTGTTGAGTTAGATTCTTCTTTAGCTACTACAGGAAGTTTGTATATAAATCCACTTATAATAATAGAGTTATATGTGTAAACTAATGTACAATGGAGATGAGACTGTGCTCCATGGAAATAATGTACTGGCTCAGAAATTGCAGTATATAACATTGCTTACCTTGTAGGTCACAATAATTTTATAGTGTTATTAGCTAATCCCAATTTAAGGATTATATTCAGACAATAGTGCTATCTTTTATACATATCCAACAATCTAATTTAAGTTTATGAATTTCTGTATATTTAACTACAGTGATACCTCGAGATACGAGTTCAGTTCGTTCAGTAACCTTGAGGCATGGGAAACTATGAGACGCTCGAGTCTCAGTAAACTGGTGGGTCTTGTGCAGCCGCAAATCCGCGCGATTACTCGTATCTCAACTGTTGCTCATATTTCAAAGCAAAAATCTCTCTCTCGACGGCTTTTATCTCAAAAAATCTCATATGTTAGGGCACTCGTATCTCCAGATACCACTGTATTTGAAGGCCAGTCTTGTTTAGGCCTACCACTTTTCCTAAAACACTTATAAATATGTTCAGCAAAAATTATTATAGAAATGCTAGATAGTTGACATAGAATATTTTATTTTATTATTATTTTCCCATTTTTTATTAATGTATTACATGTATACATATCTTCCCATTGAGTCCCTCCACCCACTCACATACATGTCCTCACCCTCCAGTGTCTTACGTCCATTGGTTATACTTATATGCATGCACACAAGTCCTTTGGTTGATCTCTTATCTATCCCACTTCTCCCTAACCTTCCCACTGTAATTTGACAGTCTGTTTGATACTTCACTGACTCTGTATTTATCTTTTTGTTTATCAGTTTACAATGTTCATTATTATCCATAAATGAGTGAAGTCATGTGGTATTTTTCTTTCATTGACTGGCTTATTTCACTTAGCATAATGCTCTCCAGGTCCATCCAGGCTACTGCAAATGGTAAGAAATCCTTCTTTATTTATGGCAGCATAGTATTCATTGTGTAGATGTACCATTGTTTTCTAATCCAGTCATCTGCTGATGGACACCTAGGCTGTTTCCAAATCTTAGCTATTGTAAATTGTGCTGCTATGAAAGTAGGGGTGCATATATTCTTTCTGATTGGTGTTTCTAGTTTCTTAGGATATATTCCTCGAAGTGGGATTACTGGGTCAAATGGGAGCTCCATTTTTAGTTTTTTTTTAGGGAAACTCCATACTGTTCTCCACAGTGGCTGCACCAATCTACATTCCCACCAGCAGTGCACAAGGTTTCCTTTTTCTCCGCATCCTCACAGACACTTGCTGTTTGTTGATTTGTTGATGATAGCCATTCGGACAGGTATGAGATGGTAACACATTGATTTGCATCTCTCCGATAATTACTGACTTTCAGCATGTGTTTCTTGGCCTTCCTTCTGTCTTCTTTAGAGAAGATTCTCTTTAGGTCCATTGCCCATTTTTTATTGGATCATTTATCTTCCTTCTATTAAGTTGTATAAGTTGCCTGCAGATGTTGGAGATTAAATCTTTATCAGTGATAACATTTGCAAATGTGTTCTCCCATACAGTGGGCTTTCTTGTTCTTTTGTTGATGGTTTCTTTTGCTGTTCAACAGCTTTTTATTTTTATGTAGTTTATTTGTTTATTTTCTCTTTAGCTTCCATTGCCATAGGAGCAATATCAATGAAGAAATTTTTTTGGCATATGTCCATTTGGCATTAGTCCATTTGTTTATTTTCTCTTTAGATTCCATTGCCATAGGAGCAGTATCAATAAAGAAGTTTTTTGGCATATGTCTGAGATTTTGCTACCTGTGGATTCCTCTAGTATTTTTATGGTTGTCCATCTTATGTTTAAGTCCTGTATCCATTTTGAGTTTATTTTTGTGTATGGTGTAAGTTGGTAGTCTAGTTTCATTTTTTTTGCATGTATCTGTCCAATTTTCCCAACACCATTTATTGAAGAGACTGTCTTGACTCCATTGTATGTCCATGCCTTCTTTGTCAAATATTAATTGAGCATAGTGGTTTGGGTGAATATCTGAATTCTCTTTTCTATTCCAATGGTCTATGTCTATTCTTCTGCCAATACCAGGCTGTTTTGAGAACAGTGGCTTTGTAACACAGCTTGAAATCTGGTATTGAGATCCCACCTACTTTATTCTTCATTCTCAGGATTGCTGTGGCTATTTTGGTCTTTTTTTATTCAAGATGAATTTTGGAGAATTATTTCTAGGTCAATGAAATATGCCATTGGTATTTTAACGGGGAGTGCATTGAATCTATAGATTATTTTGGATAGTATGAAACATTTTAATGATGTTGATTCACCCAATCCAAGAGTACAGGATGTTCTTCCATCTGTTTATGTCTTCCTCTATCTCTTTTTTCAGGGTACTATAGTTTTCCACATATAGGTTTTTACCTCCTTAGTTAAATTTATTTCTAGGTATCTTAATTTTTTTGGTGTGATGCTAAAAGGGATTGATTTTTTAGTCTCTCTTTCTGTAAGTTCACTATTGGTATATAGAAATGCCATAGATTTCTTGGTATTAATTTTATACCTTGCTACATTGCCCAATTCATTTATTAAATCTATTAGGTTTTTGATGGAGTCTTTCTGTTTTTTTTATATAAATTATTATGTCATCTGAAAATAAGGACAGCTTTACTTCTTCTTTTCCAATTTGGATGCCTTTTATTTCTTCTTCCTGTCTAATTGCAATGGCTAATACTTCCAGTACTATGTCATACAGGAGTAGGAGTGGGCATCCCTGTTTTGTTCCTGTTCTTAGGGGAAATGGTTTTAGTTTTTGCCCATTGAGTATGATTTTACCTGTGGGCTTATCATATATAGCTTTTATTATGTTGAGGTCTGATCCTTCTATTTCCCACCTTGTTGAATATTTTTATCAGGAAATGTTGGATTTTGTTGAATGCTTTTCCTTCATCAATTGATACGACTATGTAATTTTTATCTCTCAATTAGTTTATGTGATGTATTGCATTTATTGATTTACAGATATTGTACCATCCTTACATTCCTGGGATAAATTCTACTTGGTCATGGTATATGATCTTTCTGATGTACTGCTGGAACCAATTTGCTAGAATTTTGTTGAGGATTTTGGCATCTATGTTCATGAGGGATACTGGCCCCATAATTCTCTTTCATTGTTCTATCTTTATCTGGTTTTGGCATTAGAGTGATGCTGACTTCATAGAAGGAGCTTTGAAGTGTTCCTTGCTCTTGAATTTTTTAGAATGGGTCATGTTTTCTTATTCAATACAGTACCCTATGTCTTTGATTGGGGCATTTAATCTATTTACATTTTTTAGTTCTTCCTTAAATGTTTGGTAAAACTCCTGGCTGTCTGGCCCCAGGATTTTGTTTGCTTGAAGCTTTTTGATGACTGCGTCAACTTCTTCCACAGTGATTGGCCTATTGAGATGTTTACATTCTTCCTGATTGAGTTTTGTGAGGTTATATTTTTCTAGGAATATGTCCATTTCCTCCAGATTGTCCAGTTTGTTGGAATAGAGTTGTTCATAGTATTTTTTTACAATCCTTTGTATTTTGGTGGGGTCTGCTGTTATTTCACCTCTTTCATTTCTGATTTTGTTTCTTTACGTCTTCTTTCTTTGATTCTTGGTGAGCCTGGCTAGAGGTTCATAAATCTCATTTATCCTTTCAAATAACCAGCTCTTGCTTTTGTTGATCTTTCATATTGGTACTTTGGTCTGTATGTCGTTCATCTCCACTCTGATTTCATTATTTCCTTCTTTTGGTTTATACTGGGCCTTTCTTTTTGCTCTCATCCTAACTCTTTGAGTTGTAAGGTTAGGTAACTTATTACCATTGTTTCTTGATTTTTGCAGTAAGCTTGTAGAGCTATGAACTTCCCTCTTAAGATTGCTTTCCCTGTGTCCCATAGATTTTGGATTGCTATGTTTTTATTGTCATTTCTTTCCATGGTGTTTTGTATTTTTTCCTTGATCTCTCTGGTAACCCCGTAATTGTTTAATAGAACACTGTTAAGTCTCCCTGTGTTTGATTTCTTTGCATTGTTTTTATTGCAGTTGATTTCCAATTTTATGCCACTGTGACCTGAGAAGATAATGGTATGATTCCATCTTCTTGAATTTGAAGAAACTTTGTCTATAACACAACATATGGTTTAACTTTGAAAATGACCCATGTGCACTTGAGAGAATGTATATTCTGTGGCTTTGAGGTGAAGTGTTCTGAAGATGTCAATTAATTTCATCTGGTCTAATGATTGATTTAAGATTGATTTTTATTTTTTTTGTTTAGAGGATTTGTGCAATGGTGATAGTGGGGTATTAAAGTCTCCTACTATGATTGTATTGCTGTCAATCTCTCCCAGGAGATGTTTTATGTATTTGGGTGCTCCTGTATTAGGTGCATATATGTATACCAGAGTTATTTCTTCTTGTTGGATTGTTCCTTTTAGTATTGTGGATTGGCCTTCCTTATCCCTTGTTATGTCCTTCATTTTGAGATCTAATTTGTCTGATATGAGTATTGCTACTCCAGCTTTTTTTTTTCTATTTCCATTAGCCTAAAAAATCTTTTCCATCCCTTAACCCTCAGTCTGTGTGTGTCTTTTTTTCTGAGGTGGGTTTCTTGTAGACAGAAGATATATAGGTCATGTTTTCTTATCTAATACAGTACCCTATGTCTTTGATTGGGGCATTTAATCCATTTACATTTAAAGTTATTGATAGGTACTTATTTGTCACCATTTTTATTCTTTACCCCTATGTTCCTTCTTCGCTTCCTCTTTCTTTCTTTCATTTTTTTTTTTTTCAGCAGAACCTTTAGCATTTCTTGCATTGCTGGTTTGGTGGTAATAAATTCCCTTAATCCTTTTTTTGTCTGTGAAACTCCTGATTTCACCTTCTATTTTGATTGATAGCCTTGCTGGGTACAGTATTCTTAGATTCAGACCCTTCCTCTGCATGAATTTGTATATTTCATTCCATTCCCTGAAGGCCTGATGAGTTTTTGTTGATAAATCAGTTGCCATTCTGATGGGGGATCCTTTGTAGGTAACATTTTGTCTCTCTCTGGCCACTTTTAAGATTCTTATGTTGTCCTTGGTGTTTCCCAATTTAATTTTAGTGTGCCTTAGCGTCAGTCTTTTGGGGTTAATTTTGCTTGGTACTCTGTGAGCTTCTTGGTTTTGTGGAGGGTTTTTCCTTCCCTATAACAAAGAAAGTTTTCTGTCTTTATTTTTAAAACAGGTTTTCTTTTCCTTTCTCAGTTTCCTCACCTTCTAGAATCTCTATTATGCAGATGTTGTTTTGTTTCCTGTTATCCCAAAGTTCCCTTAGACTCTCCTCCTGATTTTCAATTTATTTATTTTTTTCTAGAAGCCTCTCTACTTAGGTATTTTTTCATATGTTTTCTTCTAGCTCACTGATATGGTCCTCTGCTTCTTCTAGCCTACTCTTGATGCTTTCTTTTGAGTTCTTTATAGGAACGATGTCATTTTTCATTTCTTCTTTGTTCCTCTACATTTCCTCTTGGTTCTTACTCTTATTGTCAAATTTATCTTCCATTTTTTTCAGCCACCTTATGATCATTTCTATGAATTCTTTCTCTGGCAGGTGGCTTGCCTCCATTTTGTTTACTTCCTTTTCTGGTGATGCTTGCTTTTTTTCATATGTGGGCTGTTTCTTTGTCTCCCCATGGTCTCTCTTCTCCAGGTGTCTGGTTATGTAGTTCTCTCTCTCCTGCGTTGATTTAAAGGCACAAAATGCAACACAACCAGGTACAGCACACAAGTCACTGATCAGAAATTTATTCATGATATTAATAACAACAAATTAAGGTGACTAACAGAGAGAGGCAAATCAGTGGATAGGAGAGAAAGAAGAAGAGAGAAAAGAAAAAAAGAAAGAAAGGTTTGTCAAAATGAAATTTGGAGGAGGAAAAAAATAGTAAGAGAGAAAAAAAAGAGAATAAGAAAGAGAAGGGGAGCAAACTATATATATGGGGAACAAACTCTAATAGAACAGCCACTAATGTCAAAAAATTCCAGTAACAAGTACCTGGAGATGCATATAATCTACAAACAACAACTAATATCAAGCAAGGCAGAACATTTCACCCCAAAGCCACAGAATATTCATTCTTCTCTGTGTCTTAGCTGGGAAACAGAAGCAAAAAACAAACAAAAAGAATGCAAACAATAAAACAAAACAAAAAAAGAATAAGCAAAACAAACTCACAAATAAATCTATATAATCAACATTCAAGCAAACAACTACAAAATGGTCAGAGAGAAAAACAATATTTTGGATAGTGAAGACAGAGAAGAGAGAGGTGTTTATGGACTTGGAGCAGGGGATTGGAAATCAGGTATATAAGTAGGATAAAATTTTAACAGGGGGTAAAAAGAAGAATAGGGAAAATCTAAAATAGGAAAAGGGTAAAAGAAACAGGACAACAATAGGGGGAAAGTTAGGAAGAGACTAATGACATAAAGTTAGAGTTGAGATAGAGTAAAATAATGCTAAACAAAAGATGAAAATAGAATGTAGAATACTAATCCCAAAGTAAAATAAAGAGAAAATAAAATGACACTTTTTTTTCAAAAAGGTAAAATAGTAGTAGTAATAACACTGATTGAAAATAAAAACGTAAAAAATTGAAAATATTAAGTCAATTGAAAAAAGAAAAAAAATAGTTTCTTAAGTAAAAGCTGAAAATATAAATAAAAAATAAATAAAAAAAATAAAAAAAATAGAATGTGCAGTAGTGACGGTCTTTGACTTCCTCTATTGTTCTGTCTGGCACACCTGTTTCCCAGTCATGACACTACTGCAGTTCCCTACTTTCAACTGTTCCTCAGTGTTGTAAGCCAGTCCTGATTTTTAAGCAGGCAGTGTGTCTTAATTTCTTTATTCATTTATTTGTGATTACATAAGAGTCAATATGTAATTCAGCCCCTGGATGGCAGTGTTTCTGGATTGACCTCTGAGACTATAGGTCCTCTGTAGCCTGTGGTTAGATCCTGCTTTCCCTGTGGCACTCAATACTGGTTTGTGGGAGTGGGTTGCCCCGAGTTGGTTCTCTGACAGTCACTGGCCTCTCTGAACCCCAGATTTCAGAAAAACAACTTTCCCCTGCAGTCTCCTAGAGTTTCCCCAACTGGGTGATCTTATGTATTGGGCTTAGCAATCAGAAGCAAGGATCTGAAGAGGAAAAAGCACAAGTACACGAACTCCAGAGCTGCGTGCAAGTCTGCACAGTCCCCCTTTCCCCATCATGTCCAAGCAACCAGCACACTTTTAAAACTCCCAGGCTGTCCTTCTGCATCAGATCAAAATGGATTGCTTTTTAGAGATGACCCCTGTTATCAGCTCTGAGGATACCCTTCCATATTCATGGATCATGCCAGCCCCAACAGCCACAGATTTCTCTAGGTGCAGACTTCCCCCCATCATCCAGCTCCTGCAGTGGGCATGTTTCTCTGTCCTGCCAGGACCAGAAACCTTACCTTATCCCAGGCAAAATCCAACCTTTCCATGATGGAGTGTAGAGCTCCTCTGAATCCGCATGTCTGTGTCAATGGGGAACCCATGTCCTGGGGTTCACAGCTGTTCACTGGGTGCCGTAGTTGTAGGTTTCCTGGACTTTTCAGGCTTCTGATAATATCCACTTTCTCCTTCAATATGATGCAGTCTTCACATCTGAGCTGGTGACTCCAGGAGAGAATCCAGCAGCAGTGGGACTGCCTGGTCAGGAAAGCCCCATCCAGCAGTCCCCCACCTTCTCCTGGAGTATAGTTGTCCATTAACTCAGTAACAAACACTCCCTGTGGGATCCTCAGCTCTTCTTTCTGTCTGCTTCTGGACAAGGCTCAGTACACTTCCATCTATGCCACTGCCATTTTTTTTTTCTCAACATAGAGTATTTTAAAATGAGGCTTGAAGCTATCCTTGGTTGAAGAGAGGGTAATTAAAGAGTTTCAGTTTTTTTCCTGACTTGTTAAGGATTCATTTTCTATTTTGAAATAGCACAGGATTTCATTATTTGTCAATAAGCACTTTATTATAATTGTTTTGTAATTTCTATCACCTATTCTATTTTATTTAGTTTTATTTCCTTGGACCTGTGCCAGGGTTCTTTTCCCAGCCTTACAAAGAGTTTAGCATTCTGGAGAAATAGGCTTCACGTAGATGATTAAAAAGTCCAAAGATGAAAGATATTTTTAAAGACATTGGGGGTCAGAGGTCTTCAGCTAAAGGGAACTGAAGACTCTTCCTTGACCAAGGACCCGTGCTTTTATTCAACATGATTTATCCTAAGGCAAAGTAGAAATATACACTTCAAAGGGTAAGGTTTCAAAGGATACATTGTCAGTTTGGGGAATAGCCTACAGCTATTCAGGTGTTTGGCCAACAGGAGGCCATAAAATACCCTGAGCTGTCTGGCAGCTAACAATCCTATTCAGGTTTGGGGGAAGTGCCTTTTAGCCATTTCCAACAGGTAAATCACACATGTGGCTCACCCTTCTTGAGCCTCCCAAGTCCCATCAACCTTTTGATGGAACTCTTGTAATTATTACATACTGGAATTGATTCTTGGAAGACCTGATGGTGCTAATAAACTACATTAAAAGAGTAGGATGGTTGCAGGAGGGTGTTCAATATTCAATTTCATAGGAATATTTTTCTCTCAGGTTTAACTTTATACTGTGCAAGCATAACAGTTTGAGTATACTATTATGGCAATAAATGTTCAGAAAAATATAACATTTTTTGTATTCTATTATTAGTTTAAATTTAATTAAAAATTGCACACATTTCTGAGTATGTATCATAATAAGGTATAACTCTAATATCACCTAAGTGTGTTTGGAAATAATGTTTGAAATTCCAATCTAAATGAAACAACTAAACCAGATCATAACTTTTAAGCTAAACCTGCAGAGAAATGAGATCTGACATCCTGTTTAAGATGGTATAACTAATCTAATTTGGAATGTTAATTCATACAGTTTAATTTTTCTAAAATATATATATCCCATTTTACTTTCAAAAACAATTTGAGACATATTACATCTAACTGACAATTGCTTCATCATGACTATCCTTTTTTCATATATTTATCCATATTTTAAAAATCTTTCCTTCAAACAACAAAGAAAGGTTATTGTAAAAGTTTATGCTGCTGTGATTTCTAATATACTTCTACTTTCCTGAAGCTTGAGACATCTAAAGGGGTATCTAAAAATGTAGGATCAAAGCCAAAATTCTAATAATTAAAACATCTTTATAAAAAGAGAGAATGAAGAGAACCTATATATATAAAAGGCTAATATGCGAAGTGTCCCACCATTCAACCTTCCAGCAGGTAGCTATGACACACACTAACCACCAGGGGGTAGACACTTAACTCACAGGCCTGGAAAACTAGAACAAACTGATAAATCTTAGAGGCAAAAGGGGAGAGGAGAGGACAGAAAGAGATTAATCAAAGATTTTATATGCATACTAGAGGCCAGGTGCATAGATTCATGCACTAGTGGCATCCCTTGACCTGGTCTTTGGAGATCACCAAATCCATGCACTGAGCTTCTGACATCCCCTGAAGGGTCCTGGATTGTGAGAGGGAGCAGGCCAGGCTGAGGGACGCCAAATGGTGCATGAATCCAAACATTGGGCCTCTGGTATAAAATAAAAAATAAAAATGATACCATTCACAGGATTTACTGCCAAGGAGTTCAGTGAGCTGCTCATCTCTCACCATCCATCCTGTTCTAGACAGCACTTCAGTAACAGTGGCCTTTGCTTTATTTCCTCAAGCTTGTTAAGCTCATTTCCACCTCTAGACCTTTGCCTAGGACATTTCCTCTGCCTAGAAATCTCATCCTTCCTCTGGCTAACCCCTTTTATCTTTGCAAAGTTAAATTGCACTTCATCTGATACTTTTTCTAACAACCCCATGTAAAATTGTTACTATCTCTGACACTATACTGTTATACTGTCTTCGGAGCACTGATCACAGTGTATAACTGATCTTTATTTGTTTACCTGCTAATTTAGTGATACTCATTTTTATTAGCCTATAAGTTCTATGAGGATGCAATCTATTTTATCAGCTACTCTGAACCTGGAAGCTAGCACAGTCTCTCTAGTACATAAATACATTTTAATTAAAGATATTTGAGTTCTGTGTCATAACCAAAAGAAGTAAAATCTCAAGAATCCGAAATCTGAGTGAGACAAAACATAGACATCTAAAAAAAATGAAAACAACATTATATAAGAGAGTGTATATCTGGTAGCCACAGAGTAAACTTTTGACAGAAAGAAAAGTCATAGAAATCTGGAATGGTGAAGAAAGTCTTAATGGAATTGACAAGACTTGAGCTTTGATGAAAATCAATAATGAATTGACAGATGGATCAATAAAGACCACACTGATTTTATAATGGGGAAGGGTACACCATTTATGGAATTATTCAACAAATATTTTTTAATATATACAATGTTTTAGAAGCTAGAGTTAGAGCAGCAAACCAAACAGAAGTCAATGCCCTTGAGGAGAAACAACACTTAATGTCTAATCTTCAAAGAATTATTTGCTTTTTCTAAGTTTCAGTTACCTCAATTGTAATACTGGCTGTTAATAGTCTTTTGTAGTAAACACTGTGTGTTCTACCCAGATCTTGATTTTCTTTTACCAACTCTATGAGCTCTGCCCCTCATGTTCTGTATGCTTCACTGCTAAGGGAACTTACTTTTTCAAGTTTCATTGATCACTGTATATATCTGGTTGCCTACTTGGAATACTATATTTTAAAAATATATATCTTCAGTTGATCTCTGTATCTATTACAATCATGACTGACGAGGAAAGTTATGATTAATTTGTGATGTCGTACTTGGGTACAAGAGAGACAGAAGTTCCAATGTGAACTTCTCTACATATGCTAACTGGAAGCAAGGTGCTTACTATGAGGATATTCTAATGATGTAAATTCAAGTGTGAAGTCTAAACATAATTGAGAACAGTTTACATGGAGAGTGAAGAATGGATGCTAGTAATGTTATTAAAGAAAAATCAACATGCTTGCTAACTATCTGAATTAAGTCATTGATAGATATAGGGGAGCCCAGTTAAAGAAGATAAAAGGCCTGGGGTGGAGACAGAACCTGATTGAGGGGAACAATGAAAGGAAAAAAGAGGGGATATCTGTAATATTCTCAACAATAAAAATTAAATACATACATACATACATACATACATACATACATACATGGAGCTCTGACCACAAAAAATACTATCACTGACAGAAATAGGTAGATAAATATATTAAGTATGAAAGCCAATTTGAGGGAAAAGATTGTATTTTCAGTGTAAGGGAGTCTGATTAAATGAACATGAGGAGTCTATTGACATTTGAAAATGGTGTTCAGAATAAAAAATAATATAAATATCGGATATGATGGTGAGAATATGGTGCTAATAGGATTGAGCTAGGAATTCATTAACATGCATGCCTTAGTGTAGTTCATTTATTTTTCCTGTAAGGTCAGTCTCCAAGGTATATATGGGGATATCTACTAAAGAGATTTTCTTAATAATAGAAACTTTCAACCTGTGCTAATGCAGAAGGTAAAGTGGAATCCATAATAGACACTTTCACTTAAAATAACCATTATCTAACCTTTACCTTAGCTAATACTTGTTTAGCCTTTTGTTTTGTTTTCTTTTTTTTTTCTAGCTATGCTACATTCACCAAATGAATACATTTATTAGCTAACAGAAGTAACTAGACCCAGAGAGTCTAATTAGTCCATTTCTTTGACTTCAAAACTGGAACTTTTAATTTTATTGTAATGTCAAGGAAAACTGTCTTAGTACTATGGGAAAAGGAGGCAGAGATAAAAATTATAAAAATATTTAGCCACAACCCCAAATGCAGAGCTGATCTGAGTATCCAAGATAAGAATGGGATAAAGGGAGCTATCAAGGTTAGTCCTATGGTCTTAACATTTAAATGCATTAAAGAAAAAGTGATTATATTCTCTTAACATTCTGACCTTTTGAAAATTCCACCCCTTGAAAAGGTAGACTAACTCTTGTCTTTAGACTGTAGCCTCAGCCCTCTTCATTGGTAAATGGAAAGAAAAAGGAGGGACATTGATTTCCCCTAAAGAAATTCATACAAAGAAGAAAATAAGACAATGTAAAGAGCTTAGCCTTCAAACTGGGGAGTGTGAATAAGAGAGATGTCAACAAAGGAACCAATGATTGGGTAAAAACAGTGTGCATAACAGGAGTCAGGGAAAAAAGTTTTAAATTGAATTTATTAGAGTGACATAAATTAATAAAATGGTGGACATTGCAAGAGACTTATTCCAATAGCATCAGATGATGAAAAAAAGTGGAAAAGAAAATGGTCTAAGAAACGACCTTTGGATTTGACAGTTCAGAGGTGATAGTAACTGGCAGTTTTCCTAGAGTAGCATTTTCTAAAAAATATTAACTACAAGTATAGCTGGATGATAAACATTGTGAAATTATTTAATATCTATATTAAATATAGCTGTATAATTTATGTTATTTAAAATGTATAAAGAAAAGGTGAGTCTCCTTAACCAAGTATTTTTGAGAAACTGATTAAGAATTACCTCCCTAAATTCCTTGCCTGAATCTGGTATAGATTCTGGAGCTCAGGATAGAGTGACTATAGAATTCTGACTTTCCCTAACTGCTTTGCCACTCAACTCTTTATACTTAGTATCCTATAGGCCAGAATATTAAGGATTACACTTTGGGAAATGTTTAATTAGGATGTTTAATGCAGAAACAAGCTTATGGGACGTTAAAAATGAAGAGGTAAAGAAGTAGAAGTCTTTGTGTTAACTATTTATTTTTGAGAGATTGAATATACAATAGAGACAAAACTCAACCTGCCTAGGAAACTAGCCCTTTTATCTACAATAAACAACCGTGGAATCCAGAGCGATATGTCAAGCTTGTAGTAAGCCTGATTGCTCTCGCTATTGACAATCCAGAAAGTGAAACCATAAGTTCAGTAGCAATAGGCCCCAAGTGGCAAGGACTTAATTCATAATTGACAGCCTCCCTATATTTTGTCCTCACTTCCAACTTATAGCTGTAGTAGATGGCAGGAATGGCATGAGGTATCAGACCTTTCAGGTGAGACCAAGCTTGTATTCAGCACTCTCGGTACTTGGTTTCTGGCTAGGAAAGAATTCAGAGCTGTAAGAGAGCATTTATTTGGTAAATGACACAGGTAGAAAAAGTAATTTCTAGTGGGGAGGTGAAGGGGAATGGGTTTAAGAGAAAAAGGAAAAGAGAGCCCCTGGAGCATGGGAGTGAGGGCACTAATAGAAATGTGCCTGGGGCAGTGAGAGGGAAGAAAAAGGTATGGGTGTGCTCCCAGAGAGCACACTGGATCCTCTGTCCTAAGGGTTTTAAGGGTGCACATTTAAGGGGAGGTCCCTGAGGAAGTTCTCAGTAGAATATTCAGCAGTTTTCCAGGTGTGTCCTTTCAGGGTTTGTGGTCTGCACTGATTAATTTGCCCTGCACCAGGGCAGGGGGTCATTATTTAACGCAGCTGGTCCTGAAGTCAGCCTTGGCTGATTTTGTTGCTTATCTGGGCCTGTAGCTGAAATACAACTGAGGCATAGATGTTATCTCTAGGGAGGAAAGGTCAGGGGGTCCAAATGCATGACCAGCAATATGCTAGGGGAGGAAAGGTCTGCCTGGGGGTGAGGTCACCCCATACAGTTGCTCTTCTGTTGCTAGGCACATGTGGCTTTTCCACCCTGGCGACCTTGGCCCATCATCCTTGCTCTGCTCATGACTGTCTTAACGGCCTACAACAGAACCAATAAAAAAGATAAAAAATTTACCCTTCATCAATCACATAGGATGCCCCACTTAAGTTAGCCTACTTACAGCTTCCTCATGCCAACAGACTCCATCAAAGCATGCATACCTGAAGTATTACCTTTTTTCTTCTAAAAAGCTTTCCCATTCCTCTGCCTGCCTTTGAGCCTCTGTCAAAAAGCAAATGATAGTGGCTGACTCCCTTGCTCAGAATAAATATCCTTTGCTTATCTCATTTGAGGGCCATTAATTTATTTCCATATTTGTAAATGCTGCCTTTTAATGAAAGAGATATATTAATTTAGCATTGTAAACCCAGAGAAATAACATTTGGGTAAAAGGTTCAATTTCAGAACTGTGTTTTTGAAAGAAAAAAATCCAAAAATCTGTGGAAAGAAAAAGTTTGAGCTACTGTAGACAGGGAGAAAGAGAGAGAGATTGGAAGAGACAGACCAAGAAGATTTGACAGGGCTAAGTCCCAAGGAAGAAGTGACAAATGGAGAAATAACCCAGAAATACAAAGGTGTTGATGTAAGAAACATCCAGACCTGTAGAGAATGTTTGTAAGTGTCTATCTGAGCCAACTGATGGCATATGCTGGGGAGAAAGATCTCAAAGGCTCAAGAAGATAATTTTGCAGCTTCTTTTATGCATTTGGACTTCAGGAAATTACTTGAAAGTGGGAGGAAGCAAGGCTGAATTAAATTATAGGAATAGTTCACAAGACTAGGTGTTCCATTGAGGGTATTTATTTTAAAGGTGTGTGTGTGTTAACCTAGAAGCAAAAGAACAATGGACAGGGCTGTTTAAAGTCTTTCACTAAAAAGGCCTGGGGCCTGGCTATTCTTGGTAACCTGCCCAGTTGAGAATTTATGACCAGATCACCCTGTGAGGTTCCTTTCCATAGAACTCCTTGTTTCCTCTACAAAGGAGATGAAGAAATATCTTTTTAATTCCTCACTCTCATTCCTTGACCTCTAGACACAGACTAAAGACCCCTTGAAGCAAAGCTCTTCATAGTCCAACCAGCACATTGAAACAAATAAATGGAGAACAAGGGCCTGGCCTTTTAAGTTTTTGTAGTTGCTTTGGATTGTCAACCAGTGACTTGACCACAAAATACTTCTTGTTTTCTCAATAATAAAAATAACAATAATGGCTTGGAATTCAGAAAAAATGATTCACATGGAGCAGTTTCAGCCTCTCGATCAGATTACTTTAAGGTCAGCATGAGTCAGCTGAACCTGTTCTTAATGTAAGGCTAACTAAGAGTCTCCACCCTGTTTCTCTGTAATTTTCCTCTTTTCCCAGGTTGCTTTTGCCAAAAAAATCTTCCCCATATCCACCTCTGCTGTTGATAAGTCTAAATTAGTTTCTCAACAACTTCAGAGCAAAAATGTTCTCTTAAACATTATTTGATTTGAGTTATCCTTGTTCTTTACAAATATGAGACTCAATTTTAAAAATGAAATGCTCTTTGTATTGGTAAAATAAGGTGAATATTTGGAACTACCATCTTAGCCCAACACTTTGGATAAATGGAACCCATCTAGGAGCTTTTTAGAGATGCAAACCATTAAGCCCTGCTCCAGTCCCCCAGCTTCAAAAATCCTTGAGGGAGGGGGTGCAGGAATCTGTGTTTAAATATACTTTCCAGGTGATTTTGAATATTGAGAACTATTTTAGGGCAGGGATTGGCAAATTACAGTCCTTGGGCTAAATTGTGCTATTTATTTTGGTACAGCTCAGGGAATTAAGAACGGATTTTACATTTTTAAAGAATCAAAAGATTTCATTACAGATAAAAGTATATGAAATTCATAGTTCATAGGTTGAAGTTCAACTATTGAGCCACAGTGTTCCTCTTTTAAATGCTTAGGTCAGCGGTCGGCAAACTCATTAGTCATCAGAGCCTGAAAGTGTGGCTCTCAATCCACAGTTTGCCCACCACTGGTCTAGTGTCAATAAATACTGTTTTATTAGAGCTGTACTACACCCAGATATTCAAATATGCCCATTGGTGCTTTTGTAGAACTGAATAATTGTGGCCATGACTGACTCACAAAGCCTATATAAAATATATACTATCTGGCCCTTTACAAAAGAGTTGGTTCTCTAATTCTAGGGTGAAAGCTCCCTAGGATCAACTATCCATGTTAGTGATAAGTACTAAAAATTTTCTTTTTATTGTGACCTCTTCTCCTTCAGATGGTTTATTCTAAGGGTCTGAAAATCCAGTGGCATTTCCTCTATCAGTCTCCTTTTACTCCCCAAAGGCAGGCTCATCAGGGTTGTTTTTCAAAAAGGAAATTGTACTAACAAAAGGATTTCTCTATCTTAAATTTAATTATTATAGTTACTTAGCTAAGAAGCTAAGTGCAGTTAAGACATCCCTTGGAAGTATCTTGTTGCTGGCTTAGTGGAGGTTCCCAAACTTTGCTATGCATAAAATTGCCTTATGGAGCCTGATAAAATTGTAGATTCTTTTTTAAAAATATTTTTTAATTAATTTCAGAGAGGAAGAGAGACATAGAAACATCAATGATGAGAGAGAATCATTGACTGGCTGCCTCTTTCATGCCCCACACTGGGGATCGAGCTCACAACCTGGGCCAGGAATCAAACTGTGACCTCCTGGTTCATAGGTCCACTCTCAACCACTGAGCCATGCCAGCCAGGCTAAAATTGTAGATTCTTGAGGTAAATCCCAGAAGGTTGGGTTCAAGGACTCAGGGTTGGACACTCGGAATTTACAAACAATGCATGTAATTCTGATTCTGATTGTCTGAAGAGCAGACTTTTGAGGAACACTGAAAATATTCAAATTTTGTACAAATTCTCCATTGCCATTGAATAGAGATAAATCATCTTTTAGGCTAAGGCATGAGATTTGGGATTAGAAAATAAGAGGGATAAAGCTTTTCTAAAAGTGTGAATATGTGAAAACATAATTGAATTATGATGTGATCTAAAGCAAGCTAAATTTTCAGAAATCAGAAGCTACTCTAACTAAAAGTGTCTCCCTGAAGTTAGAGGCATGCCCAGTACATCCTGTTATTCTATTTAGTTAGCTACATTTTCTTTGTGATGTAGCCATTTTCACTTCTTAATGCATTTAAGCTTTTCCTGTATAAGAAAAAAGAAACAAAAACAATCACCTTATTTGTAGCATTACCCACAGTTTGACCCAAGTCTATTCAGTGGACCATAGGTTGCTCTCTTCTCTATTAACATTATCACTCCCTTTTTAAAACTTTACATCTCATTTTTCTAAATTTGTTAGAACAAGGACTTTTTGTGTACTTTCTGCCTGAGGCCTTCACAGGAAGAATGAAAATTGCAAATTAAAGAAAATAAGGACCTAAAAAAAATAAGAATAGCCCTTAAAATACTTATCTTTTCTTACTTCTCTATATTTCTAACTATACTTACCTTTCTATAAATATTAGTAATATGACTCAAACTTTTTAAGATATCTTTTAGTAGAAAGCATGTTCTTACATATGTCTGCACATATCATATAGTATATTTGTACAACAATTATAGAACAGATATGTCATTCTTAAAAGTTTTTCCTTCTTACTGATGATCATTTGATAATTTCAGAGCATTCTGCCTTCTTTACTTTTATCATTGAGTCAACTTTTTAATAACTTTCACAGTAAAAACACACAGTACTTCATTTTCTTTTTACTCAAATCACATAGGCAATTGTTCAGGACAATTGAGTAAATATTTTCAGGTGTATATAAGAATCTCCAGCCAGGCTCTCAAGGTAATTTGGCTCAGCAAAATTCTAAGTAAAATAAAAGGGCCAACCGAAACTGTCTAATCTTGGGGTCTGTGAGCCTGATGTGAAGTGAAGAAGGATTACTTTGTCCCTCTTTTGCTAAAGTGCTTTCAACTTCACACAAGTCCTCCCCTGAAGAGTGAAATGTTCTTCTACCGCCTTCCCTCATACCCTCTCCCACATACCCCTTTGCCAGGACCTCTGAGGGAGATGATGAATCGGGCCAGGAAGGTGGGGCATATCCGCTGTCTAATTGCACAAGCCTGTCTCACACTGACTCATCTCTGAGGAAGCTGCACACTTCTGTGGCGGAGGCAGCTATTTATTTATTTGTTTCATGCATGTGCTTTTCCAGACTTATAACATGCACCATCAGCCTTCTGAGTGGGTTCCAGAAATAAAAAATTAAAAAAAAAAACATAAATTGAATGCACATGGAGAAATCAAACCTTCATCCAAGACCTCACAAGCTCCCCACCCCAGCGCTCCAAGTCCACACCACACCCTCATTGTTCACACAGCACCTTTCTTCCAAGGATCCCAGAGAACTGTTCCAGCTCAAAGGAATTAGACCAAGGGAAGGATATGTTTGAGTTTCCTTCTAGACTGGTAAAAAGAACTACTAGGCCCTCTAGAGTTTTAAGGCCACACAGGCAGGCTACGTGTATTGCAAAGTCAAATTAAATCTGAAGTTCCTAGGTGTTCATTTTTCCATTTCAGAAAGTCCAGATATCTCCTGATTATTTTTATGATTAGTGGAAATGGTATGAAGTCAGAAGAGTTTTGCCTTTAGAAATATATTCCCTGGCACCCCATTTTTGCTATATTTCTTTCCATTTATTATACTTCCCCAAATATCAACTGCTCTCTATCTCTATCTTTCTCACAGGAGACCTATTTAATCAAATAACTTATACTAAGGTGATCATGATGTATGTTGCTCATCCCATGTATATTCACATTTCTTTAAAAGGCTATATCCTAAAGCGTGATTTCATCTCTGAAATAAATTATTGTAAATAAAGGATTTTAATGGATGTATTTTTATGATAAAATTCTTGATGCAGGTATTTGTGTGTACCTTACCAGCTCTCTGCCTAACTTTAACACCCTCTTCTTCTTAAACAAGGCTGAGGCTGTCTAATAAAACACACCAGCCACTGCTTCTCCCTACACACACTGTCTTTGATCTCAAATACTTACTTAAATAACTGGCATAAAATGTAAGCATAGAGTTCAAACCCTAAATGTAGATAGGAAATATATAAAAATCTAAGATCTAAGGCAAGTTCAACTTAGTATCTAATTGAGGCTTAGTTACTAATGGTCCATCAGCTCTTGGAGTATTTTTGTTGTGACTTGAGGCAACTGCTGGGCTCTTTCTGCTTTGCTTCAGTGCCTGGACTTAATCCCTTGAGCTCCAGCCACCATGACTGTTTTCTGCCCCCATTCTGATGCCTGGTTTTATTGCTTTGGGTTTTATCACTGTAAGAACTATAAGGCATGGTCTCTGCTTTCCCCATCTAATTCTTTACTTTTTGTTCAGTTTTCTTCCCTTATATTTAACAATGACTCAACACCATATGTAGAGATGGTGTGAGTCTAAGATAGAAGAGAACATTAACCTCCCAATCCCTGGAAATCACTGTCAGAACCCTTAATCAGCACCAGACTGAAACCTGCTCAGTAGAAAGAGGCAGTTGCCAAAGGACAAGCTAATTATAGTGTTAGGGATTTATAATGACCATTTGATGAATGAACCCTAGGTATGTAGAAATATTATCTGTTAGATAGAATCTTCTGTATTACAAATTCTTCTTTCTAGTCAATGATACTGAAACTCAACAAGGTGAAATTAAATTTCTCAAGACCATAAAGCAACTTCCAAACTGAACCAGAATTCGACTGTGAACTCTTGAGTCTTGAATTAGTGCTCTTCCTATTATCCTATATACCACAGTCATTTCCTAAAATATGAATTAAAAACAACAACAACACAATATTTGTACAGCATGGAAGCTGTTTTGATGTGAGCTCTCGCATCAAAGGTCTGGTAAGAATGGCTCCTTGCCACAATTCTTAAAAAGCCTTCCTGATGCCTGGTTTAACAAGTGTAAATGGGCCACTGGATACTTGAGTTTTTACTAATATTAGATCAACAGAGCTAAGTTTTCCAAAATTAACATTTTTCCAAGCCCTCCCACTTGTGCTTTGTAGTGGTCATATTTGAAATCTTCACTTTATATTGTAAAAACATTTATTATGCCATACTTTTATTTCTCTCAAATTCTGGTTGGTGTTCCCACACCTTATATTAGTTCTGCTTTGGATAATTGTGTTTCTAACACTAAAGTGTCCACTGTTTTACTATAGATATGTCCCTATTTGAAAAAAAAAAATACACAGGGTCCATACACATTCCTTTTCATCTCTCCTATATCTCTGCATCACAGTGGCACCACCAGGAAGCTGATAATCATGGTGATGGAACATCAATAGTCATGGTGCAGATTTGCCAGAGAAAGATTATATTTTCTTCTGAAGGAATTTCACCCATGATTGTTCTGAAAGTTGACTTGAAATATTAAAACTCAAGTGATAACTGCCATTCATTTTATAGAAAAAGCAATCTCAGTAGATTTGTGTTACTGTTTTGGCTAGAAATAGGCACAGACTAGAACAAAATCCCCTACCGAACTGGGAAGTGAAAGATACATGGGAGAATTTTAAAGAATTGAAAGAAAAGGGTTTGAAGAGTAACATCAGTAAGTCAAATAATTTAAACTCCCTTGATTCCCTGAGCATTTCAATGACTTATTATTTTAGAATCAAGCACTCTTGAGCATGACAAACTTTTATATAAAAATAGGAAAGCATGCCGAGACTGGCTTGGCTCAGTGGATAGAGCATCGGCTTGCGGACTGAAAGGTCCCAGCTTCCATTCCGGTTGGGGGCATGTAACTTGCTTGCGGGCACATCTCCACAGTGGGGCAGAAGGCAGCTGATCAATGTCTCTCTCTCATCGATGTTTCTGACTTTCTATCTCTCTCTCTTCCTCTCTGTAAAAAAAATCAATAAATATATATTAAAAAAAAAAGCAAAGCACACCTGAATAGTAGGCTCAAGAACAGTAGGGTCTATTTGCCATGGCAGAGCATGTGAGCAGGAACAAGATTTACAGATCAGGATGAATAAATGTATTCTTGTTGTTGAGATACCCACTACAGGAAGTACAAAATGGTTTATTTGGAACATAACATTAAAATGTTTATGATATTAAACATTGCTGCTTTCCTTCTGAGGGAATTTAATTATTTCTTAGAGAACTTTTACAAATGACATATATTATCTTGTCTTGGTAAAAAAATCAGTAGTGCTTCTGTCCCTTTCTTATATGCCTCCTTAAATCTGCATGCTAGCCATTTTCTTCTGTCTGCTGCTAATACCACAGATTTACTGTTCACCACCCACTCGCATGCTGGTATGTAGGCCACATGTGCATCCACACATTTTTTTTAATGTTTTAGGACTGAGTAAGGAATAAGATTTTGGCCATGAAATGAAAACAAGTGTATCTGCTTTCATATAAATATCATTTGTCTCCTTCTACCTGTGAATAAAAGAATAAATAACACATCCCTTTTCTCTTCTTCTGTGCAGAAACTGCTTTTTCTTACTGTATAAAGTACAGGGTGAGAATATGTTGACATTGCATTCCTTCACAATGCTGGTGCTGTCTATCAAATGCTTTAAATGGGAGCCATTTCTCACACCAAACAAATAGAGATGCGCTTCTGCTTCTTCTTGGAAGAGCACTCTAGAAGGAGAAAATTTGCCACAGTAAAAAACAAAGATAATTTTTTAAAAAGAAGAATTTAAAGTATTTTTAAAATGCATTTTAGGTTATGAAATTTAAAATAGCATATTGGATGTTATTCTATCTCTCAAGAAAATTCCTATTCTAAAAGGTCTTTCAACTCTTAGAAATAAAACAAAAATAACAATAAAAACAAAAAGGAAATACCCTGAGCCACGAACATTCCTGTTCTTTTAAGTAATAAAGGCTTTTTACTTAGAATGGATTATGTATTAAACTTTTACCGTGCCTTTGCTAGCTTAGCAAACCTTTGTTCTAAATACTTTGTGACCATTAGTGCCTTTGATTATAGATTACACCACCATTTGATTTATTTTTCTCTCATGGGCAACATATTTCTTTCATTGAGCAACATTCTGAAACTTGGAAATGTAACCTGGTTTAGTCTTAGGAAAGTAACATTCATACGGTAAATCCTCCCCAGTTGGACTTGGTAGTCATTCAACTCTTATGTGGTTGATTTCAGGCCAAGTTTAATTACGCAATCACCCTCCCCTCAAAGAGGATATGAGAATACAAAAGCACTTGTATTTAATACAGTGCCAGCTTTCTGAAAGAAAAAAAAAAACAGTAACGGGGAATGCTAATATTTAGCATGAAGTAATTATCTCTAAATGCAAGTCCAGAGGACAGTGATATAAATTTATTGTGTAAATTAGAGATCACTTAGGCCTAAATTTGGACACACTTCATTCTGTATCTCTGCTAATAGATAAAATATAAATATTTTTATAGTTTTTATTTTTATCAAAGAGAAGAAGGAAATAGGGCACCTGATCTGAATGTTTTATGGTTAGCAATACTCAGACATGCCAATATTACGTCTGAATTCATTTTTTCTTCCAGGAGATTGTGGTTGCTTTAAACACAGTTTCCAGGGAAGTATTTTTGTGCACATTCTGAACTGCTTGTCCAGTCATTTTCTTATATTACATTACTCACATCCCTTTGCTGGAGGAAATTCCCTCTTACAAATGCTGTATCACTGGGATGCATGCATATTTATGTAACCCTGGTGGTTCTGTTCCTTCTTAGACAAACTAAATGGCACTGTTTCCTTAACTAAACTATGTTGCCTTCATTAATATTAAATTCACACGCACAAAAGGCAAAATGCACTCAAATCTCCCAGTCATTTTCTTCAGGATCTTTATAGCTAACAGGCTCTGCTCTCATTTAGGGTTTTACTAGAGAGTCCTCAGACTTCCTGGAAAATACCATTGCAATGCATTGGTTGGATGCTTATAATTCAACTGTTTCCTTCCATGTGCATACATTTTCTCTCTATTAATAATCCAGAACAGGGTAAACCAGAGATCCTTAGCCCTAGCTAAAAGAAGCACATTCTTCAAATAAACAAGCAGGAGATACAGCCCACCGGAGAGCTGAGGCCCCCATGCTCCTTTGGCTCATGTGAATGACCTGGAAAGGTTATGCAGACTTCTTGTCTTACATGAGCTTAGGAGGCCCCCTGGGAACAGCTACAGGCTTCCTTGCCATAACAGAGCAATGAGACTAGAGTTTTGCCCTCTGAGTGATAATACATTGGGACCTCACATGTTATAGGGCCTGGAACCAGGAGCCCACCCAGAGACCAATATATGAGCCCTCTCTCTGTTTCCTAATATTGAGGGAAGGTGAAGGGTTAATTGTGAACTAGCAGTAGGTCCACTTTCTTTATGTCCTTAGATGCTTAGATGAAAAATGAGTGTATGTTTATAAATGTACCTAACATTGTTTTTATTTTGGCCTGTAAATGAGTTGGAAGGGTAGTGTACCCTTAAATAATGCCAGCAATCCTTTTTTAAAACTCTGAAGCCCCCAGCCAGGTTAAGTAATGTGACTGCTGAGTTTTCTTTCTTTCTTTTTTTTTTTTTTCTGTTACTTTGTATACAGGCTCTGGCTTTAACCATGAATTTTAAGATTTTTTTTTTGAATGGTTAATTTCATTCATATTTGAGCTAAACTGGACATTTGCTAGGGAAAAAAAAAGTTGCAAGGATCCCTGCCCTACTTACTGTCTAAATATTGCACTGCTCATGCTTTTACATAAGTTTCTGTGCTCATAAAAGTATATTTCCCTAAATATTTAAGTGCAGAGTATTCATGCTGTTATTCTTCACCATATTTCTTAGAAATGTTTTCTTTGAAGGGAATCAGACTTATTTCTTAGTTTTCTTTAAATTTGTGATATCAATACTGAAAGAATCCTCCCGAATCCCTTTTCATTACTCACATGTAGTTGATCACGTTAAGAGGCTTAGAACTACTTGGCAAACATTCCGTGTCTCATGATTTCATGCGAGGCTTCAGAAAAGCAATTATTATAGTATTTCTTTAAAAAAAAAAGTAGATAGTCCTCATCTGATTTAAGAGTTGGGTGGGGCTCAGGGTGTGTCTCTTCTTCTTTTTGGTAGAGTCAGTTTTTTCAGAGGAAGTCCCTTTATGAGATACAGACAAGGAAAAAACTATGCAGAAGGTTATTTGTGTATTATGATCTTTTCTCTGGGCAATCAAAAATTCATTTTTAACATATTTAAAATCAGAGTCAGGAAACAAACTGCATTTTGAGGACCTTTTGACAGTGAAGATGTTAAGATGATAAGGTTGGGAGGAAGGTGGTGAGTTGGGAGGAGTCTGGCTGCTTATGCATTAACACCTGTAGCTGCCTTAGAACTATGACACCCCGCCTCCCCCATTGGAGTCCAATAATCTTTCAGCCCAATTCTTGCAGAAACTACCTACCTGGGAGGCCAAAATAAGCAAGAGCCAAGATAACTGAGGCTTGAAAAACAAATCAGCCTGGCTGGCATGGCTCAGTACTTGAGTGTAGACCAACCCTTGGACCAGGAGATCATGGTTTGATTCTGAGTCAGGGCACATGCCCAGTTTGTGGGATCAATTCCCATTAAGGGGCATGTAGCAGGTAGTGATCTATGATTTTCTTTTTCTCTCATCATTGATGTTTATCTCTCCCTTTCCCTTCCTCTCTCTAAAATCAATATATATTTATATAAAGGAAAAACAAATCAATGTGGAAATGCTGGTGTTGGAGTCAAGATTTTAGTTAGTTTTTGACAGAAATGTGATTTGAAAATCAGGACATAAGCCAGTAACTTATTTTTTTATCTCTCTTAATCATCATATACCTTATAGAAATGATGAACCATTTCTCATTTCTCATATTTCTATAATTTATTATTATAGGGAAATATATTTAGAGTTACTTAGAGCCATTCATATGTATACAACACTATCAAAAATTGTGAAATGGAAAACCTCTATGCCAGGGATCAAAACATCATTTGATAGTCATATCTTCAGCAATCCAAAAGGAGATCCTGGCTTTATTTAATTACTAGAGGCCCAGTGCATGAAATTCATGCATTGGTGTGTGTGTGTGGGGTGTTTGTGTGTCCCTCAGCCCAGCCTCTCCAATCTGGGATCCTTCTCAAAATCCAGGACTCCTGGCTCCCAACCACTTACCTGTCTCCTGCCTGATTGCCCCCAACTGCTTCTGCCTGCCAGCCTGATCACACCCCAACCTCTCCCCTGCCAGCCTGATCGACCCCCAACTACCCTCTTCTGCAGGCCTGATCACCCCTAATTGCCCTTCTCTGCCAGCCTGCTTACCGCAACTGACCTCCCCTGCAAGCCTGGTTGCCCCCAATTGCCCTCCCCTGCAGGCCTGCCCTCCCCCCCCCCCCCGCAAACTGCCCTTCCTTGCAGGTCTGGTCCCTTCCAACTGTCCTCCCTGCTGGCTATCTTGTGATGGCCATCTTGTGTCCACAAGGGGAAAGACATCTTGTGTGTTGGAGTGACAGTCAATTTGCATATTGATCTTTTATTAGATAGGATTGCTATTATAGTCTTCTTCTCTCTTTTCTTTTCTTTTTTCTTTTCTCCTTAGGGATAGCATCCATCCCATTGCAGGGTCTGGCCTTAAAATACTTTTGTGATGGCCCCTCAACCTAAGCCTACTACCTTGTAAGTGCATCCTAGTAAGTGAAACTGTATCATTGACCTTTCCAAGGGAAAACTGGTCATTCTAGAGGAGTGGGCTCTATTTGGCTCTCACTCTCCTCACTTACAGCTCCTTCCTTTCTCTGGGTCCATCTCTTAGGTCTAGCCTCAAATCTTCCTGTACCACAGGCAAGTCTAAGGGTCATCCTGTGTGGTTTCTCTATCTCTATTACTTATAATTCAAGAATCTGAAAGCCCATATCATTAAGCACGTAGATCATTCAGACTCTTTGTTCCGGGCATAATCTTTAATCCCCCCCAATTCTGTAAGTGCTGCAAACAGATAATATCATTTGAAGGATATAAAATTCATGTTTTTCTGTTCTCTTCATTGTAGCATAGTGTATACACTAGGAATAGAAGAAGAAGAAAAAAGCCCAGATAATCTTCCAATGGAGTACCTGATTTTAAATGTTTATAAAAATATCACATATTTATAACCTTGTCTGTGAGGAGAGGTTTTTCTGTATTTTGACTACTTTTTTATGCACTTAATATCAATCATCTCATTTAGTTAAAAATAATAACATTCCAATCACAAAGAAATCTCTCCCAAACACATACAAATATAAATACACACACACACACACACACACACACCTCATACACACGCTTCTCCAGTACTTTTATGCATAACATCGGTTAGCACAGTTCCACATTTACAGCCATCACTATATCTGACCCCTCATTCATGAAAACTCCTGCTGCTTAGCCTTAAGCTATTGGACTCCTGTTATTTTCCACTGAGCACACTGGGGTGGATTTGGGTGTCTTGCCCTCATTTACAATCTGAACAAAAGAAACCCAAGCCAAGAAAGCAGCTGGCACAATAAAAAACAGTAAAAACTCTAGCTGGCATCCCTGGTTGCCATTGACTAGCCAAATATCCACAGGGACTGATGCCAATCTAGATTTCAGGGACAGAACAACAAAATAGATTTTTGTCAATAAACATTGATTTGACAAGAAGTCACACAAATCCATCCATACCAAAGGATAGGGATGTTCAGAGTTCCAAGCCAATGAGCACATTATGGATAAATTGAAAACCTGCCTAAGCTGGATTCATACATGGCACATGCTCTCCAAGGTCTTCATCTGCCAAATATGGTTATATGTTAAGTGTCACTGTTGCTCTCTGATTCTGCTACCAGCTGACAACATAAACCATGAACACTGACAAAGCAAACACATACCATCACTCTGGAGCAATGTTTTTCAAAAATTTTTGAAATGAAATAAAAGAAATACATTTGCAGTAAAGCCTAATACAAACACAGACATACAAATGACAACTTAAATAAATCTAATAAAACAATAGTTATTACTACTTTGGATGATATGGTCAGTTTAATTCTTGCCTTCTAGTTTATTGTTATATTCTATTGCATACTTCTAATATTTTAGCTATTGCTTTGATTACTGAAATCTATATATTCAAAAGGCTAATATGCAAAGTATCCCAATGGGAGTTCAACCAGCAGACTGGGAGTTCTATTACTCACTATGATGTGTGCTGACCACCAGGGGGTGGCACAGAATGAAGGAAGGCCCCAACCAGCAACCAGAAGTAAGGCCCCAGTTGGCAGCCAGAAAGCCCCAATCAGCCCTGATTGCTGACCAGGCCTAGGGACCCTACCCATGCATGAATTTCATGTACTGGGTCTCTAGCTAATTATAACTTATCAATGAGTCACGGCAATGAATTTAAATATCCTACTCAGGATGATATAAATTTTCCCTTTAGAGTTTGCTTTTATTTCTTAATATCTTTTGTTAATAAAATAGTTTTCTTTTTTTCCCCTTTCTTTTTTTTGTTTATAAAGACATATAGCTATTTATCTAATAAATCCCAACTGACATATGGTTCAGGAAAATGATTCCATCAAATTTATATACATTATGTGTATGACCCTAGAATACATGTTCTAAAGTTTGCTAAACACCGTCTCAAAAATTACAGTTACCAACATTTGTTAAATCTACATTTTTAAACTTATATTTAAAGAATTACAATTAGGAGAATCCAAGATGGTGGCATAGGTAAACACCTACACTGCTGCCTTGCACAACAATTTCTAAACTACAACTAAAAGACAGAAGGGACATCATCCCGAACCACAGGAAAGCTGGCTGAGTAGAAATTCTACAACTAGAAGGGAAGAGAGGGGCTCACAGAGACCCAGAAGAGCTGCAAAAACCTGAGGTACAGAGATGCACAGGTGGAGAGAGCAGGTGCCGGAGTACCTGGGTGGTTTTCTCTGGTGGGAGGGAGATGGAGACTCTCAACGGCATTGAACCCCTTATCTTATGACACTAAACCCCAGGTCCAGCCGAAACTCATACAGGGGGAGTTTGGACTGTGAAAAGGGAGAAGTACATGGAAATTTAGGGGAGTCACAAAAGGGCAGAAGTAGGGCAGCGAGCACAGCACTGCACGCAGAAGACCGACTGCTGATTGTGCCACTGGCTTTCACAAGTGGGCCACTTCTAACTCCACTAAACCCCAGTTTCAGGTGAAACCCTGGGGACTCAGATTCATATGGTCCTGGAGTGCAGGGGAGCCAGAAAGGCAGCAGTCTAGAGGCACTGCGAGAGTGCACGCACACACAGGGACTGCTAGAGCGATTACCCAATCACGTGAGACACAGGGGCCATGGAGGGTGGGGCCGACTGGAAGGCAAGGTGGTCCATTATGTCCTGAGACTCCACCCCTTCTGAGCTCAACAGAGAGGCTTTTGCAGTTTTGCAAGTTTTGTATAATAAGGCTGAATCCAAAACAGAAGTCCTCCTGGCATAATGAAAATGCCAAGACAAAGGAAGAGATCACAAACAAAATAAATGGAGGAAAACAAACGACTGGATATAGAGTTCAAAACCACGCTTATAAGGTTTTTCAAGAATATCCTAGAAAAGATAGATAAAGTTAGCGAGACCTAAGAGGAGATGAAAAAGAACCAACTGGAGATGAAAAAGAACCAACTAGAGATGGAAAAGGACCAACTAGAAATGGAAAAGGACCAACTAGAAATTCAACATACACTGACTGAAATAAAAAATATTATACAGAGACCTAACAGCAGACTACAAGAAGGCAAGAACAAAGTAAAAACTTTGAAATATAAAGAATCAGAAAACACTCAACTGGAAAAGCAAGAAGAAAAAAGAATCCAAAATTATGAAGATAATGTAAGGAGCCTCTGGGACAGCTTCAAGCATACAAACATCAGAATTGTGGGGGTGCCAGAAGAAGAGAGAGAGCAAGATACTGAAAACCTATTTCAAGAAATAATGACTGAAAACTTGCCACATCTGGTGAAAGAAATAGACTTACAAGTCCAGGAAGTATACAAAACCCCATATAAAAGGAATCCAAAGAGGACTACACCAAGACACATAATTAAAATACCAAGAGCAAAAGATAAAGAGAGAATATTAAAAGCAGCAAGAGAAAAACAGTCAATTACCTACAAGGGAGCACCCATACAATTGTCAGCTGATTTCTCAACAGAAACGATACAGGCCAGATGGGAATGGTAAGAAATATTCAACGTGATGAATAGCAATAACCTACAACCAAGAATACTCTATCTAGCAAAGCTATCATTCAAAATTGAAGGGCAGATGAAGAGCTTCACAGATAAGAAAAAGCTAAAGGAGTTCATCAACTCCAAACCAGTATTATATGAAATACTGAAAGGTACTCTTTTAGAAGAGGAAGAAGAAAAAGGTAAAAGATAAAACAATTATAAATAACAAATACATATCTATCAACAAGTGAAGCTAAAAATTAAGTGAATTAAAAATTTGATCAACAGAATAAACTGGTGAATATAATACAATCAGGAGCACAGAAAAGGAGTGAACTGATAATTCTCAGGGGGAAAGGGGTGAGGAGTGTACAAGGAGAGACTGGACAAAAATCATACACCTATGGATGAGGTCAATTCGGTGAGAGTTAAGGGTAGAGGGAGGGGTGGGAGCCGACTGGAAGGGAGCTATGGAGGGAAAAAAAGAGAAACAAATGTAATAATCTGAATAATAAAGATTTAATAAAAAAAAAGAATTACAATGAATTATGCAGCTTTTTAAGGATTAATTATTCATCTACAGTTGACCTTCTTAGGAATATAAAATACATTTTTTGAGCAAGTTAGAAATCTACTAATATCTAGTCAAATATTATTTTTCTCTCTTTAGGATGAAAACCATATAAGAATACCCTGACCTTGGGGATGCCATTGGTGGTTGGGGCTAGAGATTCATCAGTTTGCAATTAATCAGGGATAAACAGATCACTAGCAATATCGTCTTTCTTTCTTATTTTTCCTAGGATACCCTTATCCCCTGGCTCCTGAAATAGGCATTTGAATCTGGCTCAACCAGGCAGGGTATGCCAATTACCTGGCCACTATAATTAGCCCAAGATTGACACATAACCCAAACCAGCTAGTAAGAGTCAATATATAAAACACACTTTTTTAAACATTGGTAAGCTTGTTACCTATAATACAACCAAAGTAACTTAGGTAAATCCTATCTAAGAATGAATCCAGCCCTAGCTGGATCAGTGGATAGAGCATCAGCCTGCACACTTAAGAGTTCCAGGTTTGATTCTGGTCCAGGGCACATGCCTGGGTTGTGGGCTCAACCCCTAATTGAGGATGTGCAGGAGACAGCTGATCATTGATTCTCTCTCATAATTAATATTTCTATATCTCTCCCCCTCTCCTTTCCTCTCTGAAGTCAATATAAAATATATTAACAAGAAAAAAAAAGGATGAATCCAAATATTTAAGGATGTTAGCTGGGGCTCTGGACCTGGTTATGCTTGACAATGAAATCATCTTGAAGACTACCCACTTAGAAGAACCAACTCATTTATTTGGAATATGACACAGAGCAGCTTTTAATTGGGTTTCCAATAGGGTAATAGGAAAAGGCCTGGCCAATGCTTTACTATGTTCAGACATTTTGAAGAATCTAGTCACGTCACTTCCTACTGTAGTCTTTAGCAATAATGGCTCTATCAAAAATGATTGTGTAACTGAGCATCTGAGTAAGTCACTGCACACTTCTGTTTTTGATATACTTTACATGAAATAAAAGTTAAGTTTTTTCATTGCATTGCCAATTCATTCATTTGCCTAGAGCTTGTGGTCAATGAATACAAACTCTAGACTTAACCCAAGTACAACCTTGTAAACTCCCCTCTTCTCCAGCCACTAGCTGCACCCTCAGTTCCACTTTTTCATTACACTTAAGATAAGCACTCACTTGCAACATACCTGAAAGTATCTGCCTTAATTATTCAGTATAATCCCTTCCTACTGCCAAATAACACCTAAAAGCATAAATATTTTTATAATGTAATGTCTTATTCTTCTACAGACATCTCCAGTACTCCAAGATATTTGAAATTTATTTTTTTAAAAGTATCCTCTTATCTTTTTTATAATAGGCATACTAACAAATGTGAAGCAATATCTCATTGTGGTTTTGATTTGCATTTCACCAGTAAATAGTGACATGGAACATCTTTTCAAGTACCATTTGGATATCTTTTCCTTTTTAAAAATCTATTTAGACCCTTTATTCTTTATTTCTTTCTTTACTTATTTGTGTATTTTTTATTTTTTCTATTTATTTTTATGAATTCTATGTATATCTTGGATGTTAACCATTTATCAAATATGTGACTTGTGAATATTTTCTCCCATTCCCTAGTTTTCCTTTCCATATTGTTTTTTTATTATTTATTTATTTATTTATTTATTTATTTATTTGCTTTTAGAAGTGCTTTAGTTTTATACAATCTCACTTATTTATTTTTTGCTTTTGCTATCAAATCTAAAACATCAATGACAAGACCTATGTTAAGTTTTCATCTAGTAGTTTTGCAGTTTTAGGTCTTTATTCAAGTCTTTAATGCATTTTAAGTCCATTTTGTGTATGGCTTATGATAGTGGTCCAGTTTAATTCTTTTCCATCTAGCTTTCTAGTTTTCCCAGCAGTATTTATTGTAAACAGTATTTTTTCACTATTGTATATTCTTGGTTTCTTTGTCATAAATTAGTTGACCATATATGTATAGATTTATCTTTGGGTTCTAGTCTGTTCTATCTGTTTTTATGCCAATAGCATATTGTTTTTTTTATTATTATTACTATAGCTTTGTAATATAATTTGAAATTAGAAGTGTGATCCTTCTAGCTTTGCTTTTCCAATTCAGGAACATGATACTATTCCATTTATCTGTATCATGTTTAGTTTCTTTCATCAATGTCATAAAGTTTTCAATATACAGATCTTTTATCTTCTTGATAATATTTATTTCTAAGTATTTTATACTTATTAATTATAAGTGAATTTTTTTTCTTAATTTCTTTTTCTCATATATTTATTTATAATAGGCATAATCATCATACTGACTATGGTGCCTGTTATAAAAAAGACAAGATAGCCTGGCTATAATGGCTCAGGGGTTGAACACTGACCTATGAAGCAGGAGACACTGGTTCACTTCCTGGACAAGGCACATGCCCAGGTTGTGGGATCAATCCTCAGTGAGAGGCATGCAGGAGGAGCTAATCAATGATTCTTTCTCATCATTGATGTTTCTATCTCTCTCTCCCTCTCCTTAATCAATACAAATATATTTAAAAAAATAAAAAAAGTTGGGACATAAATACTGGCAAGAATGTGGAAAAGGAAGCACTTGTACAATGTTGGAGGGAAATAAAAAAAACAAACTGACAGAGTCACTATGGAAGTTTCTCAAGAATTTAAAAATATAGAACTACCATATTATGTGGCAATCCTACTTGGTATATATCCATTATCTCAAAGAGGTATCTGTACTGCCATGTTCATAGCAGCATTACTCGCAATAGCAATGATGTGGAAACAACCTAAATGTTTGTTAATGGATGAATGGATAAAAAATATGACAACATTGATGAAACTGGAGGACATTATGGTAAATGAAATAAAGTAGACAGAGAAAGATAAATACAGCATAGTATCACATGTATGGAATCTAAAAATAAACTCATAAAAATAGAGTATGGAAAAGTGAAGCTAGGGGTGGGGAAAATAGAAGTTGGTAGAAGGTACAAACTTTCTGCTATAAGATGAATACATTCTGATGATGTAATGTATAATATGATTACTATAGTTGATAACACTGTATTCTATCATTGAAATTTGCTAAGAGAATAGAACATAAATACAAGGAAGATAAATATGTGAGGTGTTGACTTGTTACTGAACTCCATGGAGAGAAGCCTTTCACAATGTATATGTTTATCAAATCATCACATTGTGCACTTGAAATATCTTAAGATTTGTCAAATAAACCTCAGTAAATCTGGGAGAATAATAAAAAAAAAGACAGCTTCTCCAAGCTAGTAGAGAAGTTTTTTTTATTAAATTAATTCTACCCAAGAGGAAATCAAATGTAAGATACTCATTAACGTGCCTGAAATCAAATCATTAAGGAGTTTTATTCAATAGTGGATGGAGTGCTATCCCTCTGCATTCTCCTTCCCTGGAACATCTCTGTACCTTTCCCTCTACTTCCCCCTGTGCTCCCTCCCCAATTCCTCACCCCCTTTGCCTTTAATTAAGCCCCAGTAGCCACTCTTTTGCCTCTGTAACTTGTTTTTTAACCCATTTCTTCTACCACTCACTTCTTCCATCTTTGTGATTTTCTAAATAAACTTTCTCATAATTTGAAAAGAAAATAGTTTATTGAGGGAGTAGAACATGGATCAAAGAGGGTCTAGGAAGAAGGAGATCCAAAGAAACGTGTAGCATTTGACTTTAGCCAAAGGCATGGAGGGAGAAAGGATCCAAACAATCTCAAGGATTTGAATAGCATCTTGACACTTGGGCCAAGTTTATAACTAGGTATATGTTTTATATGAGAATGAGCAGACTGAAACTTAGTATTCTCAAAACTATCATTATAGAGTTATGAAAGAAAGAATTTATTCACATATCATATCATTTATTTGATCAACAGCAGTCTTTAGTTTGAATCCTATTTTCTTGAGCAGCTTTGCCTATGTTTTCTTTTGATCAATCTACACATTGGCTGTTTTTCAGCATTTTTCCTTCAGCAGCTACAGTGAGGACCTCCCACGTCTATAACGGACAGACCTTTAGCTCATCTGTCAAAACAACGTGCTTGTTCACGGAATGTCTAGTCACTGAAGAAAAATGCCCTTCTGTTATTTTTCATCTATTCTCCTTTCAAAATTAGGAGGCTAGTTTTTTTTCTTTTTTACCCAAAAACAAACTTATGAGCAGAAGGGTGGATTTTCAATGGTAACAAAAGAAAATACAAAATAATATGAGTTAGTCAGACATGCATTTTAAAGTGACATATACTTAGTTTTAAAAGCTTAAAACTATCCTCTGCTCTCTCCATTTTATTTTGCAACATTTTGCCAATTTGCCCTTTCTCCTCCCATTTTTAGCATAAATTTACACAATAAGAAAGGATACAGATTGGCGAGATTCAGAAACATTTCATAATTTAAGCCACAGAAATTTAACATGTCTGTAAAACAAACTGCATACAATGATACAAATTCAAATTCTGTTGCCTAATATTGTTAACCATCAAAATGCATTTTATGCAATTTATTGTTTAAAATGCCAATTATTTGATGTTATTTAAAAAATAGTTTTACTCCCAAAGTTTGTTAATTTTATTAATTTATTAATTTATTCAGCACAGATATTTCTAGGTCACGTAGAATGTGTAAATATTTTATAAAATATTAATTATTTTTAGTGACTGAATAATTATTGTACCAAAACACTATCATGAAGGGAAAATACACTGTCTGAGTACGTATTCTGAAGCCTGACAGTAAATAAAATAATCCAGTGTTTATTGTGATGTATTTTTCTTCCTGATCTGCTTGAATGCTAGACCCAGTTTTACCATTTTGTGACTTTCTGAGGAAGGCACTTCACTTTCTAAGCCTTATTTTCCACATTTGTAAATAGATAAAATTGAATTAAGTACACAAGGTTATGCTCATTGTGTGATTTCGATTGCTCTTTTTTTTTTGTAATTCTTATTTCTATTTAGAGATTTAAGATTCTTTAAAATCTGGGACTGTCTTTAATTTTACTATTATCCTTAAAACAAAATCAAAAGACAGTCAAGAAGTGCTTGTTGAGGTGAATTGAATTGGATTATTTTAAGCTGTTTGTGATACTGAAAAGGGAATTGGAGTTTAAAGGAGTTAGTTGAATATAATATTTTCTCTCTTCTTGTGGCAGATTATTCAAACTGATTTCCATTATTCTGCTAGGCTACACTGGAGGTTTGAGGCAGCAGGAATAGTTGAGTTTTTTAAAAAGTATAAGAGAGCATACATAGCATGCCATGACTATTTTGAAGACTCCACATGCCCACTCACCCTGTCCTCTATTACAATGTTTTCCTGATATCTCTCTTATAGAGTAAGATAACTTTACATCAATATATCCTCCCAGTTGCTTTTGTATTTTAAGCCTCACCTCTAATGGCTGAAGGTGCTGCCTATTCAGCAGCATTAGCTGGAGGAGAAACAATATTTAGGAAGTCTTCCTGGCTCCCTGAAAGCATATCCAGTTCAAGATGAATTCTGAGGCAGCCTAAACATCCAAATACAAGAGATGCGAGCAAGAAAAAGACCTTCCTGCATCACGTCCAACCTCTTGCAAACAGTGACTCCAGCTCTGTAAGTGTAGATCTTCCTGGGAGAGGGACTCTGGTTTCTTCCCTTTGTGCCAGGGTGTCAGAGGTTTCAGTGTGTTCTAAATCAGACCCTGGTAATCTTGATGTCCTAGAGGAATCGTATTTTATGTGGCTATCCTGGAATCAATTAGCCCTCAACCACAGTTTTCAAGGATGTGTGTGGCATATTGTATAAGTTGTGGGCAGATTATAAACGAGAAGATATAGCCCTTGCTCTCAGAAAGCTGACAGTTTAATTGTTTCTAAGTCCTGGTTATGACCTGGGAAAAGGTCAGACTTTCCAGGACTTTAGGTACCTCAATGAGTACATTTTTTTTTAAACTAAATTAACACTTGGTTTTAAAAGGAGATGTTGTCTGTGAGAAAGAAACAGCTGTAGGAAAGGCTATAAAAATGTACCTACATTATAGATGAAAGGGCCTTCATATGTTATAAGGAGAACAGCTGGCTTTATACCTTTTAGAAGGAACTGGAGATCTATCAAGGGCCCCGACACTGGATCAGTTTGATGATAAGCAGCATGTCCAAAATTAATAATTTGGACTTATATCTATTTATTTTACTTATGGCCCAAATATAGATGTTTTTAAAATATATAACATTGAAATGTTCTCATTTCTTCCAAATTCCTTGGCACACCGATATTTGCCCTTTCTGTTGCTTAGTTCTGCTAAATATCCCAGAGCTTGAATGGTTTTATCCCTTTCTGCCATTGGTAAGAACAGAGGTCCTTTCTACCTGGGCCAGTTTGGAAAGACATTACAAAGGCAAGCTAATAATGCTCTTTGGACACTCAGTGATCTTAACCTTTTGCTTTATTGATCTAGATCAGTGGTCGGCAAACCATGGCTCGCAAGCCACATGTGGCTCTTTGGCTCCTTGAATGTGGCTCTTCCACAAAATACCACATTCGGGTGAGCACGTACAGTGCAATTGAAGGAGTACCCTAATTAAGTTAAGAACAGTGTACCTACCTGTTTAGTTTAATTTAAAAAAAATTGGCTCTCAAAAAAAATTTCAATTGTTGTACTGCTGATATTTGGCTCTGTTGACTACTGAGTTTGACGACCAATGGTCTAATATGTCAATAGATCTCTTTACTCCTTTTCTTGGCTTCCCCTACATACCTACATTCCCTATGTCTAGGAATAATGATTAGGATGAGGCTCTACATATTTTGGTGTAAAATAACCTTTCATCCAGATGTTAGATCTCTACATTTATTTTATATTACATTGAAGATAGTAATTCTTTTTTACCTATATATGTACAAGCTCAAGGTATTTCAGTAAGAGTTAAAGAGAATAAAAAGAAAACACTTATTGAAATGTCTGATCTTTGCATTAGAGTAAACTAAACTTTGGGATCTCCTATCTATTATCTAATTATCTGTCTATCATCTACCAGCTATCTATCTATCATCTATATTAGTATGATTGTTAATTGCATTGGAGAGAAAACTTCTGGGAGCATGTTCTAATCCCATGCCAGCAGCATACTGGGCTCCATTCATACATGGAAGTTGTGGGGATGCACTTAACAACTGTTGTTTTTTTTTGTCACATTTGTCCTACGAGCTGTGAGTGTTACAAAGGTAACTAAAACATCAAATGAGAAAAACCTGAACGGTATTTAAAATTAAAGAAAAAGAAATTTATAAAAAAGCATACACTTTATAAAAATAAACCAAATAAAAGGATGGGGATAATATTTTTGCAATTCTCTTTACGTTGAATTCTGTGTAGGAGAACTGCATCTGACGAGAAGAAAAACAAAGGTTTTACCTTGAATTTCATCACATAAAATTCTTCTATCTCTGAGTTTTCTGTGTGACAGGTGGAACCACTGGTGTTTGTAGATGCTCATTACATTTTAAATAGAATGACTGGAAATATAAAAGGCTTTCACCCCAGTTTTTTTCAGTGCAGGTTTGTTCTCCTAGTGTTAAAAAAATACCTCCTTACCAAAACATGCAAATCAGCAGTTTCAAAAGACATTGCTTTTCATGAGTTGTTGTTTTTTCCCCTCCATTTACCACCTTCAAACTAAACAAACAAACAAAAACAGGAAAGACTCATAGTTTAACTTGTTATGAATAATTATCACTGGTATTTGAGGATTACTTCTATGTAAGTTTAAATAGGAAACAATTTAACATATCTTTGTAAGCTTTTCTAAATGATCACCAATTGAAAAAATTCTTATTCTGATAAAAATAAAATTATAAACTATCAGACCATAAAAATTAAAGTGATATTTAGGCTGTGATAGACACTAAAAGGAGGAAAACCATAACTAATCAGCATGTTTCTTTCATTGTCCTTTTTGATTATTATTTACCACAGATTTTATTTTTGTATGTTGTGAACCCAGGTCCTGGTCAGTGAATACAAGAGGAAGGTAGACTGTAAGCTTTAAGAAACATTCAGGAGAGAATCCAAGATGGTGGCATAGGTAAACACCTACACTGCTGCCTCACACAACAATTTCAAAATGACAACTAAAAGACAGAATGGACAGCATTCAGAACCACAGGAAAGAAACTCTACAACTAGAAGGAAAGAGAGGTGCTCATGGAGACCCAGAGGAGCTGCAAAAAGCTAAGGTACAGAGTCACGCACATGGAGAGAGCAGATACTGTAGTACCTGGCTGGCTTTCGCTGGCAGGAGGGAGAAGGAGAATCCCAACTGCACTGATCCCCTTTTCTTATGGCACTGAATCCCAGGTCCAGCTAAACTCATATGGGAGTAGTTTAGACTGTGAAAAGGGAGAAGTGCACAGAAATTTAGGGGAGCCTCGAAAAGGCAGAAGTCTGGTGAAACACACAGCACTTTTCGCAGAAGACCGACTGCTGATTGTGCTGCTGGCTTTCACTAGTGGGCAGGAGACAGAGCCTCCCAACTGTGTCACTTCTAACTCCACTAAACCCCAGTGGAGTTTTGGGCGAGACCCTGGGGAACCAGACACATATGGTCTCAGAAAACAGGGCAGCCAGAAAGGCAGCAGTCCAGAGACACTGCCTGCATGCAGGGACTGCTCCAGCAATTACCCAGAGACACGTAAGACCCAGGAGCCATGTAGGGTGGGGCCAACTGGAAGGGAGTCGGTCTGTTAAGCCTTGAGGCTCCACCCCTCCCAAGCTCAAGAGAGAGGCTTTTGCAGTTTTGCAAGTCTTATATCATAACGCTGAATCCAACTCAGAAGTTCTCCCAGCATAGTGAAAATGCGGAGACAAAGGAAGAGATTACAAACAAAAGAAATGGAGGAAAATAAACAACTGAATATAGAGTTCAAAAACACACTTATAAGGTTTTCAAAGAATACCCTAGAAAAGATGGATAAATTTAGTGAGACCCAAGAGGAGATGGAAAAGGACCAACTAGAAATTCAACATACACTGACTGAAATAAAAAATATTATTCAGAGACCTAACAGCAGACTAGAGGAAGGCAAGAATCAAGTCAAAAATTTGAAATATAAAGAATCAGAAAACACTCAACTGGAAAGCAAGAAGAAAAAATAATCCAAAAATGTGAAGATATTGTAAGGAGCCTCTGGGAAAGCTTCAAGCGTACCAACATCAGAATTGTGGGGGGTGCCAGAAGAAGAGAGAGAGCAAGATACTGAAAACCTATTTAAAGAAATAATGACTGAAAACTTCCCACATCTGGTGAAAGAAATAGACTTACAAGTCCAAGAAGCACACAGAACGCCATATAAAAGGAATCCAAAGGGGTCCACACCAAGACACATCATAATTAAAATACCAAGAGCAAAAGACAAAGAGAGTATATTAAAAGCAGGAAGAGAAAAACAGTTAATTACCTACAAGGGAGCACCCATACAATTGTCAGCTGATTTCTCAACAGAAACGATGCAGGCCAGATGGGAGTGGCAAGAAATATTCAACGTGATGAATAGCAAGACCCTACAACCAAGAATACTCTATCCAGCAAAGCTATCATTCAGAATTGAAGGGCAGATAAAGAGCTTCACAGATAAGAAAAAGCTAAAGGAATTCATCAACTACAAACTAGTATTATATGAAATGCTGAAAGTACTCTTTTAGAAGAGGAAGAAGAAAACGGTAAAAGGTAAAAAAATTATGAACAACAAATATGTATCTATCAACAAGTGAATTTAAAAATTAAGTGAATTAAAAATTTGATCAACAGAATACACTGATGAATATAATAGAATCAGGAGCATAGAAAAGGAGTGGACTGATAATTCTCAGGGGGAAAGGGGTAAGGGGGGTGCAGGGAGAGACTGGACAAAAATCATACACTTATGGATGAGGTCAATGCAGGGGAGGAGGTAAGGGGAAAGGACAGGGTGGGAGCCGGTTGGAGGGGAGCTATGGAGGGGAAAAAAGAGAAACAAATGTAATAAACTGAATAATAAACATTTAATTAATAAAAGAAACATTAAATTGAAGAACTTTTTGATAACTTGTGATCATTTATGGACAAACATCAAATGGTCATAACTTAGAAGAGTGTGTGTTCAGTTGTTTTTGCAAAGTAATATTATAATGCTATTTATATACTATCTTTGTTTTATTAATCTATTCTTATTAAATAAAAAATATAGGATTTGCTCATGGATGGGAGTTAGTATGAGAGAAAGAAAGGATTAAGGATGAGTACTTCTATTTAGTCTTGAACAATTGAAAAATTTGAATTGCCATTTACTATAATAGAACCACTATGGAAAATTCAGGTTTGGGATGGGTAAAAAGGGATCAGAAGTCTGATTTTATATGTTAGATATGAGATGTCTCAACAACACCCATGTAGACATGTTAGAGAGTGAAGTATGTATGAGACTGAAGTTCAGAGATATCTAACTTTTGGAATTGTTAATTTATAGAGAGTATTTAAAGCCATACAATTAGCCAAAACCAGCTTAAAAAAATGAGTAGATGAAGCAAAAATAAAAACTATTAAGCTTGATTATTATAGGCCTTCAGTATTTATTTTTGGTGCTTGGAGATATGAGAAAGATCTAGCAAAGAAAAGTTGTAAACAAGGCAGGATGACTTCAATGAAAAGTAGTATCCTAGAAGCCTCAGAGAATCTTTTAAAATGGAAGGAGTGATGAGCCCTGTATCAAAATAATTCTGACAGTTAAAATAAGATGAAGACAGAGAAGTAATCACTGGGTTAAGTAATATGGAATATTAAAGTGACCTAGACAATAGTTTATTTACATGAAGACTACCTAGAATACTTATCTTTTATATACCTCATTCATAAATATCCTAATGTATTCCAAGCACTTAGAACTGTGTCTGTTCCATAGTATATGTTCAATTAAACTTTTATGACATTAAAAAATAAATAAACAGGATTGGGATGTTGCTAGATGGAAAGGAAGATGGGGAACAGAATAAAATAAACTTTATCTCTGTTCTTAGGTACAGCCAACTATTGGTTTTAACAAAGTAGATTAATTTTAAAGTATATCTATACTCCCCTTTTTCATTTTAACAAGAAAACTAAACTTGTTAAACAAAAACTAAAAATATATATAATGACATAGATTTCAGAAATATTAAATTCTTGATTGTTTTATATTTAGGCATATGACAATGTCAGTATCATTTTATTAATAAGTATTAATAATTATCAATATTTTCATTGCGATTGCACAAGTTTTATGTTCAAAGTCTTTTGAACATTTTAATGATTTTAGATAGAAAGACTGATTTATTGTTCCACTAATTTATGTATTCATTGTTTGATTCTTCTATGTTCCCTGACTGAAGATTAAACTCACAACTGCAGCAAATCTGAATGATGCTCTAACCTACTAAGCTACCAAGTCAGGCTTGTTCAGAGTCTTCACTCTGCAAGATTAAAATGAGGTAAGGCTAAAAGAGAAAAACTTTTTTTCTTACACATTTAAAAAAAAAAAGCCAAACATTGTATTACTTTATTACTTCAAAACTATGACTTCTCAGTAGAAAGAAGACATATATTTTAGAAAATATTAAATTAGGAAACATGTAGTTTTAAAAAACAACCTTGGACATTTTGACATTCATTTATTAACTAGAGGCTTGGTGCACAAAATTTATGCAAAGAGGGGGGATTCCCTCAACTCAGCTTTCACCCTCTCTAATTGGGACTCCTTGTAGAATGTCTGACTGCCATTTTGGGCTTGATCCTTGGATCAGGCCTAAACTGGCAGTCAGACATCCCTCTCACAATCTGGGACCACTGACTCCTAACTGCTCACTTGTCTGCCTGCCTGATTGCCTCTAACTGCTTCTGCCTGCCATCCTGATCACCCCTAACTGCCCTCTCCTGCAGGCCTGATGTTGCCCCCAACTGCCCTCCTCTGCTGGCCAATTTGGTTCTGATTGGTCGGTTCCTATGCCACTGTCAAAAGCTTCACCTTCTAGGCAGCCATTGGCCCCTCACAGTACCCAGATTTGAGTCTCATTGTTTAGTTCCTATGCTAGTCAGCATCAAAAGTTTCACCTCCTAGGCAGCCATTGGCTCCCCATAACACCCAGATTTGGTTCTCATTGGTAGGTTCCTATGCCAGTGTCAAAAGCTCCACCTCCCAAGCAGCCATTTGGTCCCCACAGCACCCACCTTTGGTTCTCATTGGTTGGTTCCTATGCCAGTCAGCATCGCCAGGCCTATCTCTGGGCCTGATCAAAGAGGTGGGGCTTAACAGCAGGGAGGCCGGGAGAGAAAGAAAAGCCTGTTGCTGGCAAAGATCAGAAAGAAAGAGAAAAAGAAAGAGAGAGGTAAGTACACTGATCAACAGCTTCCACTGAGGCTGCAGATCAGACCCTGACTCACTTTCTGGGTCTCAGCCACATGAGCAGTCAAATGTTTGGTCGCCAATCTGCAGCTGGGCAACCCAGAGCTTATTTCCAGATGGTCTGCATTTGGTCGCAGGCTCAGCCCCTTCCCAAGCCCCAGACTTTAGGCTTGGGAAGCATGCCCCTCATCCCCTGCCCCATCACTCTGATCCCAGGCTCAACCCCTCCGATGGCTGGCTGGGAGTGACCTGGTTGCTGAGGAGGTTCCCAGGACCCAGGTATATATGCAAATTAACCTCCATCTTTGTTGGGTTAATTTGCATACTTACTCTGATTGGCTGGGGGCATAGTGGAGGTACGGTCAATTTACATGTTTCTTTATTATTAGGTAAGATAACTAGAGGTTTTTGGTGCACAAAATTCATTCATGGGTGTGGGAGGGTGTTCCTCAACCCAGCCTGCACCCTAACCAATCTGGAACCCCTTGGGGGATGTCTGTGTGTGTCAGGCCTAAACCGGCAATTGGACATCCCTCTTACAATCTGGAACCACTGGCTTCTAACAGCTCGCCTGCCTGCCTGCCTGCCTGATTGCCCACAACTGCCCTCTCCTGCCAGCCTGATTTCTCACAACTTACCTTCCCTGCCACAACCACCTCATCCACTGGGACCTACCTCCTCTGTGTGAGGTGATGGAGATGGTGGGACCAGTCTCCTCTGCACTACACAAAGCTGTGGGACTCCCAGGCCTCACCACACTGAGCGACTACCATGCCCTACCACTGTACATGTGGCCATCTTGTGGTGGCCAGCTTGTGACGGCCATCTTGTGGCAGACAAATTATGATAACCTTGCGTGAGAGCTTCACATGAGGGCGTGACACCACGTAGGCTTTTCTTATATAGGATTATCGATAATTATAATTTAGGGCACTGAAGATAGTGTTTTCCTATATCATCTTCCTTTCTTCTTTGCTCACAAAACCTTTATTTTCTTAATGGGGAAAATATATCCAATCCAAAATACACACAATCCCCCCAAAATTCTCATGTAACAAGAGTAAGAGGTGATGTCATCCTGGCTATGAGAAGTAAGTGGAAGTCTGGTGGTATTTTAGGGAAATTTGTTGCCAACACAGCATATGCTTCCTTTTCTCCCATTTCCTTCTTTCCGGATCTGTGAAGGTGACACCTGAAGATGAAGAAGTCATCTTATCAGCAGTGGGCAATCAGGATGATAATGGAGGTGGCCTATAGGCCAGAGAGATAGTGACATTAAGCAATAATATTCACTTTTGACTACCTGTCACTGGAATTCTGTTTCCTGAGAAAAAGAATCCATTTCCCTTCATCAGCTATCATTAATTGAATTTATAACTTAAGCATACCCTCTTGTCAACATAGTAATCTCCCCCTTTTCACAAGGAATACATTCATGTTTTAAATAGCATGGCATGGTACACAAATTATTTTGGAATTGGAATAGAAGTATATTATTATTAATTCAAATAACTAATAGATACAGATGACAAAAGGGTAATAACAGAGGAGAAGGGGGTGAGTGAGGAAAAATGCATAAAGGGGCTGAAATTTATTATGGCAGTTGAAAACTAGACTTTTAGTGATAAATAGTCTATGATATTTGTAGATATTGCAACATTGTACACCTGTAATTTCCATAATGTTACTAACCAATATTATCGCAATTTTAAAAAGTTAAGACATGAAAATTTATATACTATGCAAAGACCAACAAAAAACCCCTATATGAATAACAGACTTTAAGGAAAAATATATCATTAGTGATATAGAAGAACACTTTGTTTGCATATAATAAATACATCACTTAAATATATTTAAGGCAACATTTTAAATGGAGTGATAAAAAAATTCAGTCAGAATGTCAGGGAGAAGAAAGAAGATGTGGGGTCTCTTGGACTATGTTATGTTCAGTTTAATTTTAAAGGGAGTGGGAAATCACTAGATGATTTTAAGCAGGGACTTACATTATCAATTTGTGTTTTAGATAGAGCTGGCAGCAATGTGGAGTATGAAACATAAGTGCCATCTCCCTTTCCTCCACATCAACCAAAAAATATTGAATAAAATCCAAACATGCAGAAACTAAGGGATAAATACTGTCATCAAGTATATGAAACATTTATGAAAAGGATGCTCAGCAGTTGTTCTGGGTGTCTGTGACAGATCAAACACAAAGGAATATACTAGGATAAAAGTTGTAGAGTTGAATTAGACTTTTAGCAAAATCATCTCAACTGAGGGCTGCCCTGGAAAGGGATACTAGCAGAATAGGCTGAAATAGGCAATTAGGAAAAAAAAATATTTAAATAGATAGAAAAAATGAATACAGCTATTAGTTTTAGGGGATTTTAGATAGTCCCTTTTCTGACAACAGGGGATATGATAAACTATATGTTTAATACTTCAAAGTATTTTTAAAATTATACTTAAGGTCTAGAGGTGAATTATTCCACTTACCATACCCCCAAAACACTCATCTTCTTACAATATAGACAAATAAAATACGGATCATTTGTATCCATGACTATTTATTAATATCTTCTAGTAAGTGGTTAATGGAATAAAAATCAACATTCAATAAGTCCTTCAATAGTTCAACAATAATTTGGGGTATGTTTTTCTACATATTTAATTTAATTAACAAAAGAGTCCTATGCTGTAATAGACTTAGTAAATGAGGTTACAAAAATTTAAATAAAATGGTTTATTTCGGAACACCACAAAGCCTTTAATTGGGTAATATTCATTATGAATCTCAAATATGTTTAAATAAGATTTTATCTAAGAATATCTTTGTCAGCTCTGGCTGCTGTAACAAAATACTATAAACTGTACTGGATAGATTAAACAACAGACATATATTTTTCCCCGGTCAGAATGCTTAGAAGTCCAAGATCAAGGTGTGGGAAGATTTCTGGCTTGTGGACAGCTGCCTCTCCCTGTAAGCTTACATGGCCTTTTCTAAGTGCATATTCATGGAAAGTTTCTCTCCCTCCTTGGGTATAAGAGTATCAACTTCATAGGAGGATCCCACCCTCGTGATGTAATCTACACTTAACTATCACCAAGGGCCTCACCTCCACAACCAGCACACTGAGGAGTTAGGGCCTAAACATATGAATAGGAGGTCAAGACATAAACATTCAGCCCATAACAAAAACAGGATGATAAGAGAAACCAAGATGGCAGCGTAGGTAAACACATAAAATGCTGCCTTGCACAACACTTTTAAAACTACAACTAAAAGAGAAAATGGACATCATCCAGAACCAAAGGAAGGCTGGCTGAGTGGAAATTCTACAACTAGAAGAAGAGAGAAAAGCACACTGAGACTCACAGAAACTGCCAAAGGCAGAAATATGGAGGTATGCATGTGCGGAGAGGCCCTGAAACTGAGTACATGGCTGACTTCCTCATTGGGAGGGAGACAAAAACTCCTGACTGCTCTGAACTCCAGTAACGGGTGAGACTCTGGGGACTCAGACTCATACTGGGAGAAACTGGACTGTCAGGAAAGAGAAAAGCACAATGAAACTCAGAGGAACTGTGGAAGACAGAAGTACAGATGTGAACATGCAGAGAGGGCTGGCAACTGAGTACATGGCTGGCTTTCTCAATCAGGAGGGAGACTAAAGCTCCTGACTGCTCTGAACTCTAGACTCTGGGGACCCAGACTCATTCGGGAAGAAACTGGACTATCTGGAAACAGGCGAAAATTTTTTTTTCTAAATATATTTTTTATTGATTTTTTACAGAGAGGAAGGGAGAGGGATAGAAAGTCAGAAACATCGATGAGAGAGAGACATCAGCCCCCTCCTGCACACCCCACACTGGAGATGTGCCCGCAACCAAGGTACATGCCCCCAACCGGAATCGAACCTGGGACCTTTCAGTCCGCAGGCCAATGCTCTATCCACTGAGCCAAACTGGTCTCGGCAACAGGCGAAATTTGAGAGTGGCTTTTTTTCAGAGGTGCTTGCAGTGATTACCAAGGGACATTGAGATCCAGGGGCATCTTAGAGCAGAGCTGATGGGAAGCCATTGCTGTCTGCTTTGCCTTGAGACTCCGCCCCATTCAAGCTGAGAACAGAGGTTTTTGAAAGTCTTGTCTCATAAGAGTGTCTCTAGTACAGAAGTTCTCCCAGCATAGACACAGCTGATAATCACAGCCAATTGGCCTGGAGGTCAATTCCTCCCAGTGATACCAACAGGAATCAAGGCTTAACTACAAGACAGTGCACACAGCCCAAAAATGTGTTCATCAAGAGTGTCCACATCATATAACTGGGGAGGCTGAGCCAATGGGCCTTATAGGATACATAGCACACAAAACCACTCTGTCAACTCAGGGAAGAAACCAAAATGTGGAGACAAAGAAAGAGATAACAAATCAAAGAAATGGAGGAAAGCGAACAACTGGATATAGAGTTCAAAAACCACAATTATAAGGTATTTCAATAATTTTCTAGAAAAGGCTGATAAATTTAGTGAGACCCAAGAGGAGATGAAAAAGGACAAACTAGAAATTAAGCATACACTGACTTAAATAAAAAATATATATGTGTGTATATATATATATATATATATATACACACACACACACACACACACACACACACATACATACATACAGAGGTCCAACAGCAGATTAGAGGATCACAAGAATCAAGTCAAAGATTTGAAATACAAAGAGGCAAAAAATACCCAACCGGAAAAGCAAAATGAAAAAAGAATCCAAAAATATGAAGATAATGTAAGGAGCCTCTGGAACAACTTCAAGCATACCAACATCAGAATTATGGGGGTGCCAGAAGAAGAGAGAGAACAAGATACTGAAAATCTATTTGAAGAAATAATGATCAAAAACTTCCCTCACCTGGTGAAAGAAATAGACTTATAAGTCCAAGAAGCACAGAGAATCCCAAACAAAAGGAATCCAAAGAAGACCACACCAAGACACATCATAATTAAAATATCAAGAGCAAAAGACAAAGAGAGAATATTAAAAGCAGCAACAGAAAAACAGTTAGTTACCTACAAGGGCCATACAATTGTCAGCTGAATTCTCAACATAAACTATGCAGGCCAGGCGCGAGTGGCAAGAAATATTCAACGTGATGAATAGCAAGAACCTACAACCAAGGTTAGTCTACCCAGCAAAGCTATCATTCAAAATTTGAGGTCAGATGAAGAGCTTCACAGATAAGAAAAAGCTAAAGGAGTTCATCACTGCCAAATCAGTATTATATGAAATGATGAAAGGTTTTCTTTAAGAAGATGAAGAAGAAAAAGCTAAAGATAAAATTATGAACAACAAATACATATCTATCAACAAGTGAATCTAAAATCAAGTGAATAAAAAATCTGATGAACAGAATAAACTGGTTAATACAATAGAATCAGGAGCATAGAAAAGAAGTAGACTGTCAATTCTCCAGGGAAAGGAGTGTGGGGGTGCGGGAAGAGACTGGACAAAAAGTGTACACCTATGAATGAAGACAGTGCCCCATAAGGTCAGAGGGTGGGATGGGAACTGGGTGGAGGAGAGCTATGGGAGGAAAAAAGAGAAACAATTGTAATAATCTGAACAATAAAAAATTATTTTTTAAAAAAAGGACAATAAAATATATTTTAAGCAAATTTATTTGACCATGGGATTTTATTTTTATAAATACAGCAACAAGTTATTTAGAAAACTATACTGTATATTAATGGACTTTATTTCTGAATTTGGAAAAAATAATTAATAATAGGAAACTAGGTTTCTTAAATAATGAAAAGAGGGCAAAAATTTAACCTATGTTGATTATAACTATGTTCATACTTTTTACATTTAATTTTTAAGCTATAGGATAGGAAATAATCCCATGAGAAAAATGGGACTTAGTAAAGCCCTTATTGTCTCAAATCTAATAAACAACTATAGGAACATATTTGCTACTAAAGTCAACTTATGTTCCCAGCAGGGACCCATTTGTGAGCAAAATGAGGTCCTAAAGGTATAAAAATATATCGGTTTTAAAGTATTAATTTATTATGTAATAAATTTTTATTCTAGTATTTGGTAGACTTATAAAGTAGTTTTGTTTATAACTATTTAGGAAATGATATCTTCAAGCCAGATAATATGCTGAGATAAGAGGTATAAAACTGGACAATTATAGGTGACATGGAATGTCTAGTCACCTTAATTCAAAACCTTTGACAAATGCACTCAATCTTTATCTCCAACTTGACCTCCCATTGCTCTACACTAGATTTTCTCATTATTTAAACTGGATTTCTTGTGTTACCCATTAATACTGCTAGCCTTCTTACTTTTATTGATGTCATTCTCCTTTTCAATCAAATAAATTTCTCCAGTTCTTTAATGCGTAATCCAAATAGTACCTTTTTAATATCTCCCCTTTCCTCATAGCCCCTGTTAACAATGATCCCTTCTTCTGAATTACTGTCATACTTAGTTTAAGCAATGAGAATGACTCCCACCACATTGACCTTTGTTGCAGCTATTCATGAGATTATCCTAAATTCTAAAGTAAATCAAGGGCTGCTGGAGAATAGAGACTTTTTATATACTTTGTATATTAAGACATTCTTGTTACCCATATGGTATCTTGTATTCTAGAAGCAAAATATTTGATTTTTGAATGTGTTAGTGAATTAATGAATGAACGACTAAATAAATGAATGAATTTAATTAATTCAGAGCTTCAACTGAATATTGGAACTGAATTATGCCTCATTATCAATTTTTACTATTTTCAATCTTTAGTTATTAGCATGAGATTGAAGGAAAAAATGGGCTAAATTCAGAAAAAAAGTTTAAAAAAATTATGATTGAGGTTAACTGAATAACAGATATGTGAGATAGGTAATAGATATATTTGTATTTGTACTAGTATAACACCAAATTATTCATATTTATACTTGTAAACTAATATTACAGTCCATTCTCTGCATTTGGCATAATGTGAAGTGTCTACCATAAAAGGTCTATTTTTTTCTCAGTTTGTGCTTGTTTGACTTTGAATTGTTTCAGTTAAATAACTAAATATAGAATTTAAAGGCCAGTAGTATACATAGGATGTACAGTTAGGAGATATAGACTATTGGTATTCTTTCAACATACACTGAGTGGCCAGATTATTATGATCTCTGAATGCATAATAATGTGGCCACTCTGTGTGTGTGTGTGTGTGTGTGTGTGTGTGTGTGCGTGTGTGTGTGTAAATAAATATTTGAGGCCTGGTGCATGAATTCATACATGGGTGGGGTCCAGACAGCCTGGCCAGGGGGAGGAGACATGGGTGTTTGGCTGGCCTGCCTGAAGGTTGAACTCCTGGTCAAGGAGACAATTTGCATAATAGTCTTTTATTATATATTATAGGATACATACTAGGTGGCCAGATCATTACCTGACAGTTCCATGGGGGCACAGAGATCATAATATGGCCATTCAGTATATATTATCGAGCTCTCTCTGTGCCCCCATGGAGCTTTCAGACTGGAGGTGGAAATACACATTATTTAAACATCACAGTGATGAATGTAAAAGAGCTATTGAGTTTAGAATAAGAAGTTGTGTAAAAGAGTGAGCATATATAACATATGTGGCTTGACAAGGGAGGAAAAGTGAAGTTTTCCTCAAGTATTGAGTAGTTTAGATGTGAAGAAATAGCAATGATTCGTTAGCAGAGATTAAAAGAAAGAGTTTTCCATCTGGGGCACCAGTATGTGTTCTATGATGATGAAGAGCAATTATAGTTCAAGAAAATGACAGAAGTGAATTGAAGGAAAAGAGATAGACAAGAGCCTAAGGAAGATCTTTAGCACCATGTTCACTCTTTGAGCCTCTGAATCAGAGGAAGTCAGTCATACTGGAGTAGTGTTTACAAAATGCCCTTGCCTCTGCAGGGAGAAAGTAGGTGTCATCTTCCAGTCTGATATGGTAACTTACACATAATAAGAACTAGTTTTACATAAACAAGAGTGAAGAAATAAAGTTACAAATTTTGTTGCTGAAAATATACAAATGAATAACTAACTTTTCTGCTTCCTATGGGCAAGTCCACTGCCTTTCAGTACTATGAAAGCAACATCTGCCATTTGTAAAGTTTCTTAAACCTTGAAATGTCCCATATTAGGAAATACAAAATCAGTATTTTTTCTTTTGAATTCTACTGGATGGATAATGTTTTCCTGACTAACCCTCAAAATTCTCAACAAGTGGTTCCCATTCACTCATTCCATTCAACGTATTCCCTCATGAACACCTCAATAAGGTGATAACAAAAAATTCCATTTCCTGACATAAGCTTTCAGATGGAGTATTGAAGCCTCACCTTAACTTGTTTGTCTCTGTCATAGGCTAGGTCTGTGCCATATTCCAAGGATATAAGAAAACATGACAATTTCTCTGCTTTCATGGAACTTCCTTTACAGATGGAGAAGACAGACAGTAAACCAGTAAATAACAAAGGAGATTTTTTCTGACAGAGAAAGATGATAACAAAGATTTAAAATATGAGCCGAGACCGGTTTGGCTCAGTAGATAGAGCGTCAGCCTGTGGACTGAAAGGTCCCAGGTTTGATTCCGGTCGGGGGCATGTACCTTGCTTGCAGGCACATCTCCAGTGTGGAGCGTGCAGGAGGCAGCTGATGGATGTCTCTCTCTCATCGATGTTTCTGACTTACTATCCCTCTTCCTTCCTCTCTGTAAAAAATTAATAAAATATATTTTATTAAAAAAATATATGATAGGGGGATAAGGACACATATGAATACCTTAATAAAGATAAAAAGTAATTGGAATTCAAACATATTTTTTGTTTTTATAGGTTTATTTTTAGCCTGCAGAGGCAAAATGTTTTTAAAGAAAAGAACCGAGGGTTGGGGGGACAGATACAGAGGCAAAGAAGCAATGAACAGACTGTCCTACTACAGCGAGAAGGCCGGGGAGGTCGGGATGGGGGAGACTGTAAGAGATCAATCGAAGGACTTATATACATGTATATAAGCATAACCAATTGATACAAGACACTGGGGGGGTGTCAGGTGCGGGCCTGTCCTGCGCGGTGGGGACGGCTAGGGGGAGGTCAATAGGGGGATAAAAGGAGATATATGTACTACTATTTGTAATACTTTAAACAATAAAAAAGTAAATAAAATATGATAAAATGGGGGAATTTCTGCTTTGGGAAATGGCTTTCTTAATTATAATTGTCAGGGTCAAATAACAAGGGCTGTTTGGAAATATCTTCTTCAAATGTCTCTTTTGAAAGAGCACAGCCTTAGACATGCATTTTAACAGTAAATGTGGGTTTTTAATTCATTTTATTTGCTTTGGGTTTTCATGCTATCCAGGCAGAATATGTAAGAAGCATTAAATCCTCTAAAATATAATCAAATAATATTAAATCTCCCTAGTAGAAATTTGATGTTTTCCAGATTAGGAGCACATATTTTTAAAATGTTACATTTAAGTTAGATTATCAAGTTGGCTCATCAGCGCCAGACAGGGCAGCTTTTAGGGTCTCTTGGTTCTCTTATTATCCTGCAGTCTTTCTACCAATTTGGACTACGATTATGTGCACTTCACAGGCAGGACAGATTACCCAGATACAAGCCAGTAAAGTTTATTCTAAATTCTGTTAGCATTTTCACAGAGGAAAAGAGAAAGAGGGAAGGAGAGGGAGAGAAAGAGAAAAAAGAAAGTGGAGTGAGAAGAGAGGAGAAAGACATGAGGAAAAATAAATGAGAGAACAAAATATCTCGAGAAGGAAAGAGAGCAGGGCCTGAAAATCCCAGAAGGTAGACAGACGCCTGCTGTGCCAGCCTACTGCCTAGAGTGAGCAGGCAGGTGCTTCTTCTCCACATGGTTGCCCAAAGGTTTCAGGACCTTTTTCTCTGTACTTCAATCTTCATACTCCATGGGAAGAGGAAACAGTTATTTTATGTTTATTTAGAACTCAGGCTGGGTACCTGTACTAACAAAGCTATACTTGAAGGCATGTTAAAGTCACAGTGCTCTTAATGGAATGTGTATCCAAACCGCATTATTGAGTTTCTGACTAAACTAAAGACAGGGGCCATAATAAGCAACTCTCTTCACCTCTATATCTATTGTATTCCTAGGTACAGACCATCAATTAAAGGACATGGGTGGGGATGATTAAGATTTACCTAAAATCTCATTTTGATTTCTCTTCTCTACTGCTTCAAAATAGACAAACAAGCAAAAAAAAATATCCCTGCTTAAAAATATAGTCTAATAAACAAGAAATTATCTCCTCTCTCTTTGGGAACATTATTTCTTTCCTCTTTTACATAATCATCCCTTAACTATTTGATCTTAATCAAGTTAGTTAATCCTGCTGGATCTTAATTTCTTCAGCTGTCAAATGAGAATGCTAACAGTACCTACCTCATAAGCTTGTTCAATATATTAAATGAGATTATTTGTATTAAAAAGATTATAGCACAAAATATTCAAGGGATATTAATCCCTAGGCAATTCTACTTCAGGCATGCAATGGAAATTAGGAAGACCTCACTGGTATGAAATGAAACAGCCAACTGAGTTGGGTAGGAGAGTGTAAAGCCGAAAGTTAAATTGGGTATTTTCTGTACCCAAATTTGGGAAATATATTATATCATACAAGGGAGCCTAAGAGAATCAGTAAAGTAAAAATATTTAAAGGATAGGTAGAAAATGCAACATCTTTCATGGAGACTGAGATGAAGCCAAAAGGTAATAGAAATATCAGAAAAGTCAAGAGGAGAGGTCATTTTAAGCAAAGTGGATTAATAATATCTAATGCTATTATATAAGAACTAAAAGATGCCTCTTTCATTAGCAAGATCTTGGTAACACTGAAAGAAGATGATAGTCTAAATTGCTTTGGTTTTTCAGTAAATAGGAGAGAATAAACTGAAGATTGTGATTTAAGAAAATCAAGTATGACTATAAACGAAATAAAGAAAGATAGGGAATGTTTGGAAAGAAATTTGAAGCAAATGGTAAACATTGCAATGAAATGTGTTCTCTGAACTCATGGTAGGTAGCATAGTGGCCCTCCAAAGAGATCTAAGCCCTAATCCCAAGAAATTGTCAATAGGTTGCCTTACATGACAAAAGCAATATAACAGTCATGACTAAGGGTTTAAATATTGACATTGACATCATCCTAGATTATCTCAATGAGCCCCATCTAATTGTAGGGGTCCTTAAAAGCAGACCTTTTCTGATTGTGATCAGTGAGAAAAAGGTCATAGAAGTGCAGTTTCTTGCTTTGAAGATGTAGAAAGGAGGCTACAAGCCAAGGAGTACATTACCTCTAGGAGCTGAAACATGTTTCATTCCTATTTTCCCCTCAAGTCTAGAGGTGTTAATGGCTTCTTATTATTGCTATTCCCAGGATGCTTTACCTCCACTTTTGCATTCCTTAATTCTACTCACACCTCTATAAACGGTCCCATTACTATGCTTTCTCCCATTAAACCTTGTGTGTACCATGGATTTCTGCCTGAAACTGGACTCACGTGCTTTGGAAGCCACTGTAAGACCCTTGGTTTTATCCGGAGTGAAAGGGAAGTTTTTGAATATTTTAAGGTTTGCAACTAAATAGATTAGCCTCTCCCTACTTCATTGTATTCATCTGCACAACAAGGTAATCGCTCTGTGAAATTATATCAAGGGGCCTTTATGTTTTGAAAAGTATTTAATGTATTAGTCAAATTTACACTATTCACTCTTATTTATTGACTGACTGAGTTAAAAATGTGGGTTCAGGGGAGCACCTTTCCTCAAATCACAAAAAAATTGTTCTCCAGAGCAATACTTAAACTTTTACTTCCTGGAGATTATTCACTATATCTTTTTAAATGTACTTTCAAATGTACATATACTAGTTCATCTTACTTTAAGTAAACTTTCTTTATTTTTAAAATTGTTTTTATTGATTAAGGTATTACATATGTGTCCTTATTCCCTCAATACCCCCCCTTGACCCCCCACTCATGCCCTCACCCCCTGTTGTCTGTGTCCATTGATTAGGCTTATATGCATGCACACAAGTCCTTTGGGTGATCTCTCCCCCTTATCCCCACCCTTCCCTTTGAGGTTTGAGAGTCTGATTGATGTTTCTCTGTCTCTGGATCTGTTTTTGTTTATCAGTTTATGTTGTTCATTATAGTCCACAAATCAATGAGATCACATGATATTTATCTTTCTCTCACTGGCTTATTTTGCTTATGGCTTTAATTCTTATATTTTAGAACTTTGGAAACTTGCAATAATTTTTGAAAGAAATTGCTGAAGTTGTGAAGATAAAAATACCAAGATTATTCTTTAAGTGGAGATTTGATATAGAATGAACAATAAATAACCATCACAAACTTTAAACGGATATTTACTTACCCACTTTCATACAAGTTTAAAATAATTAATTCAAGATAAAAAAGACCAAAAGAAAAGAAAAAAGAAAAAAAAGACCAAAAGAGTTTCTTAATATACCCTTGTAAACCCATTTTGTATTAAAAGTAGACAAGCTATAAGCAGACCTGTGCTTAGATACTCCTCAAATAACTACCTAACCTAACCTAAGTATTTGCTTACTTACTTGTCTTATGTTCCACAAGATTGCATGTATTTTGAAGGTAGGGATACATTTAAATTCTCGGCCGTATACCAAAAAAAAAAAAAAATTCCTGGAACTTAATATTAATGAAATTAATAATTATAAAAAATAATTTTTGAGAATCCAAGATGGCAGCATAGGTAAACACCTACACTGCTGCCTCGCACAACAATTTCAAAACTACAACTAAAAGACAGAACGGACATCATCCAAAACCACAGGAAAGCTGGCTGAGTGGAAGTTCTACAGCTAGAGGGAAGGGGAGGGGCTCAGGGAGACCCAGAGGAGCTGAAAAAAGCTGAAGTATGATGATGTGCGCGTGGAGAGAGCAGGTGCTGGAGTACCTGGGTGGTTTTCTCTGGTGGGAGGGAAACAGAGACTCTCAGAGGCATTGAAACCCTTATCCTACAACACTAAACCCCAGATCCAGCTGAAACTCATACGGGGGGGAGTTTGGACTGTGAAAAGGGAGAGGTGCACGGAAATTTAGGGGAGTCACAAAAGATCAGAGTTCTAGTGGAGCGCACGGCACTGTGCAGAGGACAGATAGCAATCAGCAGATTGTGCCACTGGCTTTCGAGAGTGGCCGGGAGACAGACCCTCCCAACTGTGCCACTTCTGACTCCATTAAGCCCCTGTTTTGGGTGAAACCCTGTGAACCTAGACTTGTGTGGTCCTGAAGCGCAGGGGAGCCGGAAAGGCAGCTGTCTAGAGGTACTGTGCGCACATACAATGACTGCTCCAGCGATTATCCAGTCACGTGAGACACAGGGACGGTGGAGGGCGGGGCCGACTGGAAGGCAAGGCGGTCAGTTAAGCCCTGAGACTCCACCCATCCCAAGCTCAACAGAGAGGCTTCTGCAGTTTTGCAAGCCTGGTATCATAAGGCTGAATCCAAAACAGAAATTCTCCCAGCATAGTGAAAATGCCGAGACAAGGGAAGAGATCACAAACAAAATAAATGGAGGAAAACAAACAATATAGAGTTCAAAACCACGCTTATAAGGTTTTTCAAGAATATGCTAGAAAAGTTGGATAAAGTTAGCAAGAGCCAAGAGGAGATGAAAAAGGACCAACTAGAGATGCAAAAGATCCAACTAGAGATGGAAAACGTCCGACTAGCGATGAAAAAGGAACAACTAGAAATTAAACATACACTGACTGAAATAAAAAATATTATGCAGAGTCCTAACAGCAGACTAGAGAAAGGCAAGAATCAAGTCAAAAATTTGAAATATAAAGAAGCAGAAAACATTAAACTGGAAAAGAAAGAAGAGAAAATAATCCAAAAATGTGAAGATAATGTGAGGAGCCTCTGGGACAGCTTCAAACATACCAACATCAGAATTGTGGGGGTGCCAGAAGAAGAGAGAGAGCAAGATATTGAAAACCTATTTAAAGAAATAATGACTGAAAACTTCCCACATCTGGTAAAAGAAATAGACTTACAAGTCCAGGAAGCACACAGAACCCCATATAAAAGGAATCCAAAGAGGACTACACCAAGACACATCATATTTAAAATACCAAGAGCAAAAGACAAAGAGAGAATATTAAAAGCAGCAAGAGAAAAACAGTCAATTACCTACAAGGGAGCACCCATATGACTGTCAGCTGATTTCTCAACAGAAATGATGCAGGCCAGATGGGAGTCAAGAAATATTCAACATGATGAATAGCAAGAACCTATAACCAAGAATAATCTATCCAGCAAAGCTATTATTCAGAATTGAAGGGCAGATAAAGAGCTTCACAGATAAGAAAAAGCTAAAGGAGTTCATCAACTCCAAACCAGTATTATATGAAATGCTGAAAGGTACTCTTTTGGAAGAAGAAGAAGAAGAAGAAGAAGAAGAAGAAGAAGAAGAAGAAGAAGAAGAAGAAGAAGAAGAAGGAGAAGGAGGAGAAGGTAAAAGCCAAAAAATTATGAACAATAAATACATATCTATCAACAAGTGAATCTAAAAATTAAGTGAATTAAAAATTTGATCAACAGAATAAACTGGTGAATATAATAGAATCAGGAGCACAGAAAGGGAGTGGACTGATAATTCTCAGGAGGAAAGGGGTTAGGGATGTACAGGAAGAGACTGGACAAATATCATACACCTATGGATGAGGTCAATGGGAGGGAGGTAAGGGCAGAGGGAAGGGTGGGCACTGGGTGGAGGGATGCTATGGAGGGGAAAAAAGAGAAACAAATGTAATAATCTGAATAATAAAGATTTGATTTTTAAAAAAGAATGAAACAATAAAGAGCTCCCTACAAGTCCCTTCAAATAAATTCTTTCTCTAAAAAGAAAAAAAAATTTTTTTTTCTTCAAAGGATAAGAAAATGAATGTCAACAAATTCAATAACTTTTCAAAGACTTGTATCTAGTGAGTAGTAGAACAGGGTATAGAATCTATGTATCTTGACTTTTACACCATTTATCTCTGACCTCTCCATCACTTACTTGGAACTTCTTTAAAAACTTCCTACAACCTATCATTTGCCTTGAACTCACTTCAACTACTAAATATCTTTTCTTTTCTTTTTTCTTTTTAAACTTCAATTGTGGTCTCAGGAATCTCAAGAACATTTATCTGGTTCTATTGTTAGAATAGTGCATTATGTTATGCCTTTGTATGATCTTGGTCAATCCTTGTCTGAAGGATGAAATATATTGGGCTTATAATTCTGCATATGTTACATAAATTATAGTAGCATATGGCATTGCTTTGACCTTTACAACACTTTATAATTTGATTGGCTGACTAGTCAAGTTCATAGTGTTTTATAGGCTTTCCCTTACTTGGATGGGCATGATGAGATATTTCAATCCAGCCAATCAAAATATAGAATATCAAAAAAATCAAAGTAATATAATGTTTTCTTAAACTACATATTGTCTTCTCTTTACTGGTTAAGTAATGTATTATCATAAAATTAGAGAAATCTTGTGAAATAAAGCATATCTGAAAATAGTACATGTAATAAGTATTTGGATTTGATTAAGTTGATATCAACTTTTTTGTTTTCAATCTAGATTCTCTCAAGATAATTGCTTCTGTTTTTAATAACCAGTATTATTACAGACTGAGTTTTACTTTATTTTGAATTTCCAGCACCTATAGTAATATCATATTGTATTTATTGAATAGATGAATAAAATTTGTAAATTATATCAAAACCATACCATTCTGTCCCCTTAGCTTTATGATACCACATTTTCCTTGGTCTCCTTTACAGGCCTATCTTATTCCTTCTGCGAGGAAGGGGTCCCACAAGGCTCAGTGTCAGACCCTCTTCCCACTATATTCTTCCTTGCTTGTTAGTACATGTAGTTCAAAACATAATTCAAGTATTACCCATGAGCTTAATATATTTCAAATGTGTGTTTCTGGAACATTATTCTGAGTTCTAGAAACTTAAATCCAATTGTCTATTTGAATTTTTTATTGAGTTCAAGATGGACTATTGTCTAAAACCAAATAATGACCTTCCTCACCAAACTTGTTTTTCTCTCAGTATTCTTATATTAGTGAATGGTACCACTATCCAATTTGATTCAGAAGAAATCTAGACCAACATATTACTAAGGTCAGTAGTTTTTACTTACTAAATGTTTCATCACTGCCTCTTCATAGCCCAAGGTACCAACATCTCTTACTTAGGCTATTGGATAACCAATTATTGTTGCACCTGTATCATTCTCATAAAAAATATACAGTTTTATTTTCAAAATAAAACTTGACAATGCCATTACTTCTTCAATTTCCTTCTTTTGCAATATTGAATTATTCCTTGAATACAGACAAAATCTTTTAAGTTATCTATAATACTCTGCTTATTGTAATATCTATCTCATCTTAAACCACCCTCCATTTCTCCTTTTATGTTTCAGTCTTGCATTCTGCTTCTTACAATATGTCTTTTTGCTGTAGAGACATTTACTTCTGTATCTCAGTCTGGCAAAAGTCTTCTTTTGAACTAAAAACAAATTCTTTGTCCACTAAATAAGTGGACTTATTCTCAGAGGATATAGACTCACCAATTATGAAAAAAAAAGTGAAAGGCAAGTGTAATATGTTGTTCCATTTTCCCTAGGTTTACTATAACCAGATACCAGATCTATAATGGAAGCAAAGAGTAAATCACATCAGACAGATTTGGACACACTGATTTTGTAGCTAAATGTACATTCTATGAAAATAACTGCTTCATAGATCTAGTCATCTATATTTATATCCTTGGTTCCAGACAGGGATGATTTGTTTTTTATTCTGAGGTTATCCTTCCTTATGACAACTCAGGTAGATAAAGGAAGAAGGAATGGATTCACCTAAACTTTTTTGCCTTGATCGATACCTGTTAAGTATTCAATATACTTAATTTCTAAATTCTTCATTTATTTTATTTAAAATTTCATTAATTGTCGAAACCGGTTTGGCTGTGTGGATAGAGCGTCAGCCTGGGGACTGAAAGGTCCCAGGTTGGATTCCAATCAGGGCATGTACCTTGGTTGCAGGCACATCCCCAGTAGGGGGCCTGCAGGAGGCGGATGACCAATATATCTCTCATTGATGTTTCTAACTCTCTATCCCTCTCCCATCCTCTCTGTAAAAAATCAATACAATATATTTGAAAAATAAAATTTCATTAATTTATAGTTCATATAGTCATGCATACACTCAACAAATTCGTTTTGAGAGAGTTTTGCTAAAAATAGAGATATACAAGATGAGCAAGAGCAGACAAAGTTTCTAACTTCAAAATATAAAAGAATATCCTAATTTACCAAGGAAGACATCCTAAAAAAAACAATATTTGGGACTCAAATCTGACTGAAGAATAGAAATTACTTCTTTATAGATATGATCATGTATGCCACTACTCTGCCTAAAAACCTCCAACAGCTTCCCAGCTTACACAGAGAAATCCTGATTTCCAAGCATCACCTTTAAGGTTCTTTTCTGGGATTTCTCCCACTCAAATGCTTTGTTTCCCTTTGACATTCCATTATCCCTTAAATATTATCATTTCAAACTTCCAATCTGAAGAAATAGACTTTGCCTAACTTATTTTTAATGAATATTAGTGTTTTTAAAATTTCTGTTTATCAACTGAGCCTCTTAAGAGAATGCCCTGAGAGAATAATCATTGTCTCTTTTGCTCCTTGTTGTGTCTAAATCACCAGAAGAGTTCCCAGCACACAGAGTTTACTAAATATTCCTTCGATGAATAGATACTATTCACACTGGGAATATCTGCATATGAATTATAGCACCTTTTAGATTTGGTATAGTCCATTGCTTTGGAATTATTTTAATTCTCAAAAAATTGAATTTATACTAATTCAAACATTCCAAATGATTAATTAAGTAAGAACATTGCATATATTTAATATAAGTAAGGCAATATAGGCCTTGTGTTACTATTTCTTAGTCTTATTATGTCCTCAACCATGAACAATTTAGGTAAAAGTGAATTGAAGTTTTATTTATATTTTAAAATTGATTCTCACAGTGCCAGAATTAAGGTCAAACTTGATTTTCTGAAAATAATTGCTTTTTTTTAGGTCTTTTGATCAAGCAAGCCATCATCATTTGGCATCCTTACAAAAACCTTTCCTGCCTCTGTGGCTTCTAAACTATTTGGTGGGAGAGACCAGGAATTATTTAGTTAGGCATTGGCATATTGTTTGCTGAAATTGTTAGCAGAATGGTCAAAGGAAAAACAATTTAGGGACTAAATGAGAAAAGTTAATTTTTTTGTTCTGATCCCTCTTTTTTTCCTTTAAGTTCAATGCAAAAACTATGGTTTTGACTGCTTTAGGAAAGCATAATAAATCAATATTTTTTGTTTGTTTTCATCAGCATTAAAGATCTGCCTAAAAACATAGGCACTTTATTTTAGATTAATGGTTGTCAGAGTGTCAGGAGAATGAGTGAAAAAAGTGAAGGGATTGAGATGTATAGCCTGGTAGTTATAAATAGTCACAGAAAGTAAACTATAGCATAGGAATATGCTAGTAGTCAATAATATAGTTATAATTATATATGGTGCCAGGTGAGTACTGGAAATATTAAGGATAAAACTTTGTAAAGTCTTATCACTATGCTGTATGCCCGAAACCAATACAAAATTATATTAAATGTAAATGAAAAATAAATTAAAAATTAAAGAGACATAGGCATTCGGTTTAATAAAAACCCCACTGGTTTTGGTGGGAAATATGAATGAGTTCACTTAAAAAAAGTTAACCAAAATATTTACCAACTAAAATTTTATAGAATATAATTGGAAATCACTAAGTGTTTTTAAGTATTCATAAATGTGTTTTTTTTTTCAAGTTCAAGTCTCAGTTTCAAAAAGTTTTAACATTTGCTGTCTAAGTTACCTTACTTAAAGAAATTGGACATTCAGATTTGGGGTTAAAACCACAAACCATCTACCACAATCAAACAAGTTTTGTAAAATATCATAGTTCTAAAAATTCATGAATACTCTGCTTTGTCAACCAGAAAACTCCCTTCTCTATGCTCAGTATCTAATTCCCCAAATCCATGAGTAAGATTATGGTTCAGGTGAAATATGACACTTAATCGTTAGTCTGTCATCAACAAGTTAAAAGAGAGGAGTAGATGATGGTGGAAAATCAAACTATTATAAAATGTTGGAGGAAAAGAAAATGGAACCAATTTTTGTTTGTTTTAAAGAGGTATATAATAGTTCAACAAAGTGCCTTAGAGTTTATTAGCACCGAGATTACCCTTGAACTCTGACTTCTTGTGCATCATCTAATCAATTTCTCACTAGCCTTGCACTGATTTGCCACTACTTGTTACCATTTTGCTGTTCAACCGAATATCACATTTCTGTGCATTATATTTAATAACAAAATAATAGAAAATAATAAAAACATCTTACGATAGATTTAAAAAAAAATGGGAGCACATATTAAATAACCTGAACACTTTTCAACGTTCTATTATATGTTGAAACTACACTAAGATAGTATATGATAAAAGTTGCAAAGGTGAATGGGCGGTGGGAAATAAAAATAGTAGTCTCAAAAAGCCGTGAACATTTTAAAGTTTTTAATTTATTGATTGATTTGAGAACAGGGAGATAAACATCAAATTTTGTTGTTCCACTTACTCATGCATTCATTTGTTGATTCTTGTATGTCCTTGATGGAAGATCATAACCACAACTTTGGTGTATTTGGACAATGCTCTAACCAACTAAGCTACATGTCTAGGTATCAGACTTGAACATTATAAATGCTGGATTAATATCCTTGCTGAAAAGCCATTACAATTTTCTGCAGTTTTACCCATCTATTCTAAGTACCCTTGTGGCCAACACTGTCAATGGTGTGCTCTTAGAAGCACTGTTATGAAAGAAGAAAAATAAGTTGTTTCTAACTTATTTAGTTTTCAAATAGCTGCTGGGTGATATGTTAAACAAATCCATTATCACAATTAAAGGTAAACAATGGTTTTGACCATCTAAAAGTATTTTATTTTTCTCTTTAAGAAAACAACAACAAACACATATGGTTCAAAATGAGAGAAATCAACTATATAAAAACAGATGGAGAGTGGTTTTATTGGAAGGTGGATTAAAACTTAGCAAATTTCTTCATATATATATTTTTAAATCCTATTTTAGACCAAATGTTACATATTCAACAAGTTGGCAAGAAGAGGATTTGTTTTCTCTCCCCACGCACTCATATATGCAGATACCAGAGCCTTACTTTATAACCCAGGGAAACTTGCCAAAAAACCAGAGGTGCAGAGGTGTATAGGATTAAAATTTGGCCTATAGCTTTTAAACAGTGTAAATTGGGTCTTTTTAAGGATTTACTGGTCAAAAAACTTTTTGTGAAATAAAAAGAGGATTTTGATAGAAGAGAGGCATTTCTATCCAGAAGACTTAAACAATAGTTTCTTCAGGTTTTGAAACCACTCCCCAAACATGTGATTATTCTCTAATTCCCTGGCTGAGCAAGTAACCATTTTAATTAGAATCAGAGGCAAGCAACATTGTGTCCATGGTAACAGGTATAAAAAGAATTTTTTTGAAAATGGGGGGCGGGGAGGAAAAAAATGTGATAACTGAAAATGTGTTTAAATCATAATAAAAGGATTTAAACAGATGTTATTTTTTTCAAAGTGTTATTTTAAAAAAAGAATTTTAAAGGGCTCCTGATATGAGAAAAAAAATAATTTTTGGATGTGTCTTTTAGGAAAAGCTTCTCACTCCTAAATGCTCTCCTTCAAGACTGCCATGAAGGGTGAGGGAGTTCCTAGAAAAGAAAGTGATGTCAAAAGGGAGAAATCACTAAGGAAAACCAAGGAAGCTTCAGTTTACATGCATAAATTCGACTTAGTTAAAGTATATTCAATGCTATTTACTAGATCCTGTTTGCACCAGTACTCTTTTTTCTTTTTTAAGTTTGTGTTCAGAAAAGAGACATTCAGGACTTGAGTTTTGGAGATACACTGGAAGGTGGGTAAATCTGGGCATGTCACTTAGGCATGGAGAGAAGGCAAGAGCAGAGCAGTGCTTCCTTCCATGGCAGCATGGTAGATGCACATTCTACAGCTTTAGGCACTGACTCCCATGTCAATTTTTGTTTTTGAACTTGACCTTTTATCTATCATATGCATTCATATTTTAAAAAGCATACAAACACACATTTATGTATGTATATATGTAAGTATGTATGATTTTTTTATATAAATGGAAATGAGTTCAGGATTCACCCTCTCTTAATAACCCAGGCTTTCAGAATCGATAAAAAACATTAACAAGGATAGAGTAAGAAAAGGCTTATTCATCTTGTGTTGCTTTTTTTTTTTTTTGCTTTTTTGTCAACAATTGCCTTCTTTAGAAACAGTGACTTTGCCACTTTGTTCAGAAAGAATTATAACTCCTGAAAGTTAAATGTCCCTCAGAGGGCCCAGGCAAGTTCCATGGAACTAAGTGAAAGGTAAAGTTATAGAGGAAACCCAGAGAGAGCGTAGAAGAAAAAGAAACTTTGGACCTGGCAGAAGGATGGCTTATTTTGGCTGGATTCCCTTCTGTAGTTTAAATACCTCCTGATTGAAAGCAAATTGGATGGTAAGGAAGGCTGGAGTGCCCATTTAAGAAAAATAAACACCCAGTGACCCTAAGTTGGTCTTGAAGGAAATCAAACCTCTTGTTGTTTTGCCTCAAATGTTGAAAGAACCTAAATATTGCTTTGTGTGCAACATAATTTTTAGTTCTTCAGCTTTTGCTAAATAAACTGGTTATCTGAAAAAATACCAGTCAGTGGAGATACACTCTGAGGAGCAAAAGAATGTGGGAAAATAGAATTTTTTTAAAAAAGTAGATTTAAAAGACTTTATTTTATTTTTATTAAAACATCAGTAATATATACTATTATATTAGTTTTAGATATCCTATCTAATAAAAGAGTAACATGTAAATTGACCATCACTCCACCACACAAGATGGCTGCCTCCAGCTAGTCAAAGATGACTGCCCCCATGTGGACACATATGGCTGCCACAAGATGACTGGCAGGGGAGGGCAGTTGTGGGTGTTCAGGCCAGCAGGGGAAGTCAGTTGTGGGGGGACCTAGGCCTGCTGGGGATGGAAGTTAGGGGCAATTGGGTTTGTGAGGAGGGCAATTAAGGGTGACCAGGCTGACAAGGGAGGGAAGTTAGGGGTGACTGGGTCTGCAGGGGAGTGCAGTTAGGGGTAATCAGGCCGGCAGGGGAGCAATTAAGCATTGATCAGTCTGGCAGGGGAGTAGTTAGAGGTAAGGGCATGATCAAGTTCGCAGGCAGTAGTTAGGGGATAATCAAGTTGGCAGTAGTTAGAGGCAATCAGGCAGGCAGGCAGGCGAGTGGTTAGGAGCCAGCAGTCCTGGATTGTGAGAGAGATATCTGACTGCCCATTTAGGCCTGATCCCACTGGGCAGTCGATTATTCCTCAAGGGGTCCCAAATTGGAGAAGGTGCAGGCTGGGCTGAGGGACACTGCCTCTGCACAAATTTTGTGTACTGGGCCTCTAGTATAATATATTTATTTAACATTAATTAATTAAGTGATCATTGCATTGGGTTGAGTAACCATTTGTCATTTTTAATTTGCACTCAGATCTGATGTTTAAATTAGTAGACTTTCTTATATGTGGAATCTAATGAACAAAATACATTGATGAACAAAATAGATCCATACATATAGAAGCATAAAATATACTGACAGATTTCAGAAGGAAAGGGAAAGGGATGGAAGAATATTGACCAAAGAGCTTATTGGTATATGCATAACCAGTGGGCAGAGACAATAGTGTAGTGAAGGCTTGGGGGAGGGGTAGTACAGAGTGCACATAGTCAATGGGGGCAGAATGGAGACATCTATAATATTTTCAATGATCAAAATAAATTTTAAAAATTAGTAGACTTTCCAAGACTTAGTAAATCTGTATTTGTCATATGGGATAAGTATTAAAACAATGTAGCATTAATTGTAATTCTTTTTATATTGAACAGGAAATTACATTTCATGTATCATTTACAACTTGATATTGTAGTTATGTAAGGACATTTCTATTCTACATACACGCATACAAGCTCATACACACATATAAATACATACTCATACACACACACACACACACACACACTCACACACACACACACATTGAATCGACATGCAATCAGGAAAAAAGGTTTCTGGACCTTAGTTGTACATGTGATCTGTATTATAAAGAGTGATTATTTGGCCACCAATCCATTACAATATGAGTATAAATAACAACTATAGGTAATTAAATTACACACCCTGAAGTTTCATTTCATCTTGTTTCAATTTGCCTAAAAGCCGAATTGTATGTGTTTGTTAAGACATTAGCAGTAAAAGGAGGATCTTTTCTCCAAGGGATATTATTTTCACAAAATTAGTAAGTGTCCCATGAGGATAAGGGCATATGTTTACAGAAATGAAGGAATAAATCAAGTTAGTCTTTTTTTCATGAAAAACTTCTCAAGATTTTTTTTTAAATATATTTTATTGATTTCAGAGAGGATGGGAGAGGAAGAGAGTGATAAAAACATCAATGAGAGAAAAGTCATTGATCAGCTGCCTACTGCATGCCCCACACTGACGATGGAGCACACAACTCAGCCATGAGCTCTGATCAGGGAATCAAACCATGATCTCCTGGTTCACAGGTCCATGCTCAACTATGGAGCCATGCAAGCTGAGACCAATATTTTTATCTGTTTATTATTAATCTCTAAATGACAATGAGTTCTTCAGTATTTGTCAAACTTGTTCATAAAGCCTTATTTTTCATAGCATCTTTGAAGAATAATGTAACACAAGATGGGATGCACTGACAAAGTGATGCGGCTTTTGTTTAAAAGGTGCAACTCAAAGACTTCCTTTTGAAATGAATGCTACTTATACTTTGTGTACACCTTTGAGGCCAAGCACTGTACAATAGCTTTCATTATTATTTGGAAAACTTTATGAAATGCATGTGCATATCTGCAGTTATTGGCTAAAACTAAGATCCAGAAAGGCTAAATATTTTTTCAAGTTCATGCAGCTAACAGAGGGGATGAAGCTAACATTTGAAACAGCTTTGTTTTTCTTATAGGCTATGTTCTCCCAATGAAGATAAGCAGCCCACTGACTTCTTTTTTTCCCAAATTTAAGATTTAATCAGGATCCATGCATGCAATGTGAAACAAAAATACTTTTCTTTTTTTTTTTTAGAAAGCAAAATAAGTATCTCCCTTCATAATTTCAAAAGTGCCGGGAAGTTTCCCCTGCTCAAAATATCTCCTCAGGACATTTATATAATGCAAAAATTCTGGGAAAAAATGCTTTGGTTAAAAATGTCTTTTTCACTTTTGAAAAATGTAGATATTCTTGCATATACTTTAAAGATGTCTCAATAGTTTAAAGACACTCCCAAGTGCAGCTGAATAGCAGCATTACTTAGAGAAAACTTAAAACAACAATTGAAACAAAGCAACCCAGACACCTCACAGTACTTGATATTCAGCTAAGCTACATCCAGAACATGAGTTTGATAGAGAAAGGGATCCCTATGTACTAAGTCAAGCATTTGGCAAGTGGTCATATGAAAGAATGTCATAAAGCAAATTATTTTTAATTATACCAGAATATACAAATAAAAAATTTGTATTTTTAGTTAAGTAGCTAATCTGTTTACTGAATGGATATAAATTAATGCAGAAACCTAGATTTTTGTTTTAGTTTTGATTGGTTTATTTCCTGGGCATGTTGACTTGAATCAAGCTAGAAGCCTCAGATAATTTTATCAGATAAAGTACATTAAGTAGCATGCTTATGAAGGTTCGCATTCATTGGTCTATTTTTAAACTTGCATATTAAACATTTTTTCATTTTCAAGTGCAAAATCCCTGTCATGTAACAGTGCAGGAAAGCACCAAAGTGCTATTAAAGGAAAACAATGTTTTCACATTGAATACAAGGATCTAAATCACTATAAAATTTTAAAACCAAAATTAATTTTTATGCTTTTCTAGTGGCAAAAATATTTCACAATTGTACCCAGACAAACTTATTGATATCACAACTGTGTCATTATAAGAGCCAAAGATGATTTTCATAAGTTTTTGTTTCATTTTTTATGGGCTTCTACTATAAGTTTTACAATATATATGATTTAAAAGAAAATAAAAGAACCACCTTTAACTAAACTGAATAAAACTGGGCAACCATAATATAAGAAGGTACTCTATCAACTCAAAAGGAAAATTATCAACTAGATTTCATCTTGCTCATTATCCAGTCCTTGCCTTTCTCTCTCTCTCTCTCTCTCTCTCTCTCTCTCTCTCTCTCTCTCTCTCCCCCTTCTTTTTATAGAGTGGAAGGGAGAGGGATAGAGAGCAAGAAACATCAATGAGAGAGAGACATCGATCAGCTGCCTCCTGCATGCTGCCTACTAGGGATGTGCCTGCAACCAAGATAAATGCTCTTGACCAGAATCGAACCTGGGACTTTTCAGTCCCCAGGCCGACACTCTATCCACTGAGCCAAACTGGTTTCTGCCAGTCCTTGCCTCTTAAAAGGAAACTGCACTATCCAGAAGTTAAGTTGCTCTGTATGAAATTGCCAATATTCAGCCATGTTTAATGATCATTAATATCAGTATTAGCGTTTGATCATATCAAGATTTCAAAAATTTTTGAGATATGAGGTATGGAGATAATTCCAGAAATGTATGTCTACTTTCTGAAATTCCAAATTTAAAACCAATATTTAATATTTGAGAAAACTAGCATAGTTTCTTAGTGGAAGTGAGTGTTGCAATGTTATTTGATATGTTGGCAATATGTACAATTATAAATTCAATATGTTGGTAATATTTATTACAAGTATGGATGTTATAATCACTTGCTGAAGCAGCCCATTCTATCTGTTAGTAATTTAAAAATGGGGTGGGGCTGGCAGGGGGAGTCACTGAGATTTTAAAGAAAGCCTAGATTTTTTCACATCCTCTTGGAAGCTTCCTCTAACTGGTTTATTTTATACTTTCATGTTTCACTATGCGAATTATCCTTAGTCAGAATATCCATATCATATAATAATTCTACACAAAGTACATTTTATTCTATAGGTCAAGATCTGCAGCATAATTAATAATAAAAAATAAATATATGAATAAAAATTCAAAAAATTATAGGGCCTTTTCATTGTCTCCCTTTATTCTTCTTTCTATTCTCCTTCATCCTTCAGAACATTGATGCTCATTGTGACACACACTGTTACCTACTATTGGATTGCGGTTGTGCATGGGGGGAGGAGGGATAGTTCAGTGAACTATATTTTTCAATTTATCAATAAAAAGAGAAGCATTATTTTAGTACGTGCATTCACTGGCAGCAAGCCTTAATTTACATTAGTGACATGGCCACAATAATAGTGTTCTCATCCCCCAAACTGCAGAAAAGAAAATAAGAATAAAACATTCTTTGTTCTCAGCTGATGAGACCAAACACCTTTGTCAGACTACAGTCTATAGCTGTGCCCATAAGCTATGTCCATGGCCTGCCTGGATTGAAGGAGATGCTTTGGAGGGTGTCCACTGAATATTTAAGAGATTCTGCCTCTTACTTTGCTCTGTGTTCTACTTTGTGCTTCACACTCTGCTGAATCAGATAATACTAAAAGTAACCCCAGGCAATATATGTTTCAAGTGATGACTTCAATTACTAAACATACATCCTCCTGTCTTAGAAAGACTTCTGATTATCTAGTTACCTGATAATGAATTGTATGAAATTACTTAAGAGATGCTTAACAGAAATTGTGCTTCACTGTACTTATTAAGGCAAAATAACATTTTTTAAATCATAGAATTTAGCAAGTTATACTCTTGTTCTACTTTATAGAAGAAATTCCCACTGTCACCTTTCATTTCTACATATTTGGATTTTAAATATAATATAAGTTCATTGCAAAAAAAAAAAAAGACTCATGTTGATTGCGGCCTTAAAATATTCTGTCTCTTCCTAGTTATAATACACACTATGGTGATGTTTTAAAACTGCAAAGTTTCTATTTAATGTAACTTAGTGTTGCTTTTCTAAATGCAGGAAATTGTTACCCTTATTATTTTTTGGTTTATCGGCACACCAATCACAGGGACATAAGATTCAAAGTCAAAGTTGCTCTTTCATGGTGATTTCAGAGAAGTCTTGTTATATTTCTTGCTCATGTCAAAAATCTTGTATCTAAATTTAAATGGAAGTCACATAAGCAGCCTTGTGAGATCCCGAGTACCCTTTCAGTGCTCCATGAGCCTCTGCCAAATGAATAATTGTCCATCAGCTTATGGTTCATTAGGGACCACAAATCACTTGAGTGGGAGGTGTTTCATAGAAAACTATTCAAACCTAAGTTTTGCTAGATTCCTGATGAATAGGACAGCCTAGGATAAGGAACTTTCATCTAGGAGCTCCAAGGTAGTTATGCTGGTGGTAGCCAAGGCCCATGAAGCTAATTGGGCAGTTAACAAAAAGGGGTAGTATATGGTGTGGAGATAGAAAGGAGTTGGTACTTATTGGCAAGTGGAAGCTTCGTTTTAAGGGTGACCTATAAATGAATTCACTATAGAATTAAACTTCAGAAAACATTCTCCCACAGTGAAAAATATAGCAGCAAACATTGCAATTTTTATTTGTTTTTTAAAGAGATTTTTATTATACATTAATTATAATTGTTTTATTAACATTAACCTATAATACTGATGTTTAGTGTCATAATCTTTTAAGATGGTTTTGACTAAGTTATTTTCAATTAACATTATGTTCAATTAGGCTACTATTTTAAAGGGAACTGCAACATAGCTCTAAATAGAGACGTTTCCTTGTCTCACTCTCCAGTAATATTTTTTCCCTTGCAAATATGCTGATAATCATTTTATGATGGTTTTCTCTTTGGTCCCAAAGAAAAATAAAGACATATTCCAGGTTTTAGAAATTCCTAAGAAACCTCTACCTATGTTAAAGCGATATGATATTAAGAAAAGTTTTTAAAGGTACTGAATCTTACTAAAACCTAAGCAAAACAAAAATAACTTTATGCAACATCCCAAAGAAGATTGGGGAGATGCAGAAATAGTCTTCAAAGTTTTTCAGTTTCTAGTGATTTTGACACTTGAAAGGTGAAAGGCAACCAATCCATTAATTCAAATGGTAGGCTGACCTTTTATAATCTTAAATACATATTATGTTGTTAATTAAAACATACTTTAATATAATAAATTAAACATGAAAGTATAAAATAAACCATTTAGTCTTGCTGCATAATAGAGAGTTCCATTAACCCAGAGAAATATAATATTCTACATTTCTTTTGGAAGAATTCTACATGGCACATGTTACCTATGAAGAAAAGGAGAGCTCTGGGAAATCTGTTAAAGCACAGGTTACTTAGTGAAAGAAGTAAATTATAATTTTAGAATTTAAAAGGAAGGTGTCCCTGATGGCATGAGAAATCAGACAAGAAATTTACTGTGTGAAGGAGGAGAAATATTGACCTGCCATTTCTTCTCAGTGGCTAATGTGGGCAGGCATCATCTAGGAAATGGTTGCAAGAGACAATCAAAATGCAGTATTTCACAATTTTCCTTAGTAAAAGTCAGAAGGGACATGAATGTTATAGCATCACAATGCCTAGAAGAAACTATAGTATTTCTCATTTTCTTTTTCCAAGAATATGTACCTTCAATTTTAGGTGAAATGTGTTTTATACATAACTAGAAGTTTTTACTATTACATAATTTTGGAATTGTTAAATATTCATGCTAGTAAATAAATTCAATCCAATATGATGTCAAGGTTTAATTTCATATATGTAAGATTGACATCAGAATTTTAGATTCTTTATTCATGCCATCAAAATTTGAATGATTTTTTATCCACCTGCTCTCCCTCTCTTTAATTTTAGATATCAATATGCTCTCACATAAAAGTATCATAGTATAGCAGTAAAGAATTTTTGTACTGGATGAAAGTTCAATGCACAATTAAGACTGTTCTTTCTTCTAACAAGTGCTACTATTCAACTTCGGAAAAAAAAGCATTTTGTTGGGTTACATAGCAGGATTTTGATTTATTGTTGAGAATTGTTCACCTTACCATCTTTGGCATCAAAATGCATTGATTTCAGAATTTCTCTAAGAATCACACATCTAGGGGGGGAAAAGCAAACTACACAGAACAGTTCTTCCACTGTGAAAAATAGCAAACTTCCACACCTACAACAAATTGCAAATTTTCACATATTTGCTCCAGGCAAACATTTGCAATTTTCACAGCAAATAAGGCTTTTGGCTCCAATACACTTTTTTTTTGTCTTCTCCCTCTTTGGGGAAAAAAAAAATCACTGTACTTATTTTCAGAAAACCAGAAAAATACATGAGGCAAAATTACTGATAATATCATGCTTATTGTAGGTATTTTAATTTTGATAATTTTTATATCTGCCAACTTAGATAAAAAACATTAGTTCAACATGACTGTACTTGATTGAAGAATCCATGAGTTTGTATAAGAATCCTGAAAATATTATTGTGATTGCTCTTAAAAGGTAGGTTAGTGCTTTCAGAATATAGGATTTCTTCCAGTAAACAAAAAGAGAAGTTGGAGTTCCCCTAAAATACGTGTATTTTTTTTGTTTGTTTGTTTGTTTAATTTTAGTACTGTAAACCAGCGGTTCCTAGGAAAGGGACAATGAATAATGCTTTCCATTCAGCTATGAAATACAGAGAATTTTTTCCTACTAATGTTTATATGACCATTGGTTTATATTAAAGACAAAAATCTAGAAACAATACAAGGCTATCTCTATAGTAATCTCTAATTTACTTGTTTCCACTTTATAGAATGGAAATGACAATTATGGAGTTATTATAAAAAGTCATTAACGATTGTCTATAGGGGAATCTTTTCTAGAATTATATCATCCACAGCCTTTGTGCTGTGGTAAAAACAGAAACAAAAAGTTGAAAAGTTGAGCACTGCCTTTATGTTATAGAGTGAAAATATGTCATCTAATCAATGTTGGTTTAGGTTTTCAAATTTATAAATTCTATTCTATGCTATTCAGTTGATTTACTTCGGAACCACTTTCATATTGCAGGTGTGTGTTAATGTGTGTGTGTGTGAGTATGTATATGTGTTTGTGTGTTGTATAATAGAGAACTTTTCATTCCAAAACTGTTCTTTGCTCTTGGATCAGTAAGTTATTCTGAGGGAAGTCATCTTAAATGAGATGATGGTCTACCCCTCTCCAAAACACAGCTTTCTTTGACAGTAGAAACATGTCCAGTCCCTTTAGTCTTTTTTAAAAGACCAAGCACAACTTGATTTCTGTCTACATTATCAAGTCCCTTTTCCACAACTTTCTTCCATCTTCCTTTGTGCTACCAATACCTGAATATATGACATGTTTAATCCTCCTGCTTGGATGGTTTTGTGTGCTAGTCTGGTAAGTTCTCTCTGCATACAGTTCCCCTGCTGAATTCCTCTTCAGAAAATGCTCAGCTAATGTGCCATTTCTTTAGTAAAACTCGTACAATCTCCCTACTTGAAACTCTTTTCTATCTTTGTACCTCTACTTGTATATATTACTCTCTCCATTAATTCACAATCATTCCTTTGTCAGATCGTGACTGAGTATCTAATATTGCCGACATCCAATAGAGATAAATACAAAGGTTATTAAACATAATTTTTGCCTTCTAAGAATTCACTATAAGGGACATTTCCTCAATCCAATTATGTAGGCAACTCAAAGCACAGACTATCTCTTTACCTCTGACTCATGCTTTAATATGGCAAATCCTTACATTATTTTAAGAATAAATTATAGTGCTTCACTATATGAGGAATATACATAGCTATTTCGTTAATAAGTTGATTTATGGGAAACGTGAGAGCAAAGAGAACCATACTATCAGGATTATTTATATAAATGTAGTTCTAGAAAGTGTCAATCATCTGTCCTACATCTAAAAACACAGTAAATTTACTGAGGGAAATACCCTACTGGTATAGTTGGGGAACTTCTCCCTTCCACCAGCAGTGCTGCCAATAGTTTCTAAGGCAGCTTCCTATGATGAATTACTTTGTCATTCAGAGGTAAGAAGAAGAGATTTTAACAAATAATCAGAGTTGCTCTAATCCTGTTAATTGAGTGCATAACTTAAAAGTACCATATAGCCCAGGCCGGTTTGGCTCAGTGGATGGAGCGTCTGCCTATGGACTAGGGGGTCCCGGGTTCAATTCCGGTCAGGGGCATGTATCCTGGTTGTGGGCACATCTCCATTGGGGTGTGTGCAGGAGGCAGCTGCTCAATGTCTCTCTCTCATTGATGTTTCTAGCTCTCTGTCCCTCTCCCTTCCTCTCTGTGAAAAATCAGTGAAATACATTAAAAAAAGTACCATATAAAGTGTAATGGTTTTTAACTTCTTTCTTCTTTACTTTTTAAATCTTTCACTAATCACAGTAAACACAATGAAGCAAGAGCTTTCTGATGCCTACACAACCAGTCAATTCATGGGAGAAAACAGAAATTAAAACTGCTCATTATTTTTTGTTTTCTTTCATTATGGGACAATTATGCAGCTATTTTTAAATTACAAAGTAACACTATGTTTATGACTATGTTATATGATTGACTCATACCTAATGTATCTATTACATATTTTTCAATATACATTGAATTCCTGTTATTTGCCAGACACCAAATGCCAGACATTTCTTTCTTTTTGCAATTTTTATTTTTATTTTTTTACTAATTTAGAGCCTTATCTCTTAACTGAACTGCTTTGTTCATCTTCTAACTCAGCAAACTCCCTCACTTTGGCTTAAAGACAGTATCAATAATACTAGCATTTACTTAGTATTATGATGCTTTAATATATTAGCTTATTTACTCTTCGTGAAACTAAATCAGAGATAGATAATATTAACTGTTATATGTTTTCAAATACTGAAACTAATGCTCCTAAGGGTTAAATTGCATCCAAATTTCCTAACCAGAAAGTGTTGGGGGTAGGATTTGAGCTCACGTGATCAACACAGAGACCACAGTTTTAGTCATGATAATACCATCTTTTATTTTCTCTGGCTAATTTTTGTTGATTTTTATGTATTTCACAGCAGTTAACTTGGCTATCAAGTCAATACACTAATCCCAGTAGATCATGCTTTCACTTGCACAGGTCACAATGTAAGCTCAATAGGGCCCTTGTGACTTAGTGCCCCTCTTGCTTTCCAGTCTTATTTTTGACTAGTTTCTGTTTCTCCTTTTTTTCACATAAATAAATAATTATTTGTAGCTTCATTTCCACTCTATTTTGGGCCAAATTTCTATGTCTGTGTTCTTATTATACCTGCTTCCCAGAAAACTCTTCCTACCAGTCTTTGTTATAACTCTATTAGTGATTCAAAGCAGCTGTCATTTTCAGGGAACTTTTTTAGTCATAAGATAAGTGAAATGCCATCCTACCACACCTAAAATGTCTAACACATTGTGCATGAAAATATTTTAGCATTTATTTATATTAACTTTTTTACATATCCCTCTCTTACTAGACTACATGTACTAAGAAGAAAATGCTCCTTATTTTCATTCCCACTTTGCTTGGCATATAAAAGGCATTCAATAATTGAATATTGCCAATGCAGATGAACATTTGATTATGGGAGGAGGCAGAGATGGACAATCAATTCCACAGTAGCATTCAGTTGTACTCATGTGCTGTTTCATATCCAATTAAGATGAGAACTTGCTAAAATTCGAACCCCAAAGAAACTTGTAAGGCTATACCTTTATCTATACTTGGTTAACTCTTCCTGGTTTCTTCCTCTATTCATGATTTAATTTGATCCTTACAATGAAAGTGTGAGGTAGAAATAATTATTGTCCCCGGATCAGAGAAGAGGAAATTCAGATTTAGAGAACTTGAATGACTTCTCTAAGATCACACTGCCAGATGGCAGCCAGAGAACTGAAACCATGACATCACACTCTCATAGTGAACATTAAAGTTATTTAAAATAACCTCCAAAACATGCATTTATTGAACACCTCTACACTAAAGCATTGGCGACACTGGTAAATGGTAGTTACAATACATGTTCTCCATGTGTTAGAGGAATGTCTTAACTTTGGAATTAATATACCTATGACATTATTTTATAATAAGAAATATATGTTCAATGAATTAATGATTATTCACTAATTTTTTCACCATTCAATCTATGAAGCATATATAAATATATAGAATATGGAACATTTCTTGGACATCCTATATAATAAAGAGAGAATATACAAATTGACAAAGATGGTGATGCCCATAACCCCAAGATAGTGGCACCCAGTCTCCTTAGCCCTGCCAGAGTCCCAGCCAGGGTGGGGGGTAGCTGGTGCATGGTGCAGCTGGACCCACACTCAGCCCCCCAGCTACCCAGGGCTGGCCTAAGGCATAGGCAAGACTCGGATTGCAGCTGCCCAATTGATGCCCGAGGTGCAGACACGCCTTGAATGGCAGCTGCCCAGCTGCCTAGGACCTCCCAAGGCTCAGGTAACCAGGCTGGCCAAGGCTTGCACTGCTGGCAATGGCAGCAGCAGAGGTGTGATGGGCCATCACCTTCTCCTGATCACCGGATCACCTCCTACCCTCATGCACCTGGCCTCTAGTCTTCAATATAATTATCAAATTGACTCTTCTGTATACTTTCAGGAGTAATTTTATTTTTTAGTAAAAATACATCATTTAAATCTCAGAAATATATAATGTTTTCATTTTTGTATGGTCTCCTTATATCTTTATCTGAGGTAGGCTTTCGACTATAGTGCACATAAACTATAATACAATAAAGATATTAACTTATTTACTAAAAAAGTCCTAGTTCATTCCCACAAACATTTATTGAGGGCTTTTTTTTAATGTGAGACTTAAGGTAGGCCAGGAACTGTATTCTATGATATGTTGGGGAACAAAAATAGAGAGGCCATACTTCTTTATGTTTTCATTCTGAAGGTTCTGCAATTATACATTTTTACCACTTTTATTTCCCAAATACTTGCAAATCTAATCTTTTGTCACATTTAAGTGTGGCTTTAATATTCTTAAATATCTACTACTAGTAGATTACAATGCAGGAAGATAATAGAAAATTAATTTTACTTCTCAACATCACAAGCATTTGGAATACAAAAAGTCCATGGATGAATATTACAAGTAAGAAAAGTACAAAAAAGAGAAAAAGTTTCCTTTAAAAATAACAAAAGGAGTTTAAAAATTGATTTTCCCCCAAGTCCAAATAATTGTGGTCTAGCCATCAGAGTAAAGGCTTCATTGGCTCATTCTTTTGATAAGAATTAGTTCATGCCAAACTGTATACCCAAATATGTGTATAAAACATCACACACAAGCATATACATCCACAAAGAGACACACACCCAGGTTTTTGTTGTTCTATACACTTTTTTATATCCATGTTCTAGGTCTTCTAATACATTTGGTAAGCTACTTCTTTGGAGGCAGGATATTTTCTTCAAAGAAGTCCTGGTTGAGGACATTCCTGCTGGGAAGCGTCCAGCCACCACAAAGGATGACCCATCACTTGCGGATGCTCCCTCTATTGCCATCCTCTTTGTATTCTTCCATACCATGGACTGAAGTGTCCAGTGTCAGAGTTGAAGCCAGGCTGCTGGAAGTTGCGATTCTTAATTACACTGTACCATCTATCAGCCACCTCCTTTCCTGTCCAACCGTAGGATGCCCAGGCCAGGTTCTCTCTGCACTGGCTGGGACTGGACTCCAGGGTGTGCTTGAGGGTCTTCATGCTGGCCAGGGCCTCTGAATATTGCTGACCCTTCTGGATGAGCTCCTTGCAGAGCTTCTGCATGGTTGTGCCATGCTTCTGGGTAGGCCTGTGGGCCCTCAGAACCTCATCATTAAACTGTTTGGAAGCTTACTTGCTCCTGGCCAGCTCACAGGCTTCCGGGCTCCTACTGCCTCTGCTCCCTCAAATTTGATTTTCTGAAGAGTATGATTTTAAAATATGTAACAAGGGTGCTTAAGTTTTTTATTTAGGCAAAAACCCTATGTGTCATGGGAAGTTTAAATGCTAACATACAATTTTGGTGACATTCTACTTGTATCTTCCCAGATGCAAGTAGACAGTAATTGAAAAATCAATGCAACATTCTGTCTTAATTATCTTTCTCCAGACACTGATTATAGTGCTACTTTGTCACCTCTTGGAAAAGTATTAACTAAGCATTCCCTATGGTCAAAGCACTCAGGTAAATGTTGATGGTCATATAAAACAAGTACTCTGACTCAAATTTTTCTCAATGAGCTCTCAAACTTACCTATGACCTTCCTTCTTATTGCAATTTCCAGCTTCTTTTCTAGTTTGTTATGTCCCACTTGGCTAATAGTTTTCATTAATTATTGATGAAGCCACCTTATATTAGTGTGCTGAGTAACAACTGCTTTGTGATTGGCTGTTTTCTAAATTTTGCAATAATCCAATTGTCCTGAGATGGATTGAGGCCATATTAGTTACATAGCCAAAAATAGGCAAGTACCCCAAATCCTTTAAAAATATGTCACTTACTGACAGTTAAGCTGGTGGAATCATGATTCATATCTAAGTTTTTGAGGCCATTGAAATAAACATTTTACCTAGTCAGTCTTTAAATATTTTTTCATCAAGATTTTTTAAGGGAACTGTATTTTTGGAAGTCATGCCTTTTAGAATGTCTGGAATTCAAGTGTCTTACATTGTTTAAAAAAAAAAAAAGGGCCAAGATCTCTGACTGAGAAGTCAGATAAGCTGATAATAGGCCATTCTTTTGTGCATCCTGGGAAAGTTGATTTTTATGAACTTGGTCCTTTACCTTTATTCTCCTGAGATCCTTAGAAATGGGTAGCAAGATATAAAGTGTGTTGGGGAATATATATATATATATATATATATATATATATATATATATATATATTTTAAATATATTTTATTGATTTTCCACAGAGAGGAAGGGAGAGGGATAGAGAGCTAGAAACATCAATATGAAAGAGAAACATTGATCAGCTGCCTTCTGCACACCTCCCATTGGGGATGTGTCCACAACCAAGGTATATGCCCTTGACTGGAATCAAACCTGGGACCTTTTAGTCCTCAGGCTGACACTCCATCTACTGAGCCAAACTGGTCAGGGCGAGGATATTTTATTGGTGAGAAAAAGAGGAAGAATGATAGTCTAAGGCCCTCAACTTCAAAATATTTTTATTGTTATTTTAGAGAGAGAGGAAGGAAGAGGGAAAGATAGAAACATCAATGGTAAGAGAGAATCAATGACTGGCTGCTTCCTGCACACCCCCTATCGAGGTTCGAGCCAGAAACCCAGGTATATGCCCTTTGATAGGAATCACACCCTAGACCCTTCAGTTCCCAGGCTGATGCTCTATCCACTGAGCCAAACCATCTAGGGCTCAAAATATTTTAATTAAATAAAAAAGGGAGAAATGGTGAATTGAGTAAGAACATTGGTTCAGTCCATACTCTTTATTTAATAGTTGGATGATCTTAGGAGAAAATATTAAAACTCCTTATCTCTTGGTGTTCTCATATGTAAAATGGAAAGGGGTTGTGATTTAAATTATAGGGCAAATGCTCAGCCTAGTGGCTAGTCCATGGTAAGCAGTCAACAAATGTTATTTAGCAATACTCATCTACCTCTTCTTCTTCACCATTGTTACACAAGACAGAATTGGGGTCAGAATTTTGACCCTCTCCCACCATCAAAGTTTCCCTGAAGGAGCAATGCGGCCAGGATCTGAGTGGAGAAAATGCTGAGAGAAATTCATTCACAGTCTGTGTGAGGGAAAGAAACAGGATGTGGTCTCAATGAACATTTTAAAAACCCAATATGGCAGGGTTTCTTCCTTCTCTAGCAGCCAGAACAAACAAAGTTTCTGAGTACAAGAGAAAAAAAAAACTATCAGTTCTATAAAAAGATACAGTATATCAAAACAAAGAGACATTCCTGAATGCTTAGAGGAATGATTCAATAAAGTAGATATACTGTAAAAACAAAACAAAACTATTAAAAGCACAACAGAATAAAACAACAACAACATACTATTAGAAACTTTCTGATTTATGAGATCTCATTAAGATTTGATAGAATACTAGTATGTTACCTATTTACATGGAGGAAGGAAATACAAACCAGGAACAATTTGAAATCAGAAAGTATTGCATGAGAAAAAATATGATTGCTTAATTAAAAGTAGATGCATTTCAAAAACAACAAATAAGATGCATTAGAAAACTGATTTTTAGATCCCAAATCTGAGGAATTCAATGAAGACTCAGGTGAAATAGTGTAAAAAAAATAAAAGAGGAAAATTAAATACAGAGAGAGGAAATATAAGACAATAGTCCAAGCAAGAACAACAGTCAGGAGCAATAATTACTTTTTTTTTTCAAGAAAAGTATTGTTGGGAGGGCAAAAAATCCAGTTACAGATTGATACATTTCAACAAGTATTAAGAACAAAAAAATTGAAGACATAACTAAATCTATTTTAATAAAAATTCTTAAAATTTAATGATAAAAAAAAGTTGTATTAGCAGCCAGGAAGATAAGTAAACCAAAAGGCAATGACTAACTTATAATAAATGAATTAAATATTGTGCATAATTATTTAACAATTATCACAAATCAAAAAATGAGTTTGTCATCAAATATTGGAATTATTTGAGCCAAGAATAAGGGGAGAAAAACTATAGTGATTATCTCTTGTTATTCAAGATAATTTCAATATTCTTTTACTCAACAATTAATAAGTAAAAGGTTGAATATCAGTGGTAGGCATTGTGTCGTGAAATGGATTTATTGCTAATTTGCTTATTTAAAAAATTTTACTATGTTTTCCAATATGTTTACTATATATATATAGCATTTTTAACATGAAAAAAAAAAAAAAATATATATATATATATATATATATATATATGCAAAAAGGAAATACTAATACATAAAAACCCTGGGCTCTTCAATCTACAACAACAGGGAGGATTGACTAACTGGAAGTCAGTCCTACAGTCAGCTCTGGGTTGCTGAGGCAACTCAGCACTGACTGCTACAGCTGCAGGCATGGTGACCCAGCACTGACTGCTAAGGGGGCTGTAAATCAGGCCTGTAGAAAAGCTTGAAGTAAGAAACAGGGTCTTATCTGTAGCCTCTGTGGCAGCTGTTGATTAGCACTTGCCTCTCTCTTTCTTTCCAGGCCTGGTCAGCAGCCACACCTCCGTTTCTCTCCAGGCCTCCACTGAGGCTGCTGATCAGCCTCACCTTTCTGATCAGGCCCCATCGATAGGCCCAGAGATGCTGATTGGCATAGAAACCAACCAGTCAGAACCAAATCTGGGTGAAGTGTGAGGAGCCAATGGCTGCCTAGGTGGTTGCTCAAAGAATCAAATGAAGTAGTAAATGTTGAGTATTTAGAACAAAACATGATTCACTATACACATCATGAAATCTTAGCCATCATCATCATTATGACTATTCAGCATGTAGAAGACCTAATTGTGAGAAAAGTCTTAACACTAAGGATTACTTTTTATGTTTTACTTATTAAATTAAAAATACTAATACTTATTTTATTTATTTATATGTTAAAGTATCAAATAACTACTTTGTATGTAGTGTAGCCAGGAACTGAAGATATAACATTGAATATAACAGATACCTTTGCCCTCAAAGAGCATGTTGTTCAATGAAGAAACAAATAATTACACCACAATTGCAGAACAATGGGATAAGTCTCACATTCAAAGTAGGGGAGGATGAAGTGGAAGCATGAATGTAAGGCATCTAACGAAATCCAGAGGACAAGACCTTAGTGTTAAGTGAGAATTACCCAGGGCTTATCCAGTTCAAGAAGTGCTTTGGGGAGATCTACATGAGAAGAAGGGAATACATGCAGAAGGAAAGACATGTGCCCAAACCAGGAGGTAAGAGGAGGTATGGTAGAAACTTAACAGTGGCTGAAGTAATGTGAAAATATGAAGGGACAGAGGGGTATGGAGGAAGATGAGATCAAAAGGAGAACAGAGCAGAGAAAATACCATGTAGAGATATCAGTGCTGTGCCAAAGTCTTTGGATTTAAGTGAAAGAGGACTGATATGACAAGATTAGGCTTCTAGAAATGAAACTCTTATCTGCAATGTGAGAATGGATTGGCAAAAACAAATGTGTTCCTCAGTATATTAGCAAAACTATTAGGAGGCCAGGTGATAGATGATGGTAGCTTAGAATAAGACAATAGTAGAAATAACTGAGGGCAGTGAATTGAATAAAAACTAATTCATCAGAGCTAAGATTTGGAAACAGCCTAAGTGCTCATCAGCAGATGAATGGATTAAAAAACTGTTCATCTACACAATGGAATACTATGCTGTGGTAAAAAAAGGAGTTCTTACCATTTACAACAGCATGGATGGAACTGAAGAGCATTATGCTAAGCAAAATAAGCCAGTCAGGGAAAGATAAATCTCACATGATCTCACTCATTTATGGAATATAATGAACAACATAAACTGATGAACAAAAACAGATCCAGAGACAGAGAAACATTCATCAGACTGTCAAATCTCAGAAGGAAGGTAGGGGAGGGTGTGGGTAAAGGGGAGAGATCAACCAAAGGACTTATATGCATATAAGCCTAACCAATGGACACAGACAACAGGGATGTGAGGGCATGAGTGGGAAGAGATGGGGGAGAAAAGGAGGATAAGGGTACATGTGTAATGCGTTGGTCAATAAAGAAATAAAAAAAAAAACTATACAAGTGGTAAATCTATGGGTCTGGAAACTGATGTTTGTGAAAGTAGGTAGGATGAGTCACAAATACTATCCAGGTTTATAATTAGGCTACTCAGTTTATAATTAGACTTGTTGTTGTTGTTGTTGTTTTAATATATTTTATTGATTTCTTACAGAGAGGAAGGGAGAGGGATAGAGAGTTAGAAACATCGATGAGAGAGAGACATCGATCAGCCGCCTCCTGCACAGCCCCCACTGGGGACGTGCCCACAACCAGGATACATGCCCTCAACCGAAATCAAACCTGGAACCCTTCAGTCCACAGGCTGACACTCTATCCACTGAGCCAAACCAGTTTCTGATAGACTTGTTGTTAATCCTCAACCTAGGATATTTTTTCCATTGATTTTTTAGAGAGAGTGGAAGAAAGGGAGGGAGGGAGGGAGGGAGGGAGAAAGAGAGAGAAAGAGAGAGAGAAAGAGAGAGAGATTGGTTGCTTCCCACATGCACCCTGACTTGGCTGGGATCAAATCTGCAGCCCAGGTATCTGCCCTTGACCAGAATCAAATACACTATCCTTCATTGCACCAGCTCATGTTCTGTCTTGAGCACAATGGCTAAGGCATGCCTGGAAGCACTTGAGGAGATTCCCCAAGAAAGATTTGTTGCTTTTAATTTTGCAGCATGTAGCGGATTTCAAACCCAAATAATGTGTTAAAACCCTAATTAGTTAATTAATGTTCAAAAGGCAAATCTGCATGTATTATCTATTTGCTCAAATGAGTGGTATAAAAGACAAAGAAGAGGCAAGTTTAAGTTCAAGAAATGTGACTTATGTAATGTTTGTTTGTTTATTTAGTTGAATGGAGCCACTCGGAATAAAGTGGATTTGAATGAATATTTATTAGGATGATTTAATAAAGGAGAAGATTCCTGCATTCTAAAAGGTATTTTAGTGATAATCTCATATTGGAAAATCTCTCCTTAGTTTTCATGATCACTACATAGAAATTGGAAGCTCTAAGAGAACTACTTAAAAAAAACCCTGCTTTAAAAGAAAGAAAATCAATGTCATTGATCTGAAGATTGATAGAAAAATAGATCCTAGTCACCTTGAAAGGGCTTTTAATTGCTATTTATGGGATAAGTTCTTCAATTTTTTTCTTACTTACCAAATATTTACAATAAATTATTTTTCTGATTATACAAGTAATACTTATTAAAAACTTGGAAGATGTTGAAAGTTAACAGAAAAATTCCAAATACTTGAAGGCAATTTTTAATATTTTGTGTGTATTTCCTTCCAATACTTTTAATATGGATACAAATTACAAAATTATCTTTTTTTAATATATTTTTTATTGATTTTTTACAGAGAGAAAGGCAGAGGGATAGAGCATTAGAAACATCAATGAGAGAAAAACATTGATCAGCTGCCTCTTGCACACCTCTTACTGGGGATGTGCCCGCAACCAAGGTACTTGCTGTTGACCAGAATCTAACCTGGGACCTTTCAGTCTGCAGGCCTATGCTCTATCCACTGAGCCAAACAGGTTTCAGCAGCAAATTACAAAATTATCAATACAATTGTATATCTTGTTCTTATTCATTTTTCTATTTCAAAGTATATCTTTAAGTCATTAAATATTCTTTGAAAATTTAAAATATTACAACTGATGATACCTTATTTATTTATTTATTTATCATTAATTTTTTATACATATCTCCCCATTGCCCCCCTCCCTCCCAGGCATACCCCAACCCCCCAGTGTCTATGTTCTTTGGTTATGCTTATATGCATTGATTTCAGAGAAGAAGGGAGAGGGAGAGAGAGAGAGAAAGAGAGAGACATCAATGATGACAGAGAATGATTGAACAGCTGCCTCTTGCACGCCCCCTACTGGGGATTGAGCTGCAACCCAGATGTGTGCCCTTGATAGCAATTGAACCTGGAACCCTTCAGTCCACAGGCCAATGCTCTATCCACTGAGCCAAGCCAGCTAGGGCAGAACTGATGATACTTTAAATGTGAATTCATTCCTTTGTTGGATATAATAGAGATTCTAATTATTCTTCATCACAAACATCACAAATAACTCAGATGGCCTTTACACAAGATATAAAAATCTTGTGTTTTTAGAAGTAGAATTACTAGGTTGAAAAGTATGCATAGGTGATGTTCAAGATTACTTGATTATTTATTAGTGGTATAGCAGAGAAATTTTATTTCAGAACTTAGGCTAAATGGAACATTTCAACCACCTTCTTCTGCATGTTGTTTTTTGTTTATTAAGTGAACCTTATAACCAAAGATTGCTCAAAATAGATACCATGAGTTTTTGTACTGGTAAAACACTACATTTCCCTCTTAAGTTTGCTTTGAGTGAAGATATATATATATATATATATATATATATTTTTTGTTTATAATTTGTAATTCTCTAAAATGGAAGTATTTATTCCCACTAATGCTCAGATGGGTGTGGAAGCCTTGAAGCCCAACTCTCTCCATAGCTTTAATGTACTTCATTCTACATGACATTGAAAGGCAGTGTCAATTATGATGACTCATGAAGCTCACAACTAATGATACATTTAAAGCCAATTCATTTGTCTCTTTGATCATGTAAATGTATTGGCATTCAACAAGCCTGCCATGATAGGACATTATAGCTACTTTGGAGTCATTTCATTGTACACTTATATATCAATGCAGCTGCCACTAATGTTTACACGTCCATGTGCTACACTTCCTCATGATATTTTTGCAGAGGTTAATGCTCATGCACAGTAGATATATTTATTACGAAGGCAATAACAGACCCACAGGAGACATAGCTCTTAAGAGATCAGTGCCTATGATTAGTCCCATTTCATTCTATCTCCTTCTCACTCTGTTTAGCTGGTGAGTCCCCTTTTTGAAATTCTTCATTCATACCAAAACTATTTGGCTACATGCTAATAGTAAAATTATTATACCTACAGGTTTCATGTCTTAGATATTATTTTGTTTGTCTGTAAGGAAATCTATTTCTCTAGTACTTGCTCCTCAACTTTGAAGTTGTGTCCCTGTTCTTGCTAATCCACTTTAATAGTAGTCTACACAATAATCTACTATTACATAGGCAATATTTCACATCTTGCAAATGTTTTAGCTATTGTGCAATAGTAAGTGATAGCACAGCATACAATGTTATTCCCTAGATCAACACCTTGCAATATGATTTATAGAGAGGCTTTCTCTTCAAGAATAATTCTCACTTGCAATTCATGTTTAGTCTGTTTTCCCTATCTTATCTTTAACAGTTGGGTTATATCTGCTTCCACAGAAATGTGTTAATGTATGTTTAATACCAATAACAAAAAGAGAACTTTAAAAACTGAAAAGAGCCTTACATTTGTTTCAAGTAGCCAGCCAAATATATTTTTTAAATTTTATTTAAATTTTTCTGCCATCATTTATCCCCCTTTTATCCTCTACCACCTCCCCCCAATAATCATCACACTGTTGTCAGTGTCCATGATTTCTTTCTTTTTTTTTCTTTATTGCTCAATAATTTTTAAGTTGATCACTGATTGGTGATCACACCATTAATAATGAACTAAGATTATAATGAGTTAAGGTCCAGTCTACAGAACTATGGCAAAGATAAACATTTTTGTTTAAATCATAACTGAATCCCTCGCATTAATTCATTTGTCCTGGACAAATTTACTTTAATTAGAAATTGTATTTATCCATGATTTCTGAGGCTGGTGTGTGAAGACAGGAGTTCCATTCTTTCTACGATCTTATCAGTTTCACTCTGCAGGAAGGTCTTCAACTCTGCCAAGTCACATCCTCTGAGATCACATGCTGTGTCAGGAAGATTGTTGTGATATTAAACCAGTCTCATTCCTCAGAAGTCACACCATTTTTGCTCAAATTGGAAGGACTATTGGCCAATGAGGGCATTACTCACAGACTATTTGTCAGGCCAGCTGTATTGATGTCCACCCGCTACCTATGAGGCAATGTCTCTGGGTACTGAGTCACAAGGGAGGGGTGAGCACTTAAGCAATTATAAACCTGCAGATGTTAGCAAGGGAGGTCTCATTCACTCAGAATAATCATAGAGTGTTTTTTTTATTTGTTTGTTTATTTGTGTGTGTTTTTTGTTTTTGTTTTTTACCCAGGTTTAATACCAATGAGGATAAAGGCATGGGTGAGTTCTGAGTTGTGTAATTGTATTGAAAGACTAGTGGCCCTATGCATGAATCTATGCACAAGTAGCTCACTGCTGCTTGCCTCAGCTAGCCATCCTGCACTCTTCTGCTTGTAGCTCTCCGCTGCACTGTTGCTCACTGCCCTGCCCTCCTGCTGATCTGTCCTTACCATCATGATGTAATGACCATTTGCATATTACCTCTTTATTATATAGGATGATGCTCTATCCATTGACCTTAATACTGAGCAAGAGTGTTAATGTAAAAATGTTTTTTTCACCTCCCTTCAGTGTTAGCTATCAATGATGGGTAAACTCACCCTATTTAAAAAACCATGAGAGTCCCAGTGGATTGTTTGACTCCCCATGCTAACAGGGAACACTTATTGATGACACAAATTACCAAAACCCCCAAACTAACGTTATATTATTTGTTTATGTAAAATATAGTATTTAAAAACCCATTGTATTAAATTTTCAATTGTACTCTCAGTTAAAGGTACCTAGATTAGAATCAATCATAATAATATTAATGGATTTTGTAGCCAGAAAAGTATCTCCATATAATCTATATTAATATATTGTTAAATGTCCTTATTTATCTCATATAGATTTTGTACTGAAATATGATAGGGCTATACTTGATATATTTAAACCTCACTGTTATTTTAAAACCAATGTTAAAAAATAAAACACCCTGTAAACTAGATTATATACTGCACAAATAACACACTGATAGTAGTGAGACTATTTTATCCGTAACAAAAGTAGTTTCCTTTTTAAAGGTGAGACATTCTTTACACTTAGCTCAAAGCAATATTATACAGGTAGCAGTTCCCTGAAAGATAAATGGCCTTTCACATGCTGAGGATTGGGTGCTATATGCCTTCTGTCTGTGTAGGGACCCTTTCCTAATACAGGATTCTAATAAGAAGCACTGATTTCAGTTCAGCATATACAAACCTACAAGCCCTGGTGGTTGGCGGGGAGGGAACTGGGAGAAGGGGTGGTAAATAATGGAATGACCATAAATCTATGTTCATTGACTAACAAAGGCGGATTTTTTTTCTAGGGAAGCAGTGTGTGTGTGTGTGAGTGGAGGGGGCCGAGGATTGGGGTAGTGGGGATACTCTGATGTTACTAATCCAATTCCTGATAAGACAAGTAACTTAGTCCTTCCAAAAATTTGTGCCTTTACTATTTTCTGAGTCCTGGTGAAATGCTTGATGCCAGAAAATGTATTTGTTTTTATATACCATCTACAGGATAGGTGACTGAGGTATAGCAACAAATTCCGTGTGGACACTGTTGTTGTTTGTTTCCCCTTGGGAAATATGAAGATGATGAGAGGCAAACAAATGATACTTGTCCTATGAGAGCAAACTATTTTTAATCTCATTAAAAATATACAACTTTCAAACAGCTTCCAAATTGGGATACTGCATCATTAAGCATTTGACATTTGTCCAGTTAAAACTATTGACTCATGCTTTCTTTGCTTCCCCCTCAAATTACTACAGTGCCACAGCTGATCTGACTATATTTTCCATTTCTTATAAATAGCCACAAGAAAAGTATTAATTATCCTTGTACGATTTAATGCACCAACTGCCTTAACCTTTCAGGTTTTCTTAAACGCCAGCATAACAAGGCATATCCATGGCAGCAAATGTGATTTATGACAGGAATCTTTAATTTCTGTTTTTAAATATGTTACCCCCCGATCTGCATACATTTAAATTCGCCTGCAACACTTTTCTCTGTCTTGAGGCTGTTGTTTAATATTCAAGGATGATTTTTGTCCACATACATTTTGGTCTATGTCACCTCAGATTAAATTATTACTGTTTGCAGCCTTTTCAGAGCAGGCCTCAGGCCCTTATTTACAAGAATCAATGAAACAGTAATGAAAATCCATTTTTCATACTATCAGCTCTGGCCTGCTTTTATTTAGTTAGCTGTGTCTAAGCAAGCAATTCATTTTGTGCAAATGTCATGTAGAGAAAAAAGGATGAGCCATGAAAGGGTTAATCATGAAATAAGACCTAAGCTTTCTCCCATATAAAAAGCACCCGTAATGTTAATTTTTTTTAAAAAGCCCTTCTTAATATATGCAAAGTAATGTATATTGACACATATGCAAGGCTTTTCATGATGAATATTGAAATATATATGCAAAGCACAGGAAATGTGTAACATGTTATAGATCTTTCAGTGTACATTTAGAGGAAATGAACCATTTATATTCTACAATTTAGTGAATACCTACTGTTTATTGGTACAGAGCACATAGGAGTATATTTGTCTTAGTAATTTATTTAGGTAAATATATTTATTCTTCTAGGGGTTCTTGTGCTTTTCTTGGTTCTATAGTAGTGACATAAATATTTAACAATGCATTGTCTCAAATGTTATTCATGTAATTTATCAGTGAAAACAGTGGAGTTGTAATAACTTTTAAGCCTGCATGCACCTTCTCTTAAACCTGAGATTGATTTAGAATGTGTAAAACTGGGCTGAATTTTTTTCCTACTGCCGAGGAGAATTATTTACTAGTAATAACCAAGAGAAGCTAAACTACTCTAGCTACTAAAGGAACAAGGCTCATTTACTGCTTTTTGAATCAGCTTTCTTAAGCAAATACTTTGGCAATAAAAGAAAAGGGGTTAGTGAGAGAAGCAAGCATTTAATTGCTATGAATATATTTCCCTATATTTGCTGACCTACCCACTTTTATTTATACAGAGATGTAGACACAGAAATATACATATATATTACCCCTTGTGAGTAGTCCTCTTGGGAATGTCTTCTAAATTTTAATGTACTTGGCTATAAGATGTCAGTTCAAATCAAGGCTAAGATCTTATAAAAGTGACTGTCCACTTTTTCATATCACAAAAGAAATGAATAGAGACGGAAAAAAAAGCATTTGGAGTCTTCTTGATCTTTGCTATGGACTTTCTTAGAAACACATTCTATAGACTCACAATCCGGGTTTTCTATTTGTACTTTTTCTCTATTAGATTTGCTTTCTTAATATCTGTTTCCTATGTTTGGTGATCAAATTTCTAATACTGGTATAATATACAGATCTGAAAACAGGCTTATTTGATAGTTTTAATTATATTTTTAAAGCAGTAATTTTCTACTGAGCTAAAGCAGAAAATGTCTGCATTATTATCCTGAAGCTGAATCTGAGCAGATGATTCCATACTGCCAGTGCTTATATAGATCCAGGCTAGTGGTTCTCAACTTTTATAATACTACAACCCTTTAATATAGTTCCCCATGTTGTTGTGACCCCCAACCATAAAATTGTTTTTATTGCTACTTCATAACTATAATTTTGCTACTGTTAATGAATCATAATGTAAATATCTGTGTTTTCTGATGGTCTTAGATGACCCTGCTAAAGGTTGTAGAGCCTGCAGCATTAAAAGGTTGAGAACCACTGATCCAGGAAGAGACTGGTAATGGAACAGGTCACTGTAAACTACTCAAACATGAAACTAGAACATCTAGTCAACCCCAGTTATTGAGTTGTACTTACCTCCCTCCTCAGGTGCTCTTATCTATTACAGTTGCACAGACAGCAGTTTTTATTCCAATATTAAAGTGTTATATGTTAAAGAATAGGAAGAGCAGATTCATATGAATTATCAGAGTCTGAATTATTCTGCAAGATTGATCATTAATATATTTTATTGTTAAATGAATGTCATTATCTCAAGTCTGATAAAAGTGAAAATTAGAGAATCCAAGATGGCGGCATAGGTAAACACCTACACTGCTGCCTCGCACAACAATTTCAAAAGAACAACTAAAAGACAGAACGGACAGCATCCAGACCAAAACAAAGATGGTTTAGTGGAAATTGCATAACTAGAAGGAAAGAGAGGGGCTCCCAGAGATCCAGAGGAGCTGCAAAAACCTGAGGTATGGAGATGCACGTGTGGAGAGAGCAGGTGCTAGAGTACCTGGCTGGCTTTCTCTGGCGGGAGGGAGATGGAGACACCCAACTGCAATGAGCCCCTTATCCTACGGCCCTGAGTCCCAGGTCCAGGTAAAACTCATATGGGGGCAGTTTGGACTGTGAAAAGGGAGAAGTGCACGGAAATTTGGAAAAGCTGGGAAAGGGCAGAAGTCTGGTGACGCGCACAGCACTGCACACAGAAGACTGACTGCTGATTGTGCCGCTGGCTTCTATGAGTGGGTGAGAGACAGAGCCTCCCAACTGTGTCACTTCTAACTCCACTAAACCCCAGTTTTGGGTGAGACCCTGGGGACCCAGATTCACATGGTCCTGGAGGGCAGGGAAGCCAGAAAGGCAGTGGTCTAGACGCACTGCGTGCACACAGAGGGACCACTCCAGTGATTACCCAGAGTCACATGAGATCCAGGGGCCATGGAGGATGGAGCTGACTGGAAGGCAAGGCAGTCTGTTAAGCCCTGAGACTCCACCCATCCCAAGCTCAACAGAGAGGCTTTTATAGTTTTGCAAGTCTTATAAGGCTGAATGCAACACAGAAGTTCTCCTGGCATAGTGAAAATGCGGATACAAAGGAACAGATCACAAAAGAAATAGAGGAAAACAAACAACTAGATATAGAGTTCAAAAACACACTTATAAAGTTTTTCAAGAATATCCTAGAATAGATGGATAAATTTAGTGAGACCCAAGAGGGGATGAAAAAGGACCAACTAGAGATGGAAAAGGACCAACTAGAGATGAAAAAGAACCAACTCAAAATTAAACATACACTGACTGAAATAAAAAAAATATTATACAGAGACCTAACAGCAAACTAAAGAAAGGCAAGAAGCAAGTCAAAAATTTGAAATATAAAAAGTCAGAAAACACTCAACTGGAAAAGCAAGAAGAAAAAAGAATCCAAAGTGTGAAGATAATGTAAGGAGCCTCTGGCACAGCTTCAAGAGTACCAACATCAGAATTGTGGGGGTGCCAGAAGAAGAGAGAGAGCAAGATATTGAAAACCTATTTGAAGAAATAATGACTGAAAACTTCCCACATCTGGTGAAAGAAATAGACTTACAAGTCCAGGAAACACACAGAATGCCATATAAAAAGAATCTAAAGAGGACTACACCAAGACACATCATAATTAAAATACCAAGAGCAAAAGACAAATAGAGAATATTAAAAGCAGCAAGAGAAAAACAGTTAGTTACCTACAAGGGAGCACCCATACAATTGTCAGCTGATTTCTCAATAGAAAGGATGCAGGCCAGATGGGAGTGGCAAGAAATACTCAATGTGATGAATAGCAAGAACCTACAACCAAGAATACTCTATCCAGCAAAGCTATCATTCAGAAATGCAAGGCAGATAAAGAGCTTCACAAATAAGAAAAAGCTAAAGAAGTTCATAAACACCAAACCAGTATTATATGAAATGCTGAAAGAAGAGGAAGAAGAAAAAGGTAAAAGATAAAAAAATATGAACAACAAATACATATCTATCAACAAGTGAATCTAAAAATTAACAGAATTAAAAATTTGATCAACAGAATAAACTGGAGCACAGAAAGGGAGTGGACTGATAAATCTCAGGGGGAAAGGAGTGAGTGGGGTGCAGGGAGAGACTGGACAAAAATCATACACCTATGGATGAAGTCAATGGGGTGAGGTGGGAGCTGGGTGGAGGGGAGCTATGGAGGGGAAAAAAGAGAAACAAGTGTAATAATCTGAATAATAAAGATTTAATTTTTAAAAATTCAACTAAGAATATATAATATAAAATTTTCCACTTCTATAATTCTCCAGGTTTTCAAAAATATTCCATATGATTTCTTTTATATATTGTCTAAGAGAGAAAGTGTTGTCCCATTTATAAAATAGCTTACCAAAAAATAAAAATATCCTGATATAAAGTATAAAAAATATTTGATCTTAGTTAACTTCCCACAACTCAATAGAGAGAAAGTATACAATGGATAAATATCAAAAATATTCAAAATAAAAGAAAAATGACTATGAAAAAAATGAAAATTAATTGCCTGTTTAATGGTGGTAGTAAATAAGTTGATATGTTTTAATATATTTGGTTACAAAATCAGCCCACCAATGGCTGTTGCCATATATTGACATTTATAAAAGGTGCCAATGACTAAAAGGTTTCCTATCAAACAATATGTTTTTAAAATATCAAAGTATTTAAGATAAGGGGAGTAAAAGCATATAGCTTTATTTTTAAAGTTTGAAAGCAATCTATTTGGGTTCCATTTATCCTAACAATCCACATAAACTTTTTTCACTTAGTTATTTTTGAATACATATAATTACATTATAAATCCAACCTTTATATGAAAGACAAAGAGGTAAAGATTATATTTAGAAGGCAGTTCCTCAATTATAATCTCCCATTTACAAATGATCAGTAGAAATTTAAGACCTGTTTTCCATATGAGATATGTCTCATTTATTTTACATTACATCTATAAAATTTTGGTGACAACCTAGAAAATTCCAATGTTATATATTAAGTTTAAAAAAGAGAGAAGTTTGTATTAGTGTCTTAGTTGTATACTGATTTTTAAAATATAGGAAATGGTGTGTTGAAAAGATGCATACAAAAATTGTAACATCTGATTTCTCTGTTGGATAGGATTTAAGTTGCTTCTCTATTAAATCTTTGTATACTTTTATCAATTAAATTTCATAGAATAACTGCAGTTTAGATGGTATTTTTATAAAGGGAAGAATATTTTTTAACAGAAATGAGGTGAGTAAGGGATACCTCTATGATAAGAAGCAAGGTATCCAAAGGGGGCTCAAAACCAGAGCACTCCTCCCACCCAAATAAGGTATTATTTTTCCTTCTCTTTTCTTTTCAATGAAATTTATACTGATAAGATATTTATTTATTTCAGAAACATTATATTTTAAAATTTCTCTGTGGAAATTTAGAAGAGGCAATAATAATTAGATAAAAATTATGGCTTCCTTCCTAAGACCTAACTTAGATCATCTGTGTGAACAGATCGGGAGTTTGTTGGTAGGGTCTGAGCAAGGGAAAAGGAGGTGTACTGTGAGGAATAGATCTGGGTGCTGGGACATACTGAGATGAGATTTTGGATGGAATGAATGTGTTGGAACCCAACACTGTCATTTTTTTATTGTGTAAAAAAATTACTAAATCCCACTTTTCTATTTCCTTATTTATAACATGATGTCAATTTAGTACCCACACCACAGAGTTGTGGTTATAATAAAATAACACCTTTAAAACATTTATAATTATTTTTTCACATAGTAAGAGCTTAAAATTGTTAGCAATGCAAAGTATATCCAAGTGTTTAGGAGTCAGTAGAAAAGTATATATCCAACTGGAGATATATGCAGAATGGAGGTATAAAAATGTGATTTTTAAAAATTAAATATTCTAAGAAGGTATTTAAATAATTTTGGACCCAAGAAAGGGTGGATGGGAGAGTAATTATCTTCATTATCCTCCTCATTCTCTTGTTCCCCAAGTAGCAGGGGTTCTGCTGTCAAGAATCAAGACTAGTCTGATTAGCATTGATTAAATAGTATGATTTATCTGTGGATTAGCCTGGGAACCTAACAGCTATATTCTATAAAAAAAATATGTTCCTGGTGACAAATAGCCATCTACAAATGAACATTTGAAATATACTCTTTTACAAATTGACCTTCATATTTTATTGTATCTTATTTGCCATTTACTTAACAAATGCATTTTAAAATGGCATTGATATATATTCAATTGTAAGCTAGAGAATCAATAAGGAATAAGCAAATAACAATTATGGAATATAGTGTCAAAAGAATTTCACAAATAAAAATTGGTTAACAAGTGTTCTCAATGAGCAAAAGCCAGATAATATTTATTTTTATTGTTTGTTTTTGTCAGCCCTAGTTTAACATTTAGAAAATTAACTATATTTATTAATATATTCCATTGTATTGCCCACATCTCATATGCACTTGAAGTTGAGAAAATAAGTAACATTTCAGAACAAATAGCTATCTACCTGATAACTGAAAATCAATCAGTGCCTGACTGATGTACTTATATTAAAAACTGGACAAAAATTTTAATCAACATATTTTGTAACTAGAGAGAAGGGCAAAATAAAAGAAAAATATGTACATTCTTGTTTTTCATGAATTACTGTCATAGCACAGAATGTTACAAATATGGACAAAGTAGCTATGCTTCTAAGAGAACAATAGGAGGAATTAATTTATCTCAACCATATTCAAATTCCATCAATGATTTATGACCATTTATGAGAAAAAAATATCAATTTCCAAACTTATATTTAATATTTACAACTACGTAAATTAGGCTGTCTCAGAAAAGTGTAGCAGAGGTCTTTATCATCTTGATTCTGATAGACTGCATAGGTATTACTTTAAAATGATAGATTGGCAATGAGAATATTATTTTCTACTTTAATCTATCGTATTCATTTGGAAGCATTAATTCTTTTAAAGAAAATTATATATGCAATCCAATCTTGTCATCTTGGCTCTATTTAATGGGATGTTCTATTTAAATGTGAGGACATTTTGATCTCATTCTGAAGTTTCTATCTACTATCTATCAAGAGGATAAAGTTTGAACATTTTCCATTGTGGATTCTGTTCCAAAATTTT
>JAAGEH010000393.1:39160663-39178033 GCA_011751065.1 Lasiurus cinereus | reverse complement strand
AAAAAGAGAGAGAGAGAGAGAGAGAGAGAGAGAGAGAGAGAGAGAGAGAGAGAGAGAGAGAGAGAGAAAGAGAACACTGAAGGAAGTTGTGATCTTTCTTTTCACAGGGTCTTTTAGCAAGAGGATAAAATACTTACCTCAAGGGAAAACTAAGTCAAAGGATCCATTTCTCCTTTATTTTGAACCATTTTGCTCAGAGGCTCTAAGCCATAAACTGTCACAACCTCCACAATGTTCCAATTGATGGTAGTAGGGTTCCTTTGCACATACTATTTCTCAGCTCTCATTAAAATAATATGAACTAAGTAAATCAGCTTACTTTAAGATCTTGGATTAGTCTTGACTGCTTCAAATTGAATTGTGGAAGTATTCTCAATAAATTATTTTTATTTTTGAAATTTCTGTATGAAAGATATGAAAAATATTCTCTTTTTTTTAAGTAAAAGCCTTTTTGTTAGTTTGTTCTTTATTTTTTTATTGTGTTACATGTATACATATCTCCCCATTGCCCACTCCCTCCCAGGAATACCCCAACCCCCCAGTGTCTATGTTCATTGGTTATGCTTATATGTATAGATACAAGTCCTTTGATTGATCTCTTATCTACCCCACCTCTCCTTAATCTTCCGGCTATAATTTCACAGTCTGTTTGATGCTTTACTGCCTCTGTATCTATCCTTTTGTTCATCAGTTTACAATGTTCTTTATTATCCACAAATCAGTGAGATCATGTGCTGTTTCTCCTTCATTGACTGGCTTATTTCACTAAGCATAAGGCTCTCCAGTTCCATCCAGGTTGCTGCAAATGGTAAGAATTCCTTCTTTTTAATGGCAGCATAGAATTCCATTGTGTAGATGTAGCACAGTTTTCTGATCCACTCATCTGCTGAGGGGCATCTAGGCTGTTTCCAAATTGTAGCTATTGTAAATTGTGCTGCTATGAACATAGGGGTGCATAAATCCATTCTGATTGGTGTTTCTACTTTCTTAGGATATTAAGAGTGGGATTGCTGGGTCAAATGGGAAATCCATTTTTAGTTTTTTAAGAAAATTCCATACTGTTCTCCACAGTGGCTGCACCAGTCTGCATTCCCACCAACAGTGAACAAGAGTTCCTTTTTCTCCACATCCTCACCAACACTTGTTATTTGTTGATTTGTTGATGATTGCCATTCTGACAGGTGTAAGATGGTATTGCATTGACATTTTGATTTACATCTCTCGGATAATTAGTGACTTTGAACATGTTTTCATGTGTCTCTTGGCCTTCCTTCTGTCATCCTTTGAAAAGGTTCTATTTAGGTCCATTGCCCATTTTTTTATTGGATCATTTATCTTCCTTTTATTAAGTTGTATAAGTTGGCTGTAGATGATGGAGATTAAATCTTTATCAGTGATAACATTCTCCAATACAGTGGTCTTTCTTGTTGTTTTGTTGATGGTTTCTTTTACTGTACAAAAGCTTTTTATTTTGATGTAGTCCCATTCGTTTATTTTTTCTTAAGCTTCCATTGCCTTTGGAGCAGTATCAGTGAAGAAGTTCTTTTGGCATATGTCTGAGATTGTGCTGCCTGTGGATTCCTCTGTTTTTATGGTTTCCCTTCTAATGTTTAAGTCCTGTATCCATTTTGAGTTTATTTTTGTATTTGGTGTAAGTTGGTGATCCAATTTCATTTTATTGCATGTATCTGTCCAATTTTCCCAACACCATTTGATGAAGAGGCTATCTTGACTCCATTGTATGTTCATGCCTCCTTTGTCAAATATTAGTTAAGCATAGTGGTTTGGGAGGATATCTGGATTCTCTATTCTATTCCATTGGTCCATAGGTCTGTTCTTTTGCCAGTACCAGGCTGTTTTGAGAACAGTTGTTTTGTAATATAGCTTCAAATCTGTTATTAAGATCCCACCTACTTTATTCTTCTTTCTCAGAATTGCTGTGGCTATTTGTGGTCTCTTTTTTTTTGTTGTTCCAGATGAATCTATGAAGAATTCTTTCTAGGTCTGTGAAATATGTCTCTGGTATTTTAATGGGTAATGCATTGAATCTATAGATTTCTTTGGGTATCATGGACATTTTAATGATGTTGATTCTCCCAATCCATGAGCATGGTATGCTCTTCCATCTGTTAACATCTTCCTCTATCTCTTTTTTCAGTGTCCTGTAGTTTTCTACATATAGGTCTTTTACCTCTTTAGTTAGGTTTATTCCTAGGTATCTTAATTTTATTGGTGTGATGGTAAATGGGATTGCTCTTTTAGTCTCTCTTTCTGAAATTTCACTATTAGTGTATAGAAATGCCACAGACTTCTTAGCATTGATTTTGTATCCTGCTACATTGCCAAATTTATTAATTAAGTCAATTAGTTTTGGAATGGAGTCCTTTGGGTTTTTTATGTACAATATAATGTCATCTGCAAATAAGGACAGCTTTACTTTTCTTTTCCAATTTGGATGCCTTTTATTTCTTCTTCCTGTCTAATTGCAATGGCTAATACTTCCAGTACTATGTAGAACAGGAGAGGTGAGAGTGGGCTTCCCTGTCTTGTTCCTGTTCTTAGGAGAAATGGTTTTAGTTTTTGCCCATTGAGTATGATGTTAGCTGTGGGTTTATCATATATGGCTTTTATGATGTTGAAGTATGATCCTTCTATTCCCACTTTGCTGAGAGTTTTAATCAAGAAAGAGTGTTGGATTTTGTCAAATGCTTTTTCTGCATCAATTGATATAACTATGTGATTTTTATCTCTCAATTTGTTTATGTGATGTATCATATTTATTGATTTGTGGATATTGTACCATCCCTGCATTGCTGGAATGAATCGTACTTGGTCATGGTATATGATCTTTCTGATGTACTGCTGGATCCGATTTCCTAGAATTTTGTTGAGGATTTTGGCATCTATGTTCATGAGAGATATTGGCCTATAATCTTCTTTCATTGTGTTTTCTTTATCTGGTTTTGGTACTAGGGTGATGCTGGCTTCATAGAAGGGGTTTGGAAGAGTTCCTTCCTCTTGAATGTTTTTGAATAGTCTGAGGAGGATAGGTTTTAATTCTTCCTTGAATGTTTGGTAAAACTCTCAAGTGTAGCCATCTGGTCATGGGCTTTTATTTGCTGGAAGCTTTTAGATAACTGCTTCAATTTCTTCCATAGTTATTGGTCTATTGAGATGTTTAGATTCTTCCTGGTTGTGCTTTCGAAGGTTATATTTTTCTGGGAATATGTCTATTTCTTGCAGGTTGTCCAATTTGTTGGAATAGAGTTGTTCGTAGTATTTGTTAACAATCATTTGTATTTCAGTGGGGTCTGTTGTTATTTCTCCTCTTTCATTTCTGATTTTGTTTATTTGGGTCTTCTCTCTTTGTTTTTGGTGAGCCTGGTTAGAGGTCCATCAATCTTGTTTATCCTTTCCAAGAACCAGCTCTTGGTTTTGTTGATTTTTTGAATTGTTTCTTTGGTCTCCATGTTGTTTATCTCCGCTCTGATCTTTACTATTTCCTTCCTTTTGCTTACATTGGGCTATTCTTTTTGTTCTCTTTCTAACTCTTTGAGTTGTAGTGTTAGGTAATTTATTACCATTGTTTCCTGTTTTTTGCAGTAGGCTTGTAGGGCTATGAACTACCCTCTCAAGGTTCTTTTCACTGTGTCCCATAAATTTTGTATTGTTGTGTTGTCATTGTCATTTGTTGTCATGATGTTTATTATTTCTTCCTTGATCTCTTTGGTTACCCAGTTGCTGTTTAATAGCATGCTGTTTAGTCTCCATGTGTTTGATTTATTTTTATTATTTTTATTATAGTTAATTTCCAGTTTTATGCCACTGTGGTCTGAGAAAATGCTTGGTATAATTTCTATCTTCTTGAATTTGAAGAGACTATTCTTATGACCCAACATATGATCTATCTTTGAAAATGACCCATGTGCACTAGAGAAGAATGTATATTCTGTGGCTTTGGGGTGAAATGCTCTGAAGATGTCAATTAATACCATCTGGTCTAGTGCGTCATTTAGGATTGATGTTTCTTTGGTGATTTTTTGTTTAGAGGATTGTCCAGTGGTGACAGTGGGGTATTAAAGTCTCCTACTATGATTGTATTGCTGTCAATCTCTCCCTTAATACCCTCCAGGAGTTTTTTTATGTATTTAGGTGCTCCTATTTTGGGTGCGTATATGTTTACCACCCAACATATTGGATTGTTCCCTTTAGTATTATGAAGTGGCCGTCTTTATCTCTTGTTATGTGCTTCACTTTGACATCTAATTTGTCAGATATAAGTATTGCAACCCCAGCTATTTTTTTTTCTTTCCATTTGCCTGAAATACCATCTTCCATCCCTTCACCCTCAATCTGTGTGCATCTCTTTTCCTGAGGTGGGTTTCTTGTAGAAAGCAAATATGTGGATCTTGTTTTCTTATCCAATTGATTACCCTATGTCTCTTGATTGGAGCATTTACTCCATTTACATTTAAAGTTATTATTGATAGGTATTTATTTGTTGCATTTTTAGTCTTTAGCCCAGAGTTCCTTCTTTGCTTCCTATTCATTTTTATTACAGCAGACGCTTTAACATTTTTTGCATTGCTGGTTTGGTGGTAATATATTCCCTTAGTCCTTTTTTGTCTGTGAAGCTTCTGATTTCACCTTCAATTTTGATTGAAAGCCTTGCAGGGTACAATATTTTTGGATTCAGAACTTCCTTTGCATGACTTTATATATTTCATTCCATTCCCTTCTGGCCTGATGAGTTTCTGTTGAGAAATCAGTAGCTAGTCTTTTGGGGGTTCCTTTGTCGGTAAATTTCTGTTTTCTCTGCTGCTTTTAAGATTCTTACTTTGTCATTGATGTTTGCCAATTTAATTATAATGTGCCTTGGTGTCGGTTTTCTGGGGTTCATTTTGCTTGGGACTCTGTGAGCTTCTTGGATTTGTGTGGGTTTTTTCTTTCCTATATTGGGGAAATTTTCTGTCATTATTTCTTCAAACAGGTTCTCTAATCCTTGCTCAGTTTCCACTCTTTCAGGAACCCCAATTATGCGGATGTTGTTTTGTTTCATGTTATCCCAAAGTTCCCTTAGGCTCTCCTTTTGCTTTTTAACTTTTTTTTTCTAGAAGCTGCTGTACTTGGGAATTTTTTCCTACCTCGTATTCTAGCTCACTGATGCGGTCCTCTGCTTCTTCTAGTCTACTTTTGATGCTTTCTATTGAGTTCTTTATAGCAGTGATGTCATTTTTCATTTCTTCTTGATTATTCTGTATTTCTTCTATGTTCTTCTGAATCTTCTTGCTTCTGCATTTCTTCTATCTTCTTCTTCATTTCCTCTTGAGTCTTCTTCATTTCCTCTTGGCTCTTAATCACATTGTTGATTTTCTCTTCCATTCTTTCATCTACCTTATGATCATTTCTCTGAACTCTTTCTCTGGCAGGCTTATTTCTGCTTCTATTTCCTTTACTTCCTTTTCTGGTGATACCTGCCTTTCTGTCTTATGTGGGCTGTTTCTTTTTCTGCTCATGGTCTTTCTTATTCAGGTGTCTGGTTATATAGTTCTCTCTCCTACGTTGATTAAAAGGCACAAACTACAACACGACCAGGTACAGCACACAAGGCACTGAACAGAAATGTATTTAGGATGTTAATAATCCTAAATAATGTGACCACCAATGAAAGACATATTAGGGGTAGGTAGAGAAATTTGAAGAGGAAAATGAAGAATAACGAAAAGAAAGAAATTCCAAAATCAAATTGGGAGAGGGAGAAGAAAAAATAAATGAACAAAAAATAAAATAAAATAAAATAAATAAAAAGGAGAAGATGAAGAAGAAAAGATAAAGAGAAAATGTCAGAGAGAAAAGAAAGAGGATAAGAGAGAAAGGGGGAACAAAATATAGATGTCAGGAGAAAACACCAATAGAATAGTCACTAATCCCAACAAATGCCGGCAACCAGTACCTGGAGATTAATACAAACTACAAATAACAACTGGTATGGCAAGAGGCAAGAGAAAAGAGAGGTAAAAAACAAACCAAAATAAAGCAAATAAAAAGCAAAATAAATCAAGTAGAATAAGCTAAAACATTCTCACCAAAAAAGTACAAAAAATGGATATAATCACCATTCAGGCAAACAGCAACAAAAGGACATAGCGCGAAACAACTTTTTGGATTGTGAATTCAAGAAGAGAGAGGTTTGTATGAACTTGGAGTAGGGGATTTGAAATTATATATATAAGTGGGGTGAAATTTTAACCAGCTAAAGAGACAGAATAGGGAGAATCTAAAGTTGGAAAAGGGAAAGAGAAAACAAGACAACAAAATGGGGAATGTTAGGAGGAAAGTGTTGGCATAAAGGTAGAGTTGAGATAGAGTAAAATTATGCTAAAGAAAAGATGAAAATAGAATGTAGAACTCTAATCCCGAAGTAAAATAAAGGTAAAACAAAATGACAGTTGTTTTTTTCCAAAAAGGTAAAATAGTAGTAGTAATGATACTAGTTGAAAACAAAAATGTAATAATTAAAAAGGTAAAATCAATTGAGGAGGAATGAAAAAAAATAGTTTTTTAATTAAAATATGCAAAAATGAAAAAAAATATAAAATAAAATATGAAATTTGAAAAAAAAATAGAATAGTCATTCACTTCCACTATTATTCTGCTTGGCACTTCTGTTTCCCAGTTGGGAGGGTATTTCAGTTCCCTGTGTTCCACTGTGAGTTGTGTTTTAATCTCTTTATTCTTTTGTGGTTATGTGAAAATCAATTTGTTCGTCATCCACTGGGTGGCAATGTTTCCAAATTGACCTCTGAGACTAAGTACAGGACCTCTCCAAGCTGTGCTCAGATCCTACTACTCTGTGCTTCTCAAAACTGGTTTGTGGGGATTTTGCAGCCTGGACACTGTAATAACTCCCAGGCTATCCCTCTGCCTCAGATAAAAACGAGTCGTTTTCCAGAGCTCCCCTCTGTCAACAGCTCTGAGAGTTTGCCTCCATACTTAGGGATCACGCCCTGCCTTACCTCAGCGGACCTCTCCAGAGGCAGCTTTCCCGCAGCCTGGTTCCCACAGTGTGCGCGTCTCTGTTCTGAGGGACAGGAGACCTCACTTTATCCCAGGCGAAATCTGACCTTTCCACGTGCCCTGTGGATCTCCTCTGAGACTGCGTGTCTGCACCCTGCGCCAATTGGAGAGTTGTGTTCTGGGTCCCCGGCTGTTCAGTGAGTGCTTCAGCACAGCCTACAGACCGCCTCAGACATCCACCTCCCTCTGCAAGATGGCGCAGTCTCTGCGTTTGTGCTGTTGGCTCCGGCAAACAAAAATCGTGTGCCAGTGGGGCTGCCTGGCCAGGAGAGCCCAGTCCAGCAGTCCCCCACCTTCTACTGGAGGATAGCTGACTCTTAACTTGCCAACAAAGACTCCCAGTGCGACTCTCAGCTGCTCTCTCTCCCTCTGCCCAGCAACAAAGCTCCACACGCATCTGTGTACTCTGCCACCATTTCTGATCCCCCAAATATTCTCTTTTTAAGAGAGATGAATGGGGAGAGAGAGAGATATTAAAATGAGAAATAAACATCCATGTGTTGCCTCTGTATGCACCCTGACCTGACCAGGATCGAACACACAATATAGATTTGTGCCCTGAACTGGAATTGAATTCACCATCTTTTGGTATACAGGATGATACACCTACCACCTGAGCCACACCAGCCAAGGAACAACCATTTTTTTTGTACCCATTCAAAGAAGAATATATTTAATATGGAAAGAGAGTGAAATATTTTAATAAAATAAAATTTGACTATAACCAATGACTAAAGTCAAGAATTATTGTTTTAATGCGTATGTGTATATACATGTACAATCCTATCTAATAAAAGAGTAATATGCAAATTTACTGTCACTCTAATACACAAGATGGCTGCCCCCATGTGTACACAGATGTCGAGCAAGGGAGGGCAGTTGGAAGGGACCAGTCCTGCAAGGGAGGGCAGTTATGAGTGGACGATCAGGCCATAAGGGGAGGACAGTTAAGGGTGACCATGCTGGCAGAGGAAGGAAGTTAGGAGTAACTGGGCCTGCAGGGAAGGGCAGTTTAGGGGAACAGATCTGCAGGAGAGGGCAATTAAGGGTTACCAGGCCTGCAGGGGAGTGCAGTTAAAGGTGACCAGGCCTGAGGGGGAGGGCAGTTAGGTGCAATCAGTCTAGCAGGGGAGAGTTAGGAATAATCACGCTGGCAGCGGAGTTGTTAGGGGGTGATCAGGTTGGCAGGCAGAAGTAGTTAGGGGCAATTAGGAAGGCAGGCAGGAGAGCAGTTGGGAGCCAGCAGACCTGTGTTGCAGTCAGACACCTCTCAAGGGGTCCCAGATTGGAGACGGTGGAGGCTGGGCTGAAGGACACCCCCTGTGCATGAATTTTGTGCACCAGGCCTATAGCCTATATTACAAAAGGCCTGTGGCTCTAATGTTGTAATGATCAAAGACTGGTGCGGGAGGGCAGGGCTATGAGATCTCCTGTGTGTGTTTCTAGTTTTTATATATTACAAGCTAAAAAGAAAAAAAAAAAGTAATTTATAATTCTGTATAAAGCATAAGAAATATTGAATAACAAATATTGTTAATTTAAATGTTCTATATTAAAGGGGTTTAGCCTAGTAGAATTCTCCCAAAAAAGTTTGTTTTATATTTTGCATATATATATATATATATATATCAAGTAAAATAGTTTGTAATCATAAAACATTATATTTTGCTAGATAAAGACATTTTTTATTACAAAACAAAAACAGAATTGACTAATATGTACAGATTTCTTTATACAGTGGTACCTCGAGAAACGAGTGCCCTAACATACGAGATTTTTGAGATACGAGCTTTCCAGCGAGCGATTTTTGCTTTGAAATATGAGCAACGGTTGAGATATGAGTAATCGCGCTGATCAGCCGGCTCCACACGACCCACCAGTTTACGATGAATCGAGCATTTCATAGTTTCCCACACCTCAAGGTTACAGAACAAATTAAACTGGTATCTCGAGGTATCACTGTATTTTCACAGAACTGAATTAAAATAAAAATTTTAAGTTTTGATGGTATATGGTGAACAACTATCAAAAAGACAATTTAAGCATACTTAGCAAATTTTTGTTTGGATCACACTAAGATTATATTAAAGTGTAATGCTTACTCATAAAAGCTTAGTGAAATTAAATTAATAAGCATCAAGATACTGTGTTGTGAAGATGTAATCAGAACTGAGAAGAAATTTCATGACTTAAAGAACATAGAATATGAATCCAGGATATCTAATTACCAACACAATGATTTGCAACCGTAAGTACAGTGGTACCTCGAGATACGAGTTTAATTCGTTCCTTAACCTTGCTCATAATTCAAGTTGCTCCTATCTCAAAACAAATTTCCCCATTGAAATCAATTGAAATGCCATTAATCCATTCCAGCCCCCAAAATGCCACCCCAGTTGTTCTTGTTACGTGTTTTTGAATAAGAAAAATGTATTTATAAATGACAAATATTGTATAAAAACATAATAAAAGAGAATGTAAAGGAACAAACTGGTTTTATAAAGTGTATTTACCTACTTGTTACACTCTTAATCCTACACTTTATCCCAAAACTGAATGTAACTTAGCTAATCTTCACTGAAGTTAATTGCTACTGGTCTTTGCATTTTTGGCCGATTTCAAAAAAAACGTGTCCAATGAGGTTTGCCTCTTCCTCCCTTTCACAATGTTTCTGAAATGGGTGAGGCAAGTTTCATTGAACAGCTCAGATGCACGACCAGTAGCAACTTTTTCGGGGTGTTTTTTTTTTCCAAGAAGTGTGACACCCTCTCCCACATTCCTAAGATGTCCTTTATCTCACTTATAGAGATCTCCTCCACCTCTGGCTCCTCCTCAAAACCAATTTCTTGGAGAACCTCCGCATGTTGCTCAGACTTCAACTCTTGTAACTCCTCCTTGGTGAGTTCCAGAGAGTGCTCCTCGAGGACCTTATTCACACCTCTCTCATCCACCTCCAGGCCCATGGATTTTCCCAGAGGCACTATGTATCTACTCCTCCACTGGCACCTAGCCTTTGAATCCTTCCAAGGTCCTTTCAGCTACGGCCTCAGGCCACAGCTTCTTCCATGCAGAGGTCAAAGTCCTCATTGTAACACCCAGCCAGGCCTGATCAATAATTCTGAGGCATATCAAGATGTTAAAGTGGTTCTTCCAGAACTCTCCAAGGGTGAGGTTTGTGTTCTCCATCACCTCAAAACAGTGCTAGAACAGGTGCTTGATGTACAGCTATTTAAAATTAGAAATCACCTCCTGATACATGGGCTACGGGATAGGAGTGGTGTTGGGAGGTAGGTAGACAACCTTTATAAACTTGAACTCTTCGAGGAGTTCATCTTCGAGGTTCGGTGGGTGAGCAGGAGCATTGTCGCATTGTCGAGGACGAGGAGGGCTTGCATGGTTAGTTTGTTTTCCTGTAGATATTTCTTAACAGAAGGGCCGAAAACCAGGTTTACCCACTCCACAAAGAACTGCCTGGTGACCCATGCCTTTGGGTTTGCGCTCCACATAACTTGCAGTTTATCTTTTAAAATCTTATGTGACTTAAAAACTCTGGGGTTTTCTGAATGGTATACTAGCAGAGGCTTGATCTTGCACTTGCCACTCGCATTGGCGCACAGTGCGAGAGTTAGCCTATCCTTCATGGGTTTGTGGCCTGGCATCGCCTTCTCCTCTGCCATTATATAAGTCCTATTCGGCATCTTCTTCCAGAAAAGCCCTGTCTTGTCACAGTTGAAGACTTGCTGGGGGATATATCCTTTGGCCTCTATCAGTTCGGAAAAAGTTTTGAGGTAATCCTCAGCTGCCTTCACATCTGAACTTGTTGCCTCACCATGCTTGACGATAGAGTGAATGCCAGACCTTTTCCTGAAGTTATCAAACCAGCCTCTACTGGCTTTAAATGAGTCTTTCGATGCTTCGTCCGTGGAAGATCGTGGGTTCTGCTCCAGCAAATCACCATAAATCACTCACGCCTTCTCGCATATGATGCCCTGTGTTAATGTATCTCCTTTAAGCTGCTTCTCCCTCACCCACACCATCAGTAGATTCTCCATCTTTTCATGGAGAGAGCTATGGAGCTTAGAAATTATTGTAACACCCTTAGCTGGCGTTATACCCTTTATCAACTCCTTCTGTTTAAGCACAGTGCATATCATTGAAGTACTATGCCCATATTGCCTAGCCAAGTCAGCCACTCGCACACCTTGCTCATATTTTTCTATGATTTCACACTTTAATTCAATAGACATCATCCTCTTCTGAGCACTGACCTTTCCACTCACTTTCTTCGGACCCATGGTTATAAAAAGAAATGTGATAAAGTATGTAAATGCACAAAAAGATGCTTCGACAATGAGGTAAACAAGTACACTGACTGAGGCATGGGAAACTATGAGACGCTCGAGTCTCGGTAAACTGGTGGGTCGTGTGCAGCCAGCCGATGCAAGCGATTACTCGTATCTCAAATGTTGCTCGTATTTCAAAGCAAAAATTGCCTTCTCAAGGGCTCAGCTCGTATCTCAAAAACCTCTTATGTTAGGGCACTCATAACATAGGATGTTTTTGAGAGAAGAACCATTGAGCGAGCTATTTTTGTTTGAAATACGAGCAACATTTGAGATACGAGTAATTGCGTGGATCGGCCAGCTGCACAGGACCCACCAGTTTACCACAATTCAAGCGTCTCATAGTTTCCCACGCCTCAAGGTTTCGGAACGAATTAAACTCGTATCTTGAGGTACCATTGTATTCAGATTACTGGGATGACAACAGCTTTATTGTCAGCACACAAAAAAGTGAAAACACAACACTATCCTAAAAATAAATGTTCATCCATTTAATATTCTGGAGAAATGAAATTACTTTTCTAAAAGATGTTCCCACTCATTTTTATATTATTTTTAATTATATATGAAATAAATTACCTCTTTCTGACAATCTCATGACTTTCTACACATGATATATTTTTTTCCTTACAAGAAAAGTATACTTTCTTACAAGTACACTTTCTCACTATACTTTCCTTACAAGAAAACAAGTGTTATACTTTTTATTAATTACTGTCTAACTGGAATCAAAATGTCAAAGGGATCTAATTACTAAATAACAGAAATTAGAAATGGGATAAATTTTCACTTATCTGGCTTAACAATGAAACAGATATTTCAAAACATATACCCACACAATGGGCATTTCTATTTGTATTTGGAATGCATTATTAAAATCAATTTGTATCACATAACTAATGACTGAAGGAGTTGGCACAAATCCACTATGAATGATAATGGGAAATTAGCCTGGGAGTCGATTTGCAGAATATTGGCTGTTTGTCCCTCTCATTAAAGTGAATGTTTCTGTAGAAAGGTTGAAAGGTGCAAAATGTTCTTGGTGGATGGCTCTAAATAATCAAAAGTTCAACATAAATTTGGAACCACTTTCTCAAGAACCCATACAAGATAATATGGAAATAAGTGTGATTGGGGGAAAGGGGGAACCACATTTTTCTTTTACTATTGTCTTTTACTTTAAATTACATTTAACATTTAATATTATAGTAGTTTCAGGTGTGCTGTGTAGGAGTTAGACAATCATATAAATTTATGAAGTGATCCCCCCAATAATTCTAGTACCCACCTAGCACCATACATAGTTATTACTATGGCCTGGTTCACAAAATTCATGCATGGGTGTGTGTGTGTGTGTGTGTGTGTGTGTGTGTGTGTGTCCCTCAGCCCAGACTGCACCTTCTCCAATCTGGGACTGCTGGGTCCCAACCATTCGCCTGCCTGCCTGCCTGATTGCCCCTAACTGCTTCTGCCTGCCAACCTGATCACCCCTTAATCACTCTCCTGCCAGCCTGGTCACTTCTAAGAGTGCTCCCCTGCAGGCCTAGTCATCCCCAACTGCCCTCCCCTCCTGGCCTGGTAACCCCTAACTGCCCCCCTTGCCACCTGCTTGCCCCTAACTGCCCTCCCTTGCAGGTCTAGTTGCCCCTAACTGCCCTTCCCTGCAGGCCTGGTCCTCCCCAACTGTTCCCCCATACAGGCCTGGTCACCCCCAACTGCCCTCCCCTGCTGGCCATCGTGTGGCAGCCATCTTGTGTCCACATGAGGGCAGCCATTTTTGACCACATGGGGGTGGCCATTTTGTGTAATAGATTGATGGTCAATTTGCATTTTACTCCTTTATTAGATAGGCTTATTGACTCTATTCTGTATGCTGTACTCTACATCCCTCTGACTCTTTTGTAATTACCGATTTGTACTTCTTAATCTCTTCACCTTTTCATCTACTCTGGCAATCCTCAGTATTTTCCTCTGTATCTATGAATCTGTTTAAAGAAGGCTTTTTAACTAATAGGTGATTAGAAGTATTTTAAAAATAATATTTAATAATAAACTATGTATAAAATGCATCTTGGTTTTCCTCTTTTATGTGCATTTTGAAAAAAAAAAATCTAAACAGAGTGCTCTAACATGCACTTCTAAGTCCTGTCTACCTATTCTGTTCTGCCTTAAAATCTTGGCTGTTTGTCCCTATCTCAAGTCCCTGTTGGCTTCATGTCTGATGATCCTCTGGAATTCCAGGATTCATAGTATTCTTGGTTCCTTGCCTCTACAGAATCATGCTATAGGTAAGTTTACCATTTCATAGTGAATCCTCCTTTTATTTTGTCCAATAGTCCAAGACTGGAAAACTATTTAATTCAACAAATAGGAGAAAATAGGAGAAGTCATGTTCAAAATGTCCTGTTAAAGACTCAAAGACTAAAAAAAAAAACCACATCTCTCTCTCTTTTCCCAGTCTGTCTGCCTTTCTCATACACACACATTCAAACATGGGAGGTTACTGTGTTGCATATTTTTTGCTTTCTCAGTTCCATTTTCTGTCTTTCTACATCCTGTTTTGCTCTGTGTTCTAGGGAGCTAGGTTATGAAGACTGACTCTATGGGAACCTTTTCCTTTTGCCTTTGGATTTGGTTTTAGCCAAAGGGAGATAATGGGATAAGTTTGGAAAATAGAAGGAAAATTAGGTGAGAATATATATGTCTCTAACTTCTATTATAAGTCATCACTCTTCCAAAGGACACAGATATTATGTAATGTTTTGGTCTATTCAGTGACAATCTCAGGGAACTCCTAATTATCTCCACCATTTTCCCCTTCAGACTGTAAGTGGTAATACTTTCTTTTCCTTGCTAGTAGTCTTAGGCTATTTGTTTTTTATTTGTTTATTTTTGTTAGGGGAGGGTGGTTCTTTTATCTTAGATTCTACCTGCTACTTTCAAATTAACTATTTTATTAAACCTGCTTCAATGATAAGCCAGAAATCTGACTGAGTAGTCCTTAGCAAAAATCTCTTTCTGACCATGTTTTCCTTCTGGTTTTCTTACCTCTTTCCATATCTCCTCACAGAGGGCCCTTTTCTCCTTTTATTAGGTAATTAAAACCTACTGCTTTTAAGGATAGTATACCAAAGATTCCCTTCTTGTACATGTGTGATATGTAGTGCAAAGTAATCTCAGAAGGATATTATGGCTGAGATTTTTGTTTGTTTGTTTGTTTTTATTTTTTAACAGAACATACATCTCTCCCAAGGACAAACTATGATTCTCCTAGGTAGTAAAACAGAATCTCATTAGCAAGTCAATAATTTCCTAAAAGCACAGTATAGACAAATCTATATAGATATGGCTTAATACACTATTTCTAGAATCTTGTTACTTCTTCTTTCTCATCTTTCTGTTTCTAGCCTGGGAACAATAATTGCACCATACATAAGAAATGTGATTAATTTTAATGTGTTTCTAAACAACATAATGCCCACCGCTGAGCAATTTTTTTGAACAAAAGTAAATTCAACAACTAATATTTCATGTGCTAAAAAAATTAATCTTGACACATGTTACACACTTCACAAAAAATTGACTTATATTTAGGATATAAACCTAACCGCAAACCTCCTGGAAGATAACATAGGAGAAAATCTGGGTGACCCTGGGTATGACAATGAATTTTGAGATACAACATGAAACATACTACCCATGAAATAAATAACTGATAAGTTGGGCTTCATTTAAAAAAACAATAAAAGCAAAAAAATCTCACCCAAAAAACAAAAGAACTTCTGCTCTGAAAAAGACACCAGCAAAGAAATGGTAATACAAGCCATACACACACTGGGGCAAAATATTTGCAAAATACATATCTGATAAAAGACTGTTATCCAAAATATACAAAAAAAAATTATTAAAACTAAACAATAAAAAAACAATTTTTTTTCAAAATGAGCCAAAGATATGAACAGATACTTCCTCAAAGAAGATATACAGATGGATTATAAGCATATTAAAAGATGTTCCTTGCCCGCCTGTGCCTGCATTGCTCAGTGGGTGAGCTTCAATCTATGAACCAGGAAGTCACTGTTTGATTCCAGGTCAGGGCACATGCCTGTGTGTGGCTTCATCCCCAATGTGGGACCTGCAGGAGGCAGCTGATCAATGATTCTCTCTCATCATTGATATTTCTCTCTCTCTCCCCTTTTTTTTTGAAATCAATAAAAATATATTTTCAAAAAAGATGCTCCACATCATATGTCATTAGGGAATCCTATGTAATAAAAGGCTAATATGCAAATCAACTGAATGGTGGAATGATTGGTAGCTATGGCATGCATTGACCTGGGGGGAAAGGGAGGGCGGCAGATGCTCACTGCAGAAGATGCCCCTGTTGGTCAGTGTTGTCCCACAAGGGGAGCACCAATCAACCAGAAGCCGAGCTCACTGCTGGCGAGTACAGCAGTGGTGGCAGAGACCTCTCCTGCCCCTGTAGCAGTGCAAGGATGTCCGATTTCTGGCTTAGGCCCTTTCCTTGCAGGGAGCAGGCCTAAGTTGTCAGTTGAACATTCCCTGAAGACTCCTGGACTGTGAGAAGGTGTAGGCTGGGTTGAGGGACCTGTGAGTGCATAAATTTCATGCACCAGGCCATTAGTAGTAAAATAAAACAATAATGAACTACCACTACAAAACTATTAGATTGGACTTCCAAAAAACAAACAAACAAACAAACAAACAAACAAAAAACAACATTGCTTATACCAAATGCTGACAAGAATATGGAAATCACATTCATTGGTAGTGGGAACACACAATGATAAGGCCACTTTTGGAGATAATTTAATAGCCTGAGGGTTGTTGTTTCTCAGTGTGGTTAATCCTCGCCTAATGATATTTTTTTTTCCACTGATTTTTAGAGAGAATGGAAGTGAGAGAAAGAGAAATGTGAATGTGGGAGAGACACATTGATTGGTTGCTCCTAAAGGCCTCAGCTAGGGCCTGAGATTAATCCTGAAACCAAGGAAGGTACTTGCCCTTGACCAGAATTGAACCTAGGACCCTTCAGTCCTAGGTCCAAACACTCAACCAAACTAGCTAGGGTGATCAGTTTTTTTGTTTTGATTTGTTTTGTTTTAAATAAAACAACATATTACCATATGATTTACCAATCATAATCCTTTGAATTTACTAAAATGGGATGAAAACTTATGACCACACAAATATCTCCACATGGAGTATCCTATTTAATAAAAGAGTATATGCAAATTGACCATATCTCCATTACACCCACTAGCCATGCCCACCAGCCAATCAGAGCCAGTATGCAAATTAACCCAATCAAGATGGCTACGGCCACAGAGAGAGCAAGAGAGAGGCTTGGGTTGCCCCTGGCAATGGAGGAAACCATGGTTTCCACAAACCCTGGCTGGCCCAAGCCTCTGCTTAAGCAAAAAGTTTCAATGGCTGAGCGAGCAGAAGACTTGGCTCTGTTCCAGGCTACAAAGTTTCAATTGTAGAAGATAAATAAATTCCAGATACCAGGGCCTCCATTTGGGTCACTGGTAGCGTGATCAGCCTGCAAACTACCATAGGCCCCTCACCCAGGCCATCTCACACCTCAAGGGAACCCTACCCTAATTTGGGCACCCTTTAGAGCAAACCAGCTGGTCCCTACCCGTGCACCAGGCCTCTATCTTATTTAATAAAAGAGTAATATGCAGATTGACCATCACTCCAACACACAAGATGACTTCCCCCATGTGGTCAAAAGATCCTTCCCCAATGTGGACACAATATGGCCACCACAAGATGAACAGCAGGGGAGGACAGTGGAGAGAGACCAGGCCTGCAAGGGAGGGCAGTTGTGGGCTATCAGGCCAGCAGAAGAGGGAAGTTGGGGGTGACTGGGCCTGCAGGGAAGGGCAGTTGGGAGGGACCCAGGCCTTCAGAGGGGGCAGTT
>JAAGEH010000393.1:39107733-39160653 GCA_011751065.1 Lasiurus cinereus | reverse complement strand
CAGGGAAGGGCAGTTGGGAGGGACCCAGGCCTTCAGAGGGGGCAGTTAGGGGTGACCAGGCCCATAGGGGAAGTTAGGGGCAAACAGGCTGGCAGGGAAGCAGTTAGGCATCAATCAGGCTGTCAGGGAAGTGGTTAGGGTGTGGTCAGGCTGGCAGGCAGAAGCAGTTAGGGGCAATAAGAAAAGCAAGCAGGTGAGTAGTTGGGAGCTAGTAGTCCTGGATTGTGAGAGGGATATACAACTGCCTGTTTAGGCCTATCCTACCTGGATCAGGCCTAAACGAGAAGTCGGACATCCCTCAAGGGATAATAGATTGAAGAGGGAACAGGCTGGGCTGAAGGACACGCTCCCTATGCACAAATTTCATGTACCAGGCCTTTAGTCTATAATAATAAAAGGATAATATGCTAATTATACTGGACATCTTCCAGACATCATTCCAATGTCCTTCCTGACAAAGCTGGGGCAGAGGGAAGCAGTCTGGTTCCTAGTTGCCTGCAAGCAGACAGAGGAGGGAAGCAGCCCAGGTCCTGGGTGCCGAGACAAGCCAGTGCTTGCAGCTTGGGGAAGGAAGGCCTACTCTTGCAGGAATTTTCATGCATCAGGGCTCTCATTTATTTATAATTGCCAAAACTTGAAATAAGCAAAATATTTACTCTTTGATATGTAAGTGCATTAATAAACTATGGTGCTTCCAGACAAAGAGTTATTATTCAAGTCTAAAAACAAATGAGCTATTAATCCATGAAAGACATGGAAGAAATTTAAAAGCATACTTAAATGCAGGAACCTAATCTGACAAGAGTATCAACTGTAGTATTCCAACTATATTACATACTTACTTGTAAAGGCTAAACTGTAGAAACAGTGAAAAGTTTGGTGATTGTTAGTTTGAAAAGAATGGTCATACAAAGCACAAATAATTTTTAAGGCAGAAAAACTATTTTTCTGATACTATACATATTATACATTTGTCAAAACCAATAGAATATAGAACACTTGTGAGTGAGCTCTAGTGTAAAGTATAAATATGGGTGCTAATGATGTGCCAATGTAGGGTCCTAGATCGTAACAAGTGTATCACTCTGGTGCAGCATATTGATATCAGGGAAGGCTGTGTATTTGTAGAAGCAGGTAGTGTATGAGAAATCTCTGTTCCTTCTGCTCCATGCTTTCTGAACCTAAAACCATGCTAAAAAATAATCTGTGTAAACAACACAAAGTAAATATGTCATGAGGGTTTTCAGTTATATTTCCATCCATCTCCATATCAAAACATAGTAAATAGAGAGGCTTACTGTAGAGAAGTTTCCTTCTGTTTCCCACAGTGATTGTTTGCCCAACCTCACATCACTCCTTAGCTTAAGAGTTGAGCATTATGGACTTATTATGGCAACAATTTTTTTAAGTCAGTATAGTCTTACATGGAAAATTAGAGGTAGAGAAAGCCTGGGTCTTTAGAATTCCAGATTTTTCCAAATTATTTCACAGAATCAAGTTATTCTTTTAATTTTATTAAATAATATATGGAAAATGCCTACATTTCAATGATATCATATCTCAAGCCATTAACTTGAAATGAATAATTATATCAATGTTTATTTCTTGAGAGATTTCTACTATGACTTTCCTCACTATATTATCTTTATAATTTACAAAACATTTTTTATATATGAAATTTCATTCTATCTTTAACCGAGTTAAATAGAAATGACCATTGATGTTTTCTAATCACTTAAACTTAGTCACCTGTTGATTGTACCTGAGAAAGGAGTCTCAAATCTTTTCCTTCTCATGTCCCTTTCTTTACCGGTTTTCCTGTCCTCGTCACTTCCTCCAGCCTGCTGATACTAAGTTCACCTTTAGAATTATAAATCTGTGGGGTGTGTGTGTGTGTGTGTACCATTCCCATTTAAAAACAAAGAGAAAATTGGTAACCCATTATCTACAAGAAAAAAAAAAAGAAAAGAAAAACAAATTCCACAGCCTGGTTCTCTAAAACTTTCAAAATTTAGTCTTTACCTACCTTTCTAGTCACACTTCTAACTACTACCCATTCCTTAACCAATAAACTTTATTTTCAAGATGACAGAATTTATCAGCCTTAAGGCACCATGAGTTTCATGTTTCCATAGCTTAAATATACTACTTCCCCTTCTTTTTAGAATATCCTTCCTCTCCCCTGGTTAAAGTGTATTTATCATCTCAAATGCAGCTAATATCCTTTAATCTGAGTAGTCTTACCAACCTTGACTTCCCTAGAGAGAAATGGTGGCTCCAACTTGCCCAGGTCTTTATACATACCTCTCAAATTTAAAGCAGTCTACTCCACTAAATTGACTTTCCTGGTGGAATTATTCATTTATGCAAAGCACATAGTGGACAAATGATAAATACTTACTGGAAGGATGAAGGGATAAATGAATGGACTTCCGTCTTTCAAACTGAGGCTTAAAGAGGATAAGTGACTGGATAATAGTTAGAAAAAAAATTAATCTGGAAGATGACATGGATATTTCAGGATCCACTATTCTTTCTATAGAAATCCCTGGGAAAGTTTTTTAAAACATAGATGCCATATCTCAGGCCAGACACAATGCATCAGTGTCTCTGAGCCAGGATGTACATGCTTCTAAGGCTCCACAGATAAATAGTGTGAGAATTGAGAGGTAAAATCCACTTTTAATTGTGCCACATTGCACCCAAACCTGTGTACAGAAACACAGTTTCTGGCTCCACAGACACCAAGTTTTTGGCCAATATTCCTGGAATTCTAGACTTCTGTTCCTGAAGAGGAGTATGTATTGGGAGTGTGAACTGGAGTAACAACAAGTGTTATAGAAGTAGGGGAGACTCAAACCATGCAAGTCAGAGCTAATTACTCACTGTTTAGTTGAAACATTGTTAGCTGAAGCAGCCTCTACCTGTTTGTTTCATGTAAATTTCTGTTCTTGGAATTTTCTGCCTAAAGGTCAGGGGTGTATCCCATAGTCTTAATAAAAGAGATAACAAGGTCAAAGGAAGGCAGTAGTCTTCTCACTAGAGGAAGGCTCCCGCCTGGCCCCCAATATCACCAAATTAATACTTTTCTAATTTCTTTTCATTTGCTTGCAGCCTCCTTCAAAACCCAAATCCTGAATGGGAACCCTGAACTATATGGGATGTGAAAGGGGTCCCCACAAGGGGAACCAGGGATATTGTAAGACAAAGGGAATATGCCAGATTACTCTAGGGTTTCTGGTCAAGACACATCAAGACAGATATAAATTTGCCTAAAAACTGCAGAAAAGAATGGCTTCTACTTAATCTGAGATAACTTCTGATACTCCTGCAATCTACCACCTTTTATTTTATTGGGCCAAAGGCCATTTAAAACTCATATTAATTTTAACTTTTGCCACATATGCCTTAAAAATGACATTCTGTGTCTTCAGAGTAGTGGGGGAATCATATTTAGAAAGATGAGGAAAAATCAACCTTCAGGTAGAGATTATATTTTCAAATGTTTATTTGCTTTTTTACTGTGTGCAAAAGGGTTTTGTTGTTTGTTTGCTTGAATGTTTTGCCACCAAAGACTTTAATAATAAGACATTCAATAATTCTTTGTGAACCAACCCAAATCCCACATCACAGTTTACTGAGCCTTGTTCTGCTGTTATTGATTACATATGAATTCCCTGGTATCCCAAGCCATAAATAATTGTATTTTCTTTCTCTTATTTTCCTTCTACCTACTGTTCCCTTTGCCCTGACCTACTAGGTGCCACATTCTGTGTGAGTGCTACAGGCAAGTCGTTTATTTGGAGGGGGTGGTGCTTTGTTTCTTATTGGCCTGCTCAAACCATCATCCCTGTGATTCTTTTGTTTGTTCTGGTCCCCCAGTTTTCTTCACCCTAAAGCCAATTGCTTGTAGTGAGATCAGACTCCAAAATCGATTCAATTGCATTGCTGGGTGATCTTTTCATTATTTCAGCCTTGTCTTTTCAGATACTCTATTTCATTTCTATGTTGTTGAGAAGTTTGAAAGCTCCTAATTCTAATGAGCATTAAAATCCTCAGGAGTAACTCTTCTCTTTCCATCAGCTATTTCTGTGTTCTTGCAGAGTTGAGTTGCCCTTTAATCTTGGGGCCTCATTAGTCACTTTTATACTGAAATAAACGGTTGAATTTTACAGAATGGAAGCTCACACTCTGCAAACACTGACATTTCCTCTGTCATCATGACTACATATGGCAATTGCTGTTACCTACATTTGTCCAAAAATTTAGTATGAAAGATAAAGTTATTTTTCTTAGGTGCATCAAACCGATCTTTTGTGTTCCATAAATATTCATGTAAAAGATTCAAAAGTCAGGGAGAACCATGGATAATCCTATTAGTACTTGTGAAAAAAATTAAAGGAAAACAATAAATTTTTGTTTGCATAAATGCTAAATATATCAGAAAGAGAGAGCCAGAGCCAGGGAGAGATAGACAGAGGGAGAAAGAATGAGGGTCTATGATAGGGCAACTCACAAAGTCTATTTTATTTATCCACTAAAGAAGAAATGCATTAGAATTTCAGCAATATATACAGAGCCTAATGGGAGACCTTAGGGATGGGTGCTTTAGAGGCACTAAAAGATTATCTCTGACATTGAAAATGCTGGTCTCTTGTCCTTGCCTTTTAGTCCCTCTTTCTTCAAAGCTTTGCCTCTGGAAGGACTGACTGCAGTGTTATGCTTATAGCTCCATTTGCAGACTTTCTTATAGGTTCATAAATGGAGACGAGAAGGAGGAGGGAAAGGAATAAAATTTAATAACTGAATAAAAATGTAAATAAAGATTTGCCTAAAATTACTTGTCCAAGAAATAATTCTCCCTCCCCCTTAAGCTAATACTTTGATAAGCTCAGTACAGTGATCCTGATTTGGAGCGTGACCTTTGAAAATGCTCTCCAGCTTGATTAAAGATGTATTAAATTTGTTTAAATAAACCTCGTTGTAATGGCACATCATTTGTAAGAAGCTATTAGGGGGCTGGAAACTGTGCTGCTGAATTTGCATGAAAATGTGCCCTGCTCCAATAGAGGATCTCTCCTGAATTAACTGCAAAGGGAAAGTGACACTTTCATAATTTTCTCTGACAAAAAATAAAAGAAAGCCAGAAAAACTTTATGCAAAGCTCTAAGAGAGGGGACAGCTGCATGTTACAGAGCCATACATGTAGTCAGTACTCTCAGTCCAACCAGCATTCTTTTTTTAAATTTATTTTTATTGTTGAAAGTATTAGAGATGTCCCCTTTTCCCCCCCACTGACCTCCTCCACCCCCCAACCAGCATTCTTGATGTTCTCAGTGTATTTGGTTAAATGCAATAAATCAATATTATTTGCCAATTATGTTGCTCCCAGAATGGCTTCATCTTTAATCTCTGTGTGTGAGCGAACATGGATTGTTTGAGAATAACCAAGTCCACAGGCATGTCCAAAAGGAAACTGTATTATCATATACCTTTAAATTCCAGAAATAAAATTCCTCCGTGGCTTCAATTTTTGTGCAATTTCTGCAAAGGTGATGCTATTTGGGTTTTAGAAGAAGTTTAAGCACCCAAATGTCTTCACCCACCTCTCCAACATGAAGTCTATAGTTATCAGATGTATTGTAATTGCTACCAATGGTTCCCAAGTGAGCTGCCACTCTGATGAAAAAGGTTCTCTACTTTAAATCCAATATTAAACTAAAATCTTTCACATCGTCTTGTAGGAATCAGGGTTTGAAGCCACCTGCCAATTTGGAGAAACTCTGGCCTCTTCCTAGTCACCATTTTCCCATTTACTCAGGTATAAAAATGTCCATTTTTAATCTAGCTTCTTCCTGACCAGTCCTTGTATTTTACGATTGAAAAGTTTTAATTCTGCTTGCTGAAAATTGCCACAATCAATCCAGTGTACGGAGTCTTCTTGCTGGACTGCGTTAAGGCCAATGTTGTGACATAAGCAGGCAGGGAAATGGTATTCAGCTCCCGACCACACTCAGGCAGCTACTCTGTGCCAGGCATTGTGCTAAGAATTTTCACTTTTTAAAAAATTTCTTAAAATAACCTCATAATTAGATAATATTCCCATAATTATAAGTTGATGAACCGAGGCTCAGTAGCTGGCCTGAAATCACATAATTAGCAAGGGTGAAACTGTGTTTTCAGCTTACGTGTGTCTGATTCTAATGCCTATGCCATTTTATTATACTAACTTTGACTCGAATTTACCATCTGGAGGTAAATTAAAGGGCCCAGCTATGATGCATGACTGGCAATATTGATTAACGGTCCCAGATTCAGACACACATAGATGTATGTCCTCAACAAGATAAACTACTCATGGAGCAGGACAATGCTATCCTGGCCAGCAATGTTTAGGGCGGCCAAATTGTTATCTATCATTTTGAACCTCTCTCTCTCTTCCTTTTTAGATTTTCTTTCAGGCTATGGTGCTTTTTCTTACATATTTTACAGAGTATAATTTCAACATTAAAACTTTTTTTTTAATTTTTTCAAAAGAGCTTAATGTAATTTGAGATAAAATCTGGTGATTAAATTGAGTTATATTTTGAACATGACTTATATGAATCTAAATATTTCTCTGCAGTCTAAATTTACATGAAGGCAATCTAAAAAGTTTAGAGCAATGGAAACATGTTTCAAGTCACCTAGTTTTCTTAAGTGACTACTCTGAAGTATATAATGGGAAATGAAAGGAAGGGAAGAAAATTCAAGAACTGTTTATCAGAAAACTAGAAAATACATGCACAGGCATTCTTTTTTTTTATATATTTTAATATATTTTTTCTTTTTTATTGTGTTACATGTATACATATCTCCCCATTGCCCATCCCCCTCCAGGCATACCCCAACCCCCCAGTGTCTGTGCTCATTGGTTATGCTTATATGCATGCATACAAGTCCTTTGGTTGATCTCTTATCTACCCATCTCTCCTTAAACTTCCTGCTATAATTTGACAGTCTATTTGATGCTTTACTGCTTCTGTATCTATCCTTTTGTTCATCAGTTTATAATGTTCTTTATTATCCACAAATGAGTGAGATCATGTGGTGTTTCTCCTTCATTGACTGGCTTATTTCACTAAGCATAAGGCTCTCCAGGTCCATCCAGGTTGCTGCAAATGGTAAGAATTCCTCCTTTTTAATGGCATCATAGAATTCCATTGTGTAGATGTACCATAGTTTTCTGATCGAGTCATCTGCTGATGGGCACATAGGCTGTTTCCAAATTGTAGCTATTGTAAATTGTGCTGCTATGAACATAAGGGTGCATAAATCCTTTCTGATTGGTGTTTCTAATTTCTTAGGATAAATTCCTAAGAGTGGGGTTTCTGGGTCAAATGGGAGTTCCATTTTTAGTTTTTTGAGAAAACTCCATTCTGTTTTCCACAGTGGCTGCACTAGTCTACATTCCCACCAGCAGTGCATGAGGGTTCCTTTAGTCTGAGAGGAGGTCAAAGCATGTTTGAGACAATCCTTCTTTTTTATTATTTTTATTTTCCTACTAATATCCTTGTGAAATTTAAAAATGAGAATATTTTAATATTAGAAAAAAATAGAATATTGAGTCTAACCCACTCATTCAATAAAAAAAGACAAAATAGCCCAGCCAGCATGGCTCAGTGGTTGAGCTTCAACTTATGAACTGGGAGGTCACAGTTCAATTCCCAGATAAGGCACATGCCCTGGTTGCAGCCGCCTCCATCTCCCGTGTAGGATGTGCAGCCAACAATGATTCTCTCTCATCATTGATGTTTCTATCTCTCTCTCTCTTCCTTCCTTTCTGAAATCAATATAAATATATTTTTTAAAAGATAAGTAAACAAATAAAAAAAACTGTTATAAGTCATTTCCCCACCGATGACTTTTCTTTGTTTTCTTTCAGCTACATAACTGTCTCACCCAGAGACAGATCTTACATTTGATGCTTCGAAACTAAGAAGGCCTTCAGGGAAGGTGTCATGTCAACCTTGTAAAATTTGTTGTATTCTTTTGATTTTTATCCAAAATATACTTTAACATTTTTTATCTCAATCTAAAACAGAAAAGTCACAAAATAACAAATGCCCGGGAAAACCAGGAGGCAATAAAAGCTATCATTTTTGCATAAGGTTCTGGTTAAATTTCTGTTTTCATTGGTTCAAAGGAACTTCTTGCTCTAATACATAATCTTCATCAACCTGAGGCTCTGAAGCGCTATCTCCAAAATGTTTTCCCATGTTCTCCATAAGCAGTACTTAACATTAACATAATGAAGAAAGGCATATATTTATAACCAGTCTAACCTATCCCTGCTCCCCTGAGGTGGGTGGAGGCCCACGTAGGGTTACACACTCTTTGCCAGATATCTATGCATAGGTTTGTTTTGCTGCAGACAAAGAAAAGGGAACTCTTTCTGAATCTTTTGTATTAGGGCCCAGAATTTAAACTAATGCTCCTGCCTTCTAGTGCTTTTTTCCTCCTCATTTCCTTTTAGTTTTTAATTTACCATTCCCATCTGAGATACTTGAGCAGATAGAAGCAATCCAGCTCCAGGCTAATTGGTTCATCATGTACTTTATGATAATTTTCATTCTGGATTTTGATTAGGTCAGTGTGTAGACTGCTTTGGTCAAAGATTCTAATGATCTGCCCATTAACTCTGAAATAGGGTCTTTGACTGTACTCATCTTATTAGATATCTCAGATGCCTTTAACTGTGCTAACCATGAAATATTACTTAATGTCCTTTGCTGGACTGTAATATTCTCCATATTTGCTTTAGTCCTATTCAACTCAATTTGTTATCTTCATTGGAAGTTCTAAATGTTGTTAATGGGCGGATGACATACTGTTTCTTCTTAAGAATCAGTAAGGATTTATAGGATCAGCTCTTCACACATAGCTAGGGTAGTAAAGTGTATCACTGCTACTCTGAGTCAGCCAGACATGGTTGCATTCACAGTTCCATCATTTATTACTTCTCTAACTGGTGATTTACCCACTTTTTACCTGTTTCTCCAAGTGTGGCCCTAAAATCTATGACACATCTATAATGCACAGGAGTGTTACTCATATAAGAAAAGTGCTATTACTCTTGTTTTAAGGTTATATAAACAGATTTAAAACATTATAACTCATTGAAATGTAGATTTAGAATATAACTTGGAGAATATAGCAATTATTCAGGGTCCAAGCTAGGACAATTTAGATTAAGCTTTCTTGCTTTTAGACAGCAGTATTTGGAGAAGCAGAAGTGTTTGGATAGTTGATTCTATTCTCACTTTCACTTTGTATTTCTGACATTCTATTAGATTTTGGTTAATTTCATCTTGAACTTTATTAGTATACTAGAGACTCAGTGCACAAAAATTTATGCAATCAGCAGGGAGGGGCTGGTCCCTCAGCCTGGCCTGCACCCTATAGCAATCTGGGACCCTGCAATGGTTCTCAACCTTCCTAATGCCGCAACACTTTAATACAGTTCTTTATGTTGTGGTGATCCCCAACCATAAAATTATTGTTGTCACTACTTCATAACTGTAATTTGCTACTGTTATGAATCTTAATGTAAATATCTGTGTTTTCTGATGGTCTTAGGAGACCCTGCTAGCTGTTCACAACCCACAGGTTGAGAACTGCTGCTTTAGTGGATGTCTGACTGACGGCATAGGCCCACTCCCTAGGGGATTGGGCCTAAGTTGGCAGTCAGGCATCCCTCTGGCAGCCCAGGAGCCCTAGGGGCTGACTAACAGCTTAGCACTGCTGCAGAGGCAGAACAGATTCCCGCCACCACTGCTGTGCTGGCCAGCCATGAGCCTGCTTCTAGCTGAGCAGTACTCCCCCTGTGGAAGCATACTGACTACCAGGGAGAAGCTCTTGCACTGAGCATCTGCCCCTTAGTGGTCAGTGTGCATCAAAATGACTGTTCTCAGTCTTTCAGCTATTAGGTTCAATTTACATATTACCCTTTTATTATATAGGATATTTTTATGAATCAACATCACAGAAGGGTGACACTTCCTTAGCTTACATTTTGGTGACTCAGATTCATTTATAATTTATTTGTTAGAAATTTTAAGTTCATTTTGAATTATAAATTTTGTAATTCATGTCAAACCACTGCTTTCATCCAAATTCTTGTTTTAAAATTCAATTATTTTAACCATTTGGAAACTTGTTTTTAAGTCCCCATAATAAATTAATTTATTTCAGATATCATTTCCCCTTTATTTCCTGTGATTTAAAATTTAGACATGAGTGAATTTTGTTCTCAAAAGAATAAGAAATCCTAACAGAACTGCTTTTACACAACCAAAGTAAAAATTTGAAATATGTTTTTCCAAAAATTGATGTTTCCAGGGAAATAATACACTAGCCTAAATTATCTGAATAAAACACATATCTAGAAGAAAAACTCACCGTTTTATATATATATATATGTGTGTGTGTGTGTGTGTGTGTGTGTGTGTATGTGTGTGTATCAAATAATCTTTCTATTCTATCCTATTATGTTTTTAAAAGTTCTATTTTTAATGACAAAATAAGTAAAATATCAAAGATAAAATTTGATTATTTTTTGAATTTTTAGTTATTGTGTAATGGACTAGTGAAGTTTATATGGTTAATAAAACAAAGACACATAAATTATAAAATAAATTTTATTTATTCAATATAAGTTATGTTTTATAGTTAATGTTAATTAAATTACTAAGTTATGATAGTCAGAATTTCCATATAACTTTAATTCTAATGGCAATGATAATGTAAATGATAAAAAATGAAAGTACCACATTCACTTTATAATAATTTGTATATGATTTTATAAAATTTTAAAGATAAAAGAATGAAAAGTTAGATTTTCTGTTTTTTACTTTTTAATGATCAACATTATTAAAATTAAAGTAAAATATAAATGCTAATTACTAAATACAATTTAAATAATTTAAATAAATGAAAAATTTTAATTTAAAAAGTTATGTTAAATCTTATTAAACACTTCTATAGTAATAAAATTATCACTGTTCTCACCTAACACAGATGCAAGAAAGTGGTGCCATGTATCACAATGTTACATATGGACCTATATAGAAAAAAAAGTTAACCATGAATTGCTTAACATTGAAAAGTAGTTCTCAGCCAACAAGAACAACTTTTACAAATACTATATTAACTCATGAATATCTCCAGAACTTCAAATTAAAGCATGAAAATAGACACTTAACATTCCTGGAAAATAATAACTATGTGCGAAAATGTATTGCATGCATGTTCTCTGGAAGAATTTGACAAGTTAATTAATTTGTCTTTCAATTTACCAAGTGCTTCTACTGCTTGTGCTCTCCACTCTCTGAAGTCCTAACCCTCTCATGTGTCAGCAGGAGTTCTTCACATCTTCATGGCATTTTGATTCAATGTTTTTTTTTTATTTTTTTATTTCAAGGACACAAGGCAGGAGACTCGAATACAGAATGGTGTGAGCCACAAAGTGGACCTTCAAGGATATGGGTCTTACTGCTGAATGCTAGAGACACACATTTGTAATTTAATAAACTTACCCTTTTCTTTTTTCAAAGATGTGAGATCATCTAAAGGGTAGAGCTCCTTATGTCCAAGTCTAAGGATATCAGTTGCTCTTGTTTTAAGTTGTATTTTTCACAGTACAACTTCTCCCATTAAGGGCTCCCCACTGTCTACAGGAAAAAAGTTTTTAGATGACATTCAAACGTAAGGCTATGACTTAGACCTTGCCTACTTATTTTGGTTCATTTCTTACCACTCTCAGATCTGCCTTGGTTCCCTTTGTTTATTTTCTTCTTTTTGTAATGTTCCCTGTTCTTCTCAATGGTAGAGTAAGGACTTTTATACAACGTCCAAATTCAGGACCTGTGTTCTTAACCACTATACTCTACTACCTACCATCACCCAGTTGTCTCTTCTGCTATGAAGCATCTATTGCTTTACTTTTCTTCACAAGAACATTTAGTGATTCCTATCAACTAATGGGAAATGTTTAATAGTATATACAATTATATTGCACCACATTTTCAATCTTAATTGCTTACCAAAGTGAATTATTATTTCTCTTTTCATATTAGGCATATTTATTCCTAACTAGATTATATACTCCATGAAGGCAGAAATTCAGAAATTATACCTTATACTTTGTGATGTTCTCCTTATTGCTAAATATCATGACTGTGGCATTTAATAGTTACAATCTTAATTAATCCCTTTTTATATAAAAGACTACCTATAGTTGAGAGATGCTTTGTATGTAATGAGTCATTTTGTTATTTGCTTTTCCTCTCAAATTAATTTGGTGAAATTTCCAGCTAGAACATCATGTTTGTATAGTTTATCATAGGACCTTTCCTTTTCTCCACTGGGGACACCATGTTGTTCTACATCTGTGTGTGCTTGGGGCGGACACCTGGTGGAAGGTCTGTTCACAGGCATGCAGATGGGTGCTGAGAGCACACCGCCCCCTCATGAAAACTGGCTTGCTACTGAGAGAAATCTTATGTCCTCTAATCCAAAGCCATTCTGCATATTTTCCTTACCAGGATTTAAAGAATATGCTCAGTTCCCAACCAAATATGAGAAGTTTAATTTCAAAATAAAATGTCACAATAGCAAAGAAACACAAGTATAAAGATTCCTTATATCATTATCAGTTGGCATATCTTACTTTTACTGGATACATACGTAGTACAAATCATTCTAAAATAAAAATGTGTTTTTAAGAAAAAATGTCAAAGAATGATTTTCCTCACACTGTCCAGTCTAGACATGATAATTTAAGAATTATTCATCTTTACCTCTCAAACATGTCTAAAATCTCTTCTGTCATGCAAATGTTCTTTTCTAAACCAGCACTGAGGATTCTTTAGAAGGGACAAATACACAATTAGCTGTTATGAATCTAAGAGACTTACAATTTCATTTGTAATTATTAGTTAACTTTAGGTTTTATTTGTTTTCTACTAGAATATCCCATCAATTCATTAAAATGTAAAGAAACAGACAAAAATGAGCAACAACTATAAAGCAGGTATTTATTCCAATAAGATTATCCACAATTACTTACATTTCTGATTTTAAAAATGTATAGTGACAAATGATTACAGTTTTGTGAGATCAGTTCAGCAGTTACCTCTATTTTGAAAGATAAAGACCCTGTACCTTCCAGAATCTCTGAATACTGTATTTTGAAAGTAAAGGCCCAGTGCATGAAATTTGTGCATGGGTAGAAGGGTCCCTAGGCCTGGCTGGCAATTGGAGCCTTTCTTCATTTTGTGCCACCTCTTGGTGGTCAGTGCATGTCATAGCTAGCGATTAAACTCCTAGTCTCTGGGTTCCACTCCCGAGGAAACACTTTGCATATTGGCCTTTTATATAGAGAGATAATTTTAAAATATGAAATGTATTCAATTTTTTTGTTCCACTTTCCAGGTGATAGAATATTCACCCTAATATATTTAATAAGATTTATAAAAAATAATCACCTTTTTCCTGAATTTATGATAAAAAAGAATCATCTATGTAAGTTTTTTTTATTATTAAATCATTGATTGTTATTGTGTGTATACATATATATACACAGACATCAATGCACAGCATTATAATATAGGAAAGGAGAAATAGGTACACTTAGAGAAGTATATGTTATTTTTTTATCTTATATATTGTTATTTGTAAGGAAAAATGCTGATTATTGGAAATTGGAGGTTCTAGATGTAGAAATCATGTAATTTTAAAAGGGGAGTAGTTTTAATAATATAGCATTCAAAATGAACAGATATTAATATATAAAAATAAATGTAATTTGTTATGTTTATTATTTTTTTAATTTCATTATTAGCTACAATGAGACCAACTACTTTTATTATTAGAGAAGATTATTTTTATTAGAAGATGAGTGCAGAATGTGTCATTGGAAGGAACATGATCAAGCCTTGCCAGTTCCTCTTGATAGTATACAGTTGTATCCAGGGAACTTGGCATGTGCCACCTCACTGCTTCATGTAATTACTGTGCAGTAACAGGTCTTTTAAATATCAATTCCATGCATATTTAGGAGCTTGGCATACTTAATTGAAAGGACTACCAGGTGTCTATTCTAATGAACTGTTAGATAAATTGGAAAATAGCAGTGGATTGTCAGTCCTTGACTTTGAAACCTTTAAATAACTTGAAGAGAAGTGGAAGTAGGACTTGAGAAACAGTTGAGCAATATCATAGTTGTTTTACCTCCTGTCTCAGCAAAGTTTCCCTGTCCTTTTTGGTAGCATACCTTCTCACATGCTTGGTATTTGTTCTGAAGAGAACAGAACTGTTATTAAATCGTGCCTGTCCATCTTCATTCAGAATGCTATATTTAAGAATTTACTTTCTAACTCATTTCTGTTTTTCTTTTATTTTTTAAAAATTTGTTTCTAAAAATATGTAATATTAACTTATTGATTTTATGGTAGGATGTCTTGAAAAAATTATATTGTAATGTTACATATGTAAGTTAGAATTTTAAGGCTGATATTGGTTAACTTTAGGCTTTATTTGCTGCATTTCAAATGCCTATTATCTATTTCAACTTCTTTGACTATGAAGAGCTGAGTCTTCCTTGAACAACCAATGAATGATTGTCACTTACCACAAATTATCCTATATCCTAAAATCTAATTTTATTGTGAAAGTTAAATTATAGGACAAAAATCTTTTTATGCAAATTAATTTCTTATTAGAGGCCTGGTGCACAGAATTCATGCACTGCTAGTGTCTCTAGGCCTGGCTGGCGATCAGGGCCAATCTGTGGGGCAACTGGTGGGGTGATCAGAACCCCCCAGTGCCTTGGCTGGCCTGACACTGCCCACTCATTAGCCCCTCCCCCCACCACTGCCACAGGTTCAGGCCTGTGGGCTGGGGGCAACTCCTGTGTGGAGCATTTACTCCTGGTGGTCAGTGTGCACCATAGCGATCAGTCATTCCTCTATGCATATTAGCTTTTTATTAGATAGGATTATTCGTGTATGTAGATGCAACTGATTTCTGAATATGTATTTTGTACTCTGCTATTTTATTGTATTCATTTATCTGTTCTAATCATTTTTGGTAGAATCTTGTGGGTTTTACTTATTTTTCTGTTGTTGATTTCAGAGAGAGAAAGGGAGAGAGGGAGAGAGAGACATCAATGTATCAGAGAAGCATCAATTGGCTACCTCCTGTACCTGTAGTGGGAATTGAATCTGCAACCTAGATAAGTTCCCAGATTGGGAAATTAATTATGAACCTTCAGTACATGGGAGGACACTCCAACCAACAGAGCTAAATCAGATAGGGCCTGTTTTCCTTCTTTCTTCCCAATTTGGATGCTTTTTACCTTATTCTTGTTTAATGCTATGGCTAGGATTTCCAGTACTATCCTATATAATAAAAGGCTAATATGCAAACTGTCCCCTCAACTGGGAGTTTGACTGGGAGTTTGGCCAGGGGATGGGGCTGGCCAGCCAACCACCATAGCCCCTCCCCCCAGTTGGCCCTGCCCCTGACTGCCCTCCCCCTCCAATTGGGGCAGGGCTGGCTAGCCAACCTCCTGAGTCCCCTCCCTCCAACTGATCTGGCCTGATGGGCCCTGATTGAGGTGGGTCAGCTGGACTCCACCTGTGCATGAATTTGTGGACTGGGACTCTAGGGTTGAATAAGAGTGGTGAAAATAGACATCCCTGTCTTGTTCTCAGTTGTAAGAGAAACACTTAAGAGTTTTTTGCTCAGTGAGTATGAGGTTGGCTATGAGTTTGTCATATATGGCCTTTATTAAGTTGAGGTAATATTCCCACTTTGCTGAAAGTTTTTATCATAAATGAGTGCTTTATTTTATCTACTGTTTTTTCTTCCATCCATAGATATGATTATGTGGTTTATATACTGCATTTTGTTTGTGGTGTGGTGTATCACATTTATTGACTTGTGAATATTTTACCAGCCTTGTATCCATAGACTTAATCCCACCTGATCATGGTATATGAATTTTTTAATTTGTTACATGATCCACTTGGCTAATATTTTGTTGAGTATTTTAGAATCTAAGTTCATAAGAGATACTGACCTCTATTTTTTTTTTCTTGTAGTGTTTTTATGTGGTTTGGTATTCGATAATGCTGGCCTCATAATATGTGCCTGGGAGTCTTCATGCCTCTTGAAGTTTTTGAAATAGTATGAGGAGGATAGGTGTTAGTTCTTCTTTGACTATTGTTAAAAATTTATCTATGAAGCATCCAGTCCCGGAGTTTGGTCTGTTGGAAGTTTTTAAATTACTGCTTCAATTTCATTATTTGTAATCTCTTTATTCAGATGTTCTGATTCTTCCTGTTTCAGATTTGGGAGATTATATTTTTCTGGAAATTTATTCAGTTTATCCAAATTGTCTAGTTTTTTTTTTTTTGTTTTTTTGTTTTTTTTGCATAGAGTTGTTTGTAATATTTTCTTAGCATCATTTGTGTTTCTGTGGAGTCCCCTTTCATTTCTGATTTTATTTATTTGGATCTTCCCCTTTTTTCTTCTTGATGAGTCTGGTTAAAGGTTTGTCAGTCTTGTTTATCTTTCCAGAGAACCAAATCTGGGTTTCACTGATCTTTTGTATATATATTTTTAGACTTTATTTCATTTACTTCTGCTCTGACCTTTACTATTTCCTTTCCTTCTACTCACTTGGGGTTTCTTTTGTTTTTCTTTTTTCAGTTCTTTTCACACTAACTTTAGATTGTTTATTTGAATTTTTTGTTGTTGTTTCTTGAAGTAGACTTGCAAAGCTATGAATTTCCCTCTTAGAACTGATTTTGGATTGGTGTGTATTTATTTTCATTTGTTTCAAAGTGCCTTTTTATTTCTTCCTTGATCGCATTGTTAACTTATTCATTGTTTAGTATCATGTTATTTAGCCTCCATGTCTGTGTGTGATTTTTAGTTATTTTCTTGTGATTGATTTCTAGTTTTATACCAGTTAGGCTGGAGACAATGGTGGCTATAATATGAATCTTCTTAAATTTATTGGGATTTTGGGTTTTTTTAATGTGTGGTCTATACTAGAAACTGTTCCATGAATACTTGTAAGAAATGCCTATTCTGCTATTTTTGGTAAAATGCTCTGAAGATGTCAATTAAATTTATTATTTAAAGCTATTATTTCCTTTCTGATTTCTGTCTGGATAATATTTTCATTAATGTCAATTGGAGTGTAAAATCTCCTATTATGGCTAAATTACTGTTGCTTTCTCCTTTTAGGTCCATCAAAATTTATTTTATGTATTTAGGAGTTCTATGTTGGTCACAAATATTTAAAAGGATTATTTTTTTGTTGTAGGATTAATCACTTTTGCATTATATAATGTCTTTTTTATCTCATGGGCTTTATTTTAAGATCTATTTTGTCTAAGTATGGCTACCCCAGCTTTTTTTTTTAATATTTCCACTTGCATGAAATATATTTTCATATCCCTTTACTTGTAATCTGTGTGTATATTTCATTCTGAGGTGGGTCTCTTGTAAACACCATATATATTGGTCTGTTTTTCTTTTCATTCTGTTACCCTATATTTTGATTGGAGCATTTAAGCCATTTACATTTAAAGTGATTATTAATAGTGATTATACATTTATTGCCTCTTCATAAAGAACATTTCTTATAAAACTGGTTTGGTGGTAAAAGACTCCTTGCTGAGTAAAGTAGTCTTGGTTGTAGTTGCTTGCTTTTTATTATTTTGAATATGTAATGCCAAACTATTATGGCCTGGAATGTTTCTGTTGAGAAACAGCTGATAGTCTTATGGGAGCTCACTTGTTAACTGTTTTTTTCTTGCTGCTTTTAAGATTCTCTCTTTGAATTTCATCTTTGTCATTTTAATTATGATGTGTTTTGGTGTGGACCTCTTTGGGTTTATATATTTGGGGGGATTCTCTGTACTTCTTGGACTCAGGTATCTATTTCTTTAGCTAGGCTGAGAAGTGTTGAGTCATTACTTCTTCAAATAAATTCTCAACCCATTGTTCTCCCACTTCTCATTCTTGAACGCTTAAGATATGGATGTTGCTATCCTTCAAGTTGTCTCAAAAGTCTCTTCATTTTCTTTAAATTCTGTTTTCTTTTTGCTACTCTGATTGGTTGTTTTATGTTACCCGGTATTTCAAATAGCCGATTCAGTCCTCTGCTTCATCCAACCTACTGTTCATTCCTTCTAGGTTATTCTTCATTTCAGATATTACATTCTTCATTTGTAATTAGTTATTTTATAAAGTTCCTATGTCCTTTCCTGTGCTTTCTCTCTCTTTGTTGAAGTTCTCACTAAGTTCATTGAGATAATTATAAACATTTTTATTAATTCTATATCTGGTAAATTTATATATCTGTTAAGTTGCTAGCTTTAAAATACTTTTCAATGAATGTGATTATATGTACTATTTGCCAAAAGATACACACCACACAATTAATAAACTATTTTTTAAAAATCAATAACTACAACTGACCACAGATAATTTGCAAGAAAAGATATAATCTATCTTTTGAACTTCTCATTTTTTCATTGAATTCTAAAGTCACTGTATTAATTATAACCAAAAATGTGGAACAGGAAAAAAAAGTTATTTAAAAATATTATCATGTATTTAAATGACATATTAAATTGGGTCAGCAGTTTTATAATCAATAAGAATAAACTTTTCTTAAGAAAATTGTAACTATGACCTGTAAGATTATAACATTATCTTCTATGGCAAACCATTTTCATGAGATTTTTAATTTTTGTTGTTGTCTTGATTCATTTTGAATTCTTGACCATCCTGAGTCAAAATCTTGATCTGTATTTCTCCATCTGGTTGTAAATTTCCTTTAATATTCAGTGGGAGAATTAAAAAAAAAAGATACATTCAAAATATGGAGTTATAAATATGTCCTCGATTTCAACAAACCAATAATCTGAGCAGACATAAAACTGTGTGTTTATGTATAAATCTCTGTTTGATATAAAAAGAATAGTGTTAGCCCATAAAATATTTTGCCATAATTATCTCTTGCCTAATTATAGACAATTCCCAGGAGAAAATTGCTTAAGTAGCTGTTGATGAGTCATTTCCAGTTACTCCATTGACTAGGGTAACCAAGATAATATTTTGGAAATAAGTACTACCTAGAAGGAAAGTAGGCTATACAACAAGTTTTGGTCAAAAGTTGAGTCATTTTAGTTGTATCTATGAAATGATAAAAATAGAAGTTAAAAAAATAGTGAATGTCTTCAACTCCTTGAACTTTCAGAGCCAAGTGAAAAGTGTTCATTTTTGTCTTCTAATTATTTGTCTTGTGTTCACTCTATTTTTCTATACTGCCTTCACTTATTAGTTTCTTGAGTAAAGCAAAGCCACAGACTCTCAAAAAGAAAGAGAAAGAGAAGAGAGAAAGAGAGAGAGAGAGAGAGAGAGAGAGAGAGAGAGAGAGAGAGAGAGAGATTAATCAGTGGATGTGGATCAGTTGCCTCTTGTACATGCCCAGATCAGGGATTGAACCCACAATGTAGGTATGTGCTCTGATGAGGAATCAAAACTGACACCTTTTGGTGCACTGGATGACTCTCCAACCAACTGAGCCATATGGATGGGACCTCTGGAGACTTTTAATATACACCTTTATAAGGGTTTATTTAAGTTTGGTCTGAATTAAAGTCATAATATCTTCATAGGGGAGTAAATGGGAATTGTTGATGGAAATAAAAACAAAAGATCTTATAAGCTATATTATTTAAAGATTTAATATTACCTTCTTCGGGGTAAAAAAAGTGTTTTCTTTTTGTTGTTGTTCTATCCTACCTAATAAGAGTAATATGCAAAGTGACTGTCAATCCAACACACAAGATGGCTGCCCCCATGTGGTCAAAGATGGTTGCCCCCATGTGGACACAAGATGGCCATCACAAGATGGCCTGCAGGGGAAGACAGTGTAGGTGATCAGGCCATCAGGGGGGGGAGTTAGGGGTGATCAGACTTGCAGGGGAGGGCAGCTGGAGTAGGAAGAAGGCCTGCAGAGGAGGATAGTTAGGAGGGACCAGGCCAGCAGGGGAGAACAGTTGTTGGGAGATCAGGCCTGCAGAGGAGGACAGGCTGGTCTGAAGGACACATACCCCAGTGCACAAATTTTATGCACCGGGCCACTAGTTGCTTACAAAATTGGCCACTACATTTTCAATTAAATATGATGATCCTATATTATTTTATTTGTTTTTTGTCTTTCTTTATTCTTTTTTTTCTTAAAGGAGGAAAGTAAATCTCTTCCCTTTTTAAAAATGTTTTTAATTGATTTCAAAGAGGAAGAGAAAGAGAGAGATAGAAACATCAATGATGAGAGAGAACTATTGATTGACTACCTCCTGTATGCTCCCTTTTCCCCACACTAGGGGGCCAAGCCCACAATCCAGGTATGTGCCCTTGAACAAAATCAAACCCAGGACCCTTCAGTTTGCAGGCCCAGGCTCTATCCACTGAGCCAAACCAGCTAGTGCTCTTTCTTTATTCTTGAGAGACATGACCAATTTAGTCTTATGATGAGACTAATGTCATCCCTGAAATATACTGAGAAAGAGGAGCACTTTAGAATATTTTGATGTGAAGGGTACAGAACTGTCAACATGTTTTCACCAGTCCATGTACAAAGATTCCTTGGCAGGAGAAAGTCTAGGAGAGGGAAAAAATTATACACCACAGATGTTTAACTTTTCAGATTTCTGTCATAGGTGACTCCAAAGCAGATCTGTGAAACTACCTTATTCCCCATGACCCTAGAGAGAGCCAGTAAAGTTGGGCTGAATATTTTTTTGTTAGCATTCCAATAGTACTATCTTGGGAAGAGACTATTTCCAAGAAAGTATATTCAATTCTGGAAATGCTAATGCGTTGGCAACTTTCCCCCAAGTCTTTCTAGCTGGAGGGAAGGAATTAGGGCAGAATGCATCAAGTTACTGGGAGTACTTGCATTTCCTAAATCCTCTAAATTACTTACCTACTAATCTCTAGTGCTTTGCTTTACTATGAAACAAGGCCCATTTCTGGGAATTTAAAAATTGCTTTAATGGATAAGGTAGTACTGGGAACATGCTATTACTTATATGTGTGCATAAAACTCAGGTACAGGCTCCCCCAACATCAAACATTTGTTTTCCAACCAGAAAAGAAGAAGTAGATTTAGATTCAAGTTTCTTTAGGGACATGCTCATGCTGAGAGGCAAATGAATGGCCACTGTGGGGAATTTATTTCTCCTCATGAAAAAGCAAAGGCTAATAATAATTGAGGTTGATTTGCAAAATGTGCAGCTTTACAATAATCATATGATACCTAGTAATTTTGAAATTGAGGTAAAAAAAGGAAGCACTTCAGAAGCCGGAATTATGAAAATCAAGAAGTTGCTTAAAATATTTGACAGTGTGCTTAGAGAATCAATCGCCATATGTTTTATTTGCTTCTACAGAGAAATCATGTTTTCTGTTGGAATAAATTGCCACGCAGGTGTTTGATACAGGGTTTATAAGCTATCAAGAGGAGCCAGAATGTTTGGGATTGGGGTGGGAGGTGTTAATTTAAAAAAGATGGGGCGGGGGAGGTTGGGAGGGTGGAGAGAACAGAACAGAACTAGTAAGAGAAAAGAAGTAAGTTTCCTAGCCATATTTGCAAACTGGGTGGAGTGCTTAGAATCAGCATTTACCACCTGAGTGCAAACCCACCTTGATTTATGCAGTCAAATTAGACCTCTATTTTCAACTACTTTGCTTACGAGTCACTGCTATAAGAGAAATGAGATAAATATAATTAACATATATATTTGCTTGTTCTGTATCTGTTTCTCCCTACTATATGGGAACATTACATCGAGTTATGTCAATTTATTTTCTTACTAACAGGTCCCCATAGAATTAAATATCACCCATTTTATTGACAAGAAAACTGAGACTGATTTTAGTTGACTACAGAGTATGTACATTATGTGTGACCACAATAACACTCATTGATTCTCATACTGACAGAGGAAACGTAAAGTCAATGTCTAATACATAATGCATCAATGTAGTGATCTCTCTGGGGGAAAGATACAACATTATATTGAGATGGAGTTTGTAAAGAAACATCACCAATGCAAATTGATGGTTTATAAAATAAACAGTTTGACATTTTACAGCCATGCTTCAGGATATCAAAAAAAACAAAAACAAAAAACAGAAACACAATAGATTAATGGAGAGAATGAGGCCCACTCCATGTATTTTTGATACTACATTGACTTTTCTTACTAATATGTAACTTCCATGGTTTGGTATGTGATACCAAAACATCAAAAGAAAAGAGTAAATTTAGAAAAGAGAAAAGAGTAATGTTCAATAATAGACCTGACATAAGTAGGTTATTTAAAATCATCAGAATGAACTCTTTGTAAAGAGACTCTCACTTTAGTCTGCATAAAATAGCCCATGTCTTCCTTTAATTTCCTTTTTTCCCCTTTAATTTTCATTTAGACTCTCTTCCAGTAAAAAAGCCTTCAGAAACAAAAAATATTTAGAACAAAAAGGATACCTTTTAAAAGCTCTGAAGGCAGATGGTAAAACATAGTTAAAGCAGTTAAATATGATTGTCAAGGAATTAACTACAAAAAATAAACCATTTAAATTCTCACAATTATTTTAATTATGACAAATTTTCTCTTTTTTTACAAACAAATTCAATCTGCTTTATTTTTTTAATTTTTTATTAATGTGTTACATGTATACATATCTTCCCATTGCCCCCCCGCCACAGGCATACCCTAACACTCCAGTGTCTTGTGTTCATTGGTTATGATTATATGCATGCATAAAAGTCCTTTGGTTGATCTCTTATCTACCCTACCTCTCCTTAACCTTCCTGCTGTAATTTGACAGTCTTTTTGATGCTTTACTGCCTCTGTATCTATCCTTTTGTTCATCAGCTTATAATGTTCTTTATTATCTACAAATAAGTGATATCACGTGGTGTTTCTCCTTCATTGACTGGCTTATTTCACTTAGTATATGGCTCTCCAGTTCCATCCAGGTTGCTGCAAATGGTAAGAATTCCTTCTTTTTTATGGCAGCATAGAATTCTGTGTAGATGTACCACAGTTTTCTGATCCACTCATCTGCTGATGGGCATCTAAACTATTTTCAAATTGTAGCTATTGTAATTTGTGCTGCTATGAACATAGGGATGCATAAATCCTAGGATATATTCCTAAGAGTGGGATTGCTGGATCAAATGGGAGTTCCATTTTTAGTTTTTTGAGGAAACTCCATATTGTTTTCCAGTGTCTGCACCAGTCTGCATTCCCACCAACAGTGCACAAGGGTTATTTTTTCTCCGCATCCTCGCCAACACTTGTCATTTGTTGATTTGTTGATGATTGCCATCCTGACAAGTGTGAGATGGTATTGCATTGTCGTTTTGATTTGCTTTTCTCTGATAATTAGTGACTTTGAACATGTTTTCATGAGTCTTTTGGCCTTCCTCTTGTCGTCTTTTGAAAAGGTTCTATTTAGGTTGGTTGCCCATTTTTTTTAGACCCCAAATAGCCACAGCAATCCTGAGAAAGAAGAATAAAATAGATGGGATCTCAATACCAGATTTCAAGCAATATTACAAAGCAACTGTTCTCAAAACTTCCTGGTATTGGCACAAGAACAGACATATAGACCAATGGAATAGAAAAAAGAATCTAGATATCCACCCAAACCACTATGCTCAATTAATATTTGACAAAAGAGGCATGAACATAAAATGGAGCCAAGACAGCCTCTTCAATAAATGGTGTTGGAAAAATTGGACAGATTCATGCAAAAAAAATGAAACTAGACCACCAACTTACACCATATACAAAAATAAACTCTAAGTGGATACAGGACTTAAACATAAATCATAAAAATACTGGAGGAATCCACAGGTAGCACAATCTCAGACATATGCCGAAAGAACTTCTTCACTGATACTGCTCCAAGGGCAATGGAAGCTAAAGAAAAAATAAATAAATGGGACTACATCAAAATAAAAAAGCTTTTGTAACAGCAAAAATAACTATCAACAAAATAAGAAGAAAGACCACTGTATGGGTGAACATATTTGCAAATGTTAGCACTGATAAAGGTTTAATCTCCAACATCTACAGCCAACTATACAACTTAATAAAAGAAAGATAAGTGATCCAATAAAAAATGGACAAATTTTCTTAATTCTAAAAAAGGTGTTTATTATTCTTGAATATTCAATAATATTTGTATAATTTTTTCTCCCTGAATAAATATTAACTTAAGTTCATTTCCATCAGGCTTTATTTTTTGAAACTAACTCCAAAACTCATGTTTTGTATCTTATTAGATATACATTTTTAAAAGTTTAGCGATAATGTTTGAGCCTTAGAAAATTTCTTAAGAGTTCCTTCCAAATTTAACTAATGACAAAGATAGGATTTTAAAATCTTATGACAATCACTTTTGCTAGCTGGTAACTTGTATCAAAGCCAATGTCATAGAAGTTCAATATGAAAATTTCTCTTATTCTCAATGTATTTAATAATAAATCTAGTGGTAAGGTTTTTGAAGAGAATCATTCATAATTGCTTCTAATAATCTGGAAATGGTCTCTTTGGTAAACATAATTTGAGTTGCATTCTATCCATTTTTGATAGAATATAGTAATTCTAGAAATCAGATGAATTGAATAGCATTGAGAAAAATAATAAGCTATTTTGGACCTGAGTTAATAATGTTATTTAAATCTTGAACATACCCCAAACTCTATAAATATTTATTTTTGTTCTGATTGTAACTACTTAAAAATATATGTGGAAGTAGAGCAAGAGGTTCAACTGTAGTGATTTGTTACTGGTAAATTTCCAGATTGGGTGACTCAGTAGCATATAACCAGCCCAATCTGTAACAATTTTATAAACATAAGGGCTGCCGATAATTAGGGCATTTATGGCTCAATAATCAAAAGAAATATTTTTAAAAAGTAATTGAATTTTCACTTTGTAATTCTTTATCTTTGTTTTCTTTCAATGTTTTATTAATTCCCATGCAAATGGATACTCTTTCTCATACTTATGACTTTATAAGATGTTTAAAATATAGCTAAAAATTTAAGAGGAATTCGTTTAATCTGGATAATTTGACAATGTACTAACAAAACAAGAAGCATTTAAAAAGTATGCAATATTTTTTTTACTTTCTTTTAAGAAGATTCTCTATTTGAGGATCTTCTTAAAGACTTAAAGTAGTCATGAATTGCTATCTTGTTCTTTTTATTTTTTACTAAGGATTAACCCTGATAAAAGCAAGGGATTTGGAGAAAATTTTTCTTTTCAAAATAGTCTATTCAGATAACCAATGATAGAAAGAAATTTCTTCAGCACTATTTTGGTGCTGCTTTATTTTTTTATGGAAGTTTTAAATATGTATTTTTTAACATACTGTATACCTTCTTATAATTTTAATGTATGCTGTGTTTTAATTCCAATACTGTGTAGCATCATCTTATGTTGTTTTGTCATTTGTTTTTTAGGCTAATCTTCTATAAGTCTTTAAAAGTAAAGAGTTTGGGAGGGTAGCTCAAGTTCATTAAGATCCTTATTTGCTAAGTTATTTGTTAAGTTTCAAACATAGGATGTACCATTGTAATTGTACTTCAGAAAAGCAAATACATTTTCACCAAATTTTTTAAAAAAATTAAAAACATGACATTAAAATGCATTTAGTATTTTCTTCAACAGCTATATTCTAATAAATATAAATATGGGTATATAATTAAAAATTATAACACATTCAATAATTGTGTTAATCTTGATTGTCTCTTTCCTATAATTATCTTCAGTAAGGTTGTGAAATACACATTGTACCAAGAAGCTGGAATTAAAAATTGGGGTTTCTTTTTCTTTTATTGGTTAAAAAAATTGGTTTTTCTTTTTCTTTTATTGGTTAAAAAATTTAGAAATAATTACTGTCTTCCTTTTTTCCCTTTGTCTTTATTTGTAATTATGTTTAGGCAATACATTGACTATACAAATAAAGTTCACATATAAATTGCTTACTGAAGAAGTTATAAATGGAATATTACCTATGTTAATTACTTTAAAATGATAAAACATAATGTTCTATTTGAGATTAAATCACATAATTTTTAATCAACATCCAGGTAGCATTCTCAGAGAGTAACTGATAATTAAGAAAATTATAAGTAAGGCATTACCATTTTAAAAAGAATAACATTTCTAGACTTTGTGGATTTAAGCCAGAAGAATAGAAACCAGAGCAACATAGGGCCACATTTGGCTGACTCAATACAACAACACAGAGATGTGATGGTGATGGCATAATGACATCGCCACTCTCCTGGGACCAATCATTTGGGATGCAGGTGGCAGAGCTAGACTGATCTCATTGGAAAATAGCTAACCCTTACAAACCAACTTTTTCATGGCTTATAACTGCATTTTCTGTCCATTTGCATCACTGGAGTAAAGGATCTATACAGGTGGTATTACAATATTAAGTTGAAAATGACATAAGTAATCTATGACAAAATCTCATGCTTAACAATAAGCATGAGATTTTAGATATTAATTAAAGCATTTATACTAGTTGGACCAAGGTCTCCTTGAAAAAACCTAGTAGTTAATATATGTAGATTACCATTACTTTTCTGAAATCTATTCAGTAGAACAATGTTTCCTTCCTTCCTTCCTTCCTTCCTTCCTTCCTTCCTTCCTTCCTTCCTTCCTTCCTTTCTTCCTTCCCCCCTTCCTTCTTTCTTCCCTCATCTCTCTTCATCCCTTTTTTCCTTCCTTCCTATGAACTATGTAGTATCAACCCTTATAAGGTGTGGCAAGAGTTGTATAAGTTGGGTTATACAACTCAACTTCCCATTCATGTAGCTTCATCTCTTTTAATAGATATAATTCTAATATTAGAATTAGAAATATATAACTGCATAATTTAATTTTTAATTCTATTTTTTTTCTGATGCTTTTTCATGTACATCCAAAAATAAAGCCACAAAAGTTTAAAATTATCTTTAAGGTCTAGTCTGGCCTTTCGGTTCAAAGCAGTTTGGATGGTACCAGATTCAAATATTTGACTTAATAGTCATTAAGAATCCAAACTCAATGCAAATGTAATTCAAGGCATGCCAAAGTGATAGTGTTTTATCCTTTCTAAGTATTGGATTCATTGATGTCCTGGATTTGCATGTGTTTTAAATACCTATGGGTGGTCAATGCAGCAATAAAGAAAACCTCAAAATCTAAAAAGAAAATAAATTGCATTGCATAACTAATAAATACTAATTATTGTTTCTTTAGTAATTATCACTAAGTTTTCAAGAAAATGTTATTATTACTCATACATAGTAAAAACACAGTTAGATACAGTGGTACCTCGAGATACGAGTGCCCTAACATACGAGATTTTTGAGATACGAGCTATTGAGCGAGCGATTTTTGCTTTGAAATACGAGCAACATTTGAGATAGGAGTTATCCTACGGATCGGCCGGCTGCACATGACCCACCAGTTTACTGCGACTCGAGTGTCTCATAGTTTCCCACACCTCAAGGTTACGGAACGAATTAAACTTGTATCTCGAGGTACCACTGTAATTCTTTGTAGCAACAACATCCATGCTCAGATGGATCTTCCTTTTATAAATAAAACAGAACTAAACATTTTATGGAAAGGTAAAAAATTAGTTAACTAGTACTAAAATATACAGGGGATTTTCTTTAGGAAATTCATTTGTTTTGAGTTGGGTCAGTTATCAAAGGCAGAAGTAAGTTGGTGATCTATTTGTACTCATAATTTAAAAGTCATACCATTTCCTTCTCACAGTCACTCATTAACAAAAATCACCACTCTCTATGCAAGGTCCTACAAGTAAAAGTTCTTCCATGTGGATGGCCGTAAGAGATGCTTGCAATGGCAGATGGTTTGGCTAATTACAAAATTAAACTTTATGCTATTGAGACATAATTTCAGTGAATAATATTTTCCAGACAGAGTTTAATAAGCAGCTTGCAGTTGAGTAACCTTTTGCCCAAAAAAGGGAACCAGGTCCCTGTGACTACCTTCTACATTCAGAAAGCATGAGGGTAGAGCATGTTAACTTGACCACCCTAGGAAGTAAGTTCCAGTAACCTTATCAGACTGAATGTCCCTACCCTAGATATTGTGAAAGAAAGATTGTTGAGATAGCACCTGGTATTTCACTCTGAACTCCTGTAACACTTGCTGATTCACTGACCACAGCGAGGGAAAGTACACTAGAAGTTCAGCTGGCCTTCCTGGGTGAGTCCTGCTGGTAAACTTGGACTCATCTGAAAACTCACAGATTTTAACATTCACATACTGAAAGTTTGATTTTTTTCTAAATTGTGGTGAAACAAATAACAGTTTTAAATGTAAGAATTTAAAACTAAAAATCTAAATATTTGTAAAAGGAATATCTTTTACAATGTTGGATCCTTTTATTATTGTGTTTTATGAATTTCTTACTGAAAAGCAATTGGGATTATTAGCACCTGGTATAACCAAAAGTCTGTTTTTTGTGTATAAATTTTCTCCAGGGAATTTGGGAAAGCTATGCTTGACTATACTTGACTAACAGGAGTAAATTAGAGAGAAGAGCTTTCATGCGGAGGCCACTAGTTCTGAGATTTTTACTTATACAAATAGTATCTGATCTGAGTAGCTAGATTGACTTGGATCTGTAAGAAAATAGGTAATTTGTAATATAAGCAATGATCTATACGATTTTATTTTTACTATTTTACACGTATGTTTGGAATTATATCCTATAAAATGAAAAGCTAATATGCAAATTGACCAAACAATAGAATGACCAGTCGCTATGATGTGCACTGACCATTAGGGGGTAGAAGTTCAATGCAGGAGCTGCCCCTGGAGGTCAGTGTGCTCCCACAGGAGGAGCCCAACTCAGCCAGAAGCAGGGCTCATGGCTGGCAACTGCAGCAGTGATAGCAGGAGCCTCTTCCACCTTCACGGCAGTGCTAAGGATATCCAACTATAGGCTTAGGCCCACTTCCCATGGCAAGTGAGACTAAGCTGTCAGTTGGATATCCTCCGAGGGCCCCAAACTGTGAGAGGGTGCAGGCTGGGCTGAGGGAGCTCTAACCCCTCAGTGCACGACTTTGTGTACCGAGCCTCTAGTACATATCCTATCTAATAAAAGAGCAATATGCAAATCAACCATCACTCTGCTATACCCACAAGCCATGTCCACCAGCCAATCAGAAGTGAGTATGCAAATTAACTCCAACCAAGATGGCTGTGGCCACAAAGCGAGCAGGAGGGAGGCTTGGGTTTCCCTGGTGATGAAGGAAGCCAAGCTTTCCACACACCCTGGCAGGCCCAGGCCTCCACTCAAGGCTACAAAGTTTCAATTCTAGAAGATAAATAATCCCAACAAAAATGGCAGCAGCCACAGAGCTAGAGAAAGCAGGAGACTAGGGTTGCCCCTGGTGATGGAGGAAGCCAAGCTTCTGAAGCCCTGGCCTGTCTTAACCTCCACTTAAGGCTACAAAGTTTCAATTGTAGAAGATAAATAAATCCCAATAGAAATGGCTACTGCCATGGAGCAAGCAGGATGCTTGGCTCTGCTCTAGGCTACAAAGTTTCCATTGTAGAAGATAAATAAATCCCAGATACTAGGGCCTCCATTTGGGTTGCCAGGGGGCATGCCCAGCCTGCAAACCACCACAGGGCCTTCGCCCAGGCCACCCCTGCCCCAAGGAAACACCCACCCTGTTCCAGGACACCTTTCAGGGCAAACCAGCTGGCACCCACCCATGAACGAAGCCTCTATCCTGTCTAATAAAAGAGTAATATGTAGATTGACCATCACTCCAACACACAAGATGGCTGCCTCCTTGTGGAAACAAGATGGCTGTCAGGAGATGGCCAGCAAGAAAGGGCAGTTGGAAGAGACCAGCAAGGGAGGGCAGTTGGGATGGTTAAGCCTGAAGGGGAGAGCAGTTAGGGGTAACCAGGCCTGCAGGGAAGAGCAGTTGGGGGTGACCAGGCCTGCAGGAGAGGGCTGTTGGGGGCAAACAGGCTGGCAGGGGAGCAGTTAGGCATCAATCAGGCTGTCAAAGAAGTGGTTAGGGGGTGATCAGGCTGACAGACAGAAGCAGTTAGGGGCAATCAGGAAGGCAGGCCAGCTAGCAGTTGGGAGCCAGTAGTCTTGGACTGTGAGAGGGATGTCCCAGTGGGATCAGGCCTAAGAAGGCAGTCAGACATCCTTTGAGAGGTCCCAGATTGGAGAGGGTGCAGGCTGGGCTGAGGGACACCCTCCCCATGCATAGATTTTATGCACCGGGCCTCTAGTACTGTATATATTAGACTTATAGTGAGAGCAAATTCCACTCTGTATGTTGCTTGTCCTTCATGAAACAAATAAGTAACAAAAAAAATTGATCTGACTTTTCCTTTTAGTAAACTGATGAGTTTTTGCTAAGTCAAAAGAATAGAAAAGTCAGAAGTAACTGGATGATAAACTGCCACTCAGACACTATTCAAATTATCCTATTGTGAATTTTCCTATTAAATTTCTTAATCATATCTTCACTAGTTTTTGGAAAATATTAGTTTAATGAGAGTATAATTATGTATTTTTATTTTTATATCACTGCAGGATATTTAATGAAATATATACAAATCATATAATGAAAATTTTTAAAATCAGTAAATAAATTGACTCAGATTTCTTAGGATATGACTATGAAAATGTAAATAAATTCAACAAATGTGCCAAGACTGGCGTGGCTCAGTGGATAGAGTGTCAGCTTGCAGACTGAAAGGTCCCAGGTTCGATTCCGGTTGGGGGCATGTACCTTGCTTGCGGGCACATCTCCACTGTGGGGTGTGCAGGAGGCGGCTGATCGATGTCTCTCTCTCATCGATGTTTCTGACTTTCTATCTCTCTCCCTTCCTTTCTGTAAAAAATCAATAAAATATATTAAAAAAAAATTCAACAAATGCTTGCTAGCCCAGCTGGCATGACCCAATGTTTGAGCATAAACCTATGAACTAGAAGGTCATGGTTTGATTCCTATGCCCGGGCTTCAGGCTTGATCCCCAGTGTGAGGCATGCAGGAGGCAGCTGGTCAATGATTCTCTCTCATCAGTGATGCTTCCATCTTTCTTTCCCTCTCCCTTCTCTCTGAAATCAATAAAAATATATTAAAAGAAAAACACAAATGCTTTCTAAATCTATAAAATATTCTTTAGCTTAACCAATCTACAGGTTACATCCATGTTTCCTGAATTTAAAAGAAAAAAGCAACAACAAAACAAACAAAAACTGTCTTTTAATAATGATAACTGTTGTCTAATGGCCTAGGGACAGAATTGTGATAAATGACTTGTAAAATATATTAGAAAATCATAACAAAAGTACAGGAACCACAATTTCTATGATTAGATTACTTCTATACTGTTAAGTTAGTGGGAGAGTGAGTGAGAATAGTGAATCATTATTGCTTGTTCCCCTTCTTAAATTCACTGTACATCATTGCATTTCATATTAATGAAATTGTTAAGAACCTAGAAAACCAAGTATCACAGCAATCATTAAATTGTTCAGGAAATACTAAGTCTTACCAATTTATAAAATCTTTCTTTATTTCAGTATGTTTTATTTATTTATTTATTTATTTATTTATTTGTTTGTTTGTTTGTTTATTTATTTATTTACTTCAGTATGTTTTAATTTTTTTAAAAATATATATTTTATTGATTTTTCACAGAGAGGAAGGGAGAGGGATAGAGAGCCAGACACATAGATGAGAGAGAGATCGATCAGCCGCCTCCTGCTCGCCCCCTACTGGGGATGTGCCCACAACCAAGGTATGTGCCCTTGACTGGGATCGAACCCTGGACCTTTCAGTCCCCAGGCTGACGCTCTATCCGCTGAGCAACACCTGTCTCGGCAATGTTTTAATTTTAAAGTCAATCATATTGATCTTTAATCTATAATAATAAAAGTGTATTATGCAAATAGACCAAATGGCCAATCAGCAAAAGAGCAGAATGACCATCTTGATGACTATGCTATGACACGCACTGGCACTAGGCTTCCCAAGATGGGTGCAATGAGATTGTTCAGGGGGGCCTCTCCATTGCCCCATTTGTGCCCCACAGAGGGATGCCCAGGCCACCAGGGTGGGGTGATCAACCAGGGGGTGGGGGATCCATGATGGCCCCAAAGTGGGAGACCAGGGGCAATAACCAGTTGGCTGTGTTTGGTGGACAGGGATTCCCCCTGCGGGGCCATCGATCTCGGGTGGGTGGGTGGGGCCTACATCTCTGGGGTGATCAATTGAGGAGCCCCGGACTGTGAGAGGTCACAGGCTGGGCTGAGGGACACACACCCACAAGTGCACAAATTTTGTGCACTTGGCTTCTAGTATACATAAAAAAAGTACTCATTTTAGGCATACTGAACAGATTTGCACAAATGTAACTATCACAACAATTAATATAGAATATCTTTATAAATCCATAAAGTTCCTTTGCTTCCCAAACTAGTGAACCCCTCCTCTCAATCTAATCCCCTAAACCACTGAGCTGCTCTCTGTCTCCAAATTAATTGGCTTCAACTAGAATTCTGCTTCAGTGGTATCATACAGTATGCACTCCTTAGTGTCTGACTGATTTCAGTCAGTATAGTGAACCCGAGATTGATCCATGTGTTTTATGTCAGTACTCCCTTCTTTCTTTTCCCTGAGTTGCAATAAATTCCATTGTATGAGTTTACCACAAATTTTTATCATTCACCTCATGATAGACATTTGAGTTTAAGCAGTTTTTTACTGTTATGAATAAAGCTCCTTTGTGTATTCATTTATAAGGTTTTATTTATTTATTTTTTTACTTTTTTAAAGATAGAAAATGACATATGTTTTCATTTCTGTTAAGTAATTATCCAGGATTGGAATTATTAAGTTATATAAGAAGGATAGGTTTAATTTTACAAAGAACTGGGAGCCCAGTATGTGATTCGAAATCCCGTGGTACCACCCACCCTTTAGTCACCGGTTGACTCTGCTTCCCTCTCTGGGCCCCACAGCAGCTGCAGCTGTTGCTGATTAGGCCCTGCTCTAGCGCAGGCGCATGGCATGGACAACCCTGCCACCCCATCCCTGACAGTGCACACCCTCCTTCTGTCCGGTCAACCTGTTATGGCATCCTGGTTAATTAGCATATTTCTCTATTTTTATATATGTATATTCTATTTTATATATATTGGCAAACAGCTCTCCAAAATGTGTAAACTTTTGGCATATCTGTGCTTCCTTCAGAATTGCATGAGACTTCCAGTTGCTCCACTTCTTCACTATTGATTTTCAGAATTTTGTTTTTTTTGTTTGGTTGTTTGTCTTTGACATTCTTTTGGAATGTAATAGTTTCTCATTTGGTTTAAACTTTCAATTTCTTGATGATTAATGATGTTGAGTATATTTCCATGTGTTCATTTTTGTTTATTTGTATTTTGCCTGTTTTGAAGTGCTATTTCTTATATTTTGCTGTTCTAATATTGCTCAGTTGTGTGTTTTTCATATTTTTAATATAAAATTTTGTTGGTTATATGTACTATGAATATTGTTTTCCAAACAGTGGCTATACTTTACACTTTCTTAACAATGTTTTTAAGAGCAGATTATTTTAAATTTGTTAAATACATGTTATTATTTTATTATTTTTTTCTCTAATAATTAGTGAGTCTTTCCTATCCAGTAAGTATTTGCTTACCCAAAGTTTATAAAGAATGTTTTTCTTTCTTTTTTGTGTACATATGAGGAGAAAGGTTGAAAAATACATTTTTTACTTAGATATCTAGATTATGTTTTCTCCATTGAATTATTTGCTACCATTGTCAAAATTGAATTCAGCCTACAGGTATTGTTTAAGATTAAAGGATTCTCATTACCAACATCTCACTATCTTGATTACCTTAGTTTTTTTTTTTAAGAAACTTGTTAAATCAGGTCATATATATCTTCCAAAGTTGTTATTTTCAAAATTGTTTGATTACCTTATATTCTTTGCTTTTAGAACCAGCTTTATTAGTTCTAGTGGTATTCTTATAGATTCCTAGGATTTTGTATGAATAAGAATATGCCTTCTCTAAGTAAACACAGTATTATTCCTTCTGTTCCAATGCATGTCTTTTATTTCTTTGTCTTGTGTTAATGCATAACTAAGGCGATGAGTACAGTAATCGGTACAAGTAGTTGAAGGAGGCATTCTTGCCTTGTTGTATACTTAGTTTATTCTTTAAACTCATTCTGCATAACACAAATCCTATTAAACTTGCTTTATGGCCTACCATATAGACTGTATTGGGGAATGTTTTATGTGCACTTGGAAAAAAAATATGCATTCTGGTTGTTGATGGTGGAATTGATGATATTCTAAAAATGTTAAGCCAAGATTTTTAATATTAGTCACATTTCCTTTATTTTTACTGTGTTTTTTTTTTTGGTGTGTGTGTGTGTGTGTGTTTAAACTATTAATTTAGGAGAATTATTCTTTAATTTAAACAGACCCTTAGAGAGAGAGAAACAGCAATGATGAGAAAGAATCACTGATTGGCTGCCTCCTGCATGCTCCACACTGGGGATGGAGCCCACAACTCTGGCATATGCCTTAACTAGGAATCTATGACCTCCTACTTCATAGGTCCACATTCAAGCACTAAGCCATGCCAGCCGGGCTTCCCTGTTTTCTTTTTTTAATCAAGGTTTCCAGATATTAATCAAGCTTATGGATCTTTTCAAGGAACAAGTTTCTAAATTTATTAACTTTTGGTTTTCTGTTTTTAATTCTATTGAATTCTACTTTAATACTTTTATTTCCTTTCTTCTTGTTTTGGCTTAATTTTCTCTTTTTATAGTTTTTTAATGTTGAATCTTAGGTTATTGATATTGACCTTTTCTGTTTCTAATAATATTTAATGCTATTAATTTTTTATAAAGTTTAGCTTCAGCTGATTTATTTTTATTCAGTTAAATATTTTAATTTTCCCTCAGATTTCTTTGATATATGAGTTATATGTAGATATATTGTGCAATTTTTAAATTTTATATATTTTCCAGATGCCTTTCTGTTATTGAATTCTGAGTTAATTTCATCATGGTCTGAGAGTATATTTCATATAACTTATATTCTTTTAAAGTGTGTTAAGGTTTATTTTGTCACCCAGAATATAGTCTACCTTGGAAAATGCTCCTTCTGCATTTGAATTTAATGTATATTTTCCTGTTGTTGGGTAGAGTTTTAATAAATTTTATATTAGATTGTTTGATGACATTATTGATTTTTATTATACTGATTTTTTGTACCATCATTTACTATGTTATATCAATTTTTTTATAAGGACTGCTTAAGTTTTCAACTACTATTGTGAATTTCTTCAGTTTCCTTAGTTTTAGCTTTATATATTTTGAATCTCTGTTGTTAGGAACATTAATATTTAGAATGGTAGGTACTAGAGAATTTCATTTTGTGCTATCTCTCTCTATAAATGATAATCTTCCTTGCTCTAAAGTTATCTTTGTCTGAAATTAATCTAGAGAACCCAAGCTGTCTTTTGGTTAATACTTTCGTGATATATCCGTTTATATCTTTTTATATTTAATTTGTCTACTGTGTCTTTCTGCTTAAAGTTGTTTGCTTTTTCTCCAAAACTAACAATCTCCCTTCATTAACTTGTGAGTTTAAGTCATTCATATTTATTAATATTATTTATATGGTTAAATTGAAATGTATCATCTTTTTAACTGTTGTGAATTCATCTATCTTTTCTTTCTGTCTTTAGCTCCTTTTCTGCCTTTTTGTACAAATTTAAGATTTTTCAATTATTTTATCTCTAATTTAGTATTTATTAATTTTTAAAATTTTCTAGTGGTTTTCCAAAAAAATGATAATATATCTTTGATTAAGCAAAGTTTATCTTCACATAATAATATCCCATTTTTTATAGTGTATAGTTTTCACAGTCATATATTTCTGCTTCTCACCCATCCTTTATGCTCTTTTTGTTATATATTCTTTTTTAATATTATAAACACTAATGAATGGCTAATATTTTCTTTTACATGGTAAGATAACTTTAGAGATACTAAAATGATAGTGAATTTAATTTTACCTTAATTTATTCTATTTTTATTTTTTATATAGATCAATGTTTTTAGCCTTAAAATACTACTATTTGGTGATTCTCTTTAAAAAACGTTCTTATAGGTTAATTTTATTATAATAAACTCCTTTAGTTATTTTTGTCTGTGAAAGTCTTTTATTATTCCTTCAATTTTGACACATAGTTTTTCTGGATGTAGAGTAATGAGCTGACAGTTTCTATTTTTAGTACTTTATTTTTTAAATATATTTTACTGATTTTAAGAGAGAAAGAGAAACTTTGAAGTGAGAGTGGAACATCTATAGGCTGCCTTCTTCATGCCCCCCATTGGAGTCAGCCTATAAACTAGGCATGTGCCTTGACTGGTGTAACAACCTTTCAGTACAAAGGATGTTGCCCAACCAACTGAGCAACACTGGCTAGGGCTCTTTATGCTTTAAATGTGTCAATCTATTGTCTCTTGGTCTCCATTGATTTTAAAGAGAAGATTGTTATGCCTGGCTGGTGAGGCTCAGTGGTTGAGCGTTGACCTATGTTCAATTCCAGTAAGGGTGTGTAGGAGACAGCCAGTCAATGATTCTCTCTCATAGTTGATATTTCTATCTTTTTCTTCCTCTTACTTTCTCTCTGAAATATTTTTTTGAAATCATTAAAAAAAAAAAGGAGAAAAATCTATTTAAAAAGTAAAGACTTTTTCCTCTGAAAGTAGTGCTTTTTCTCCCTCCCTCCATCTGCTGCCTTCAATATTTTCTATTTGTCTTTTGTGTTCAGCAATTTGAATGTGTAATGTTAAGGTATGGTTATGTTTTGGATTTTATCTTCATAGGTATTCTCTCGGAATCTTTGATGTGTGATTTTGTGTCTGTCATTAAATTTGTAAAATTCTAGGCCATTATTTCTTTATGTATTTCTTACCCTCTGTTACCTCTTTCTCTTTTTTTCAACATATTTTTATTGATTTTAGAGAAGAAGGGAGAGGGATGGAGATAGAAACATTAATGATGAGAGAGAATCATTGATCGGCTGCCTCCTGCATGCCTCACAATGGGGATTGAGCCCACAACCCAGGCATGTCCCGTGACTCAGAATCAAACCATTACCTCTTGGTTCATAGGTCTATGCTCAACCACTGAGCCACAAGAACTGGGCTGTTTTCTCTTTCTTTTCCTTCAGGAATTAATTGTACATATATTAAAATGCTTGACATTGTCTCACAGATCTTGAATATTCTATTCTGATGTGCTTTCTTCCTTTTCTTTTCTTTCTTCCTTTTTTAAAAACTATTTTTTCTACTGAAACCAGTTTGACTCAGTGGATACAGCATCGGCCTGCAAACTGAAAGGTCCCAGGTTCGATTCCAGTCAAGGGTATGTACCTTGGTTGCAGACACATCTCCAGTAGGAGGTGTGCAGGAGGCAGCTGATGGATGTTTCTCTCTCATTGATATTTCTAACTCTCTATCCTTCTCCCTTCCTCTCTGTAAAAAAATTAATAAACTATATATTTTTTAAAACTTTTTTATCCTTGCTTTTAAATTTTAGTAATTTGTATTGGCTTATCTTCAAGTTCATTGATTCTTACATTGGCTGTTTGGGTTGTTTTGATTCTGTTAATTGTCTCACTGAAGATATTCTACATCTCTGTTGCTGACGTTTTCATTTATATAATTTCCAACTAATTCCCTTTTATATTTTCTATCCCATCTGATTTTAAATTTGTACAACTACAACTTTCTTCAATATTATTTAGCTATTAATTAGCTATTTTGAATTAATTTGTGATACCTTATGATTAATATAATTTGGGAAGAAAATGGGATAACCATTCACAAACATAATGTGCAAATTTTAAAAATTAAATTTATAAAGTTGTATAAGCAAAATATTCCCCACTGATTTTTACCCTAATTTAAGAACTAAAATTATGCCCCAAAACAACACAGTTGAGAACAAGAAATTGGAAATGCAAAGAATATAATGTTATATCATAGGAATGCTGTTCAAAAATATATGTATACTTACTTGAACTCTAATTTAGCTGACTGAGCAGTAAATTTAATTAGTTGTTTAACCCTAACCATATCACTAATTCCCCAAAGCTTTCTATTGCTTTGAAATGCACAATAAATTTGTGTAAGGCAAATTGGACAGAGCATAGTTTATATTCAACCTGTCTGTTACTTTGTGGAGACATTCCAAGCACTGGCAATACTAAAATTAATTTCCTTACCACCTATTATTTGCTCAAATATCCTTCTTGTTTTTTCTGTAAAACACTAATTTATTGACAGAATAAGTTACATTAGACCTTCATTCCTATGACATTTTTTTAAATTTCAAAAATATCAGTTTTGCATATACAACACACACACATATTTCCTACACATGGTTGGAGTACGTACGGTATTAATAACAAACAAAATTAAGTCTTGCATCATGTGTGTTTTTTTATGTTCTAGAAATTTACTAAAACAAATCAACACAATTTGGTATACTATGGACAAGAGCCTTATAATCTTGTTTTGGCCCAACCACTCTAGTAAAACTGAATTTTTAAAAGGTCACCAATAATCTCTCTAAAATCCCAATGTGTTTATTTTTCTTAACCTTGATTTCACTATGGCACTCAAAATAAACAACAATTTTCATCATCTTTTCCTTATACTTGAACTGCTTCTATAATCTCCAAATTGGCTTATGATTAAAATACATGGAGTGCATACAATAAAAAATATTCAAGCAATATAGTAAGGCACTTATTTGTAATGCTGTGCTCACACATTTACTTTCTGTTTACACAATTGTAGAATTGATCCACTCTATTTCTAGTGTTCTTTTTCCCACATTTTGTTTATTTTTGCTATTACATTCATTAATTTTGCTATCACATTAATATTGGCAATGAAGAAAGTATAGGAAGCATAACTCTCACTACTTTCAGTGCTAAGAAATGCCTTCAGGAAAATCCCAGGTGGAATGGCTTTCAGAAACCTTCCTATATGTGAAACACTCACTGTACATGTGTATATGCTTAAACACTGCTTATTATCCTTTTTTTATGACTTTGGCATCATCTCATAGATGGCATTTTTTATAATTTAACTTTAGAATATTCTTATTGCAAAGAAAATTATGCAATTAGATTCATAGATTTGGTGAATTTTATTTGATGTTCAATGTATCATGTTGACAAACTATATGGTAGGCATTTATAATTGTAGATACAAGGAAGTGGCTTGGAAGGTTGACCATAAAGCTATCATTTGTCATCACAAAGAAAGACCTGACTTATCTAAAACAGTATTTCTCAAACTTCTAAAAAATATTTTATTCCCCTAAGGAACCTTTCAAAATATTTTTTTTCTAGTCCCTCATCTCACAACATTTTAATGTCTCAGAATTCTATATATCTGCTTATGTAATGTGGCCCTTTGGAGAGCTACAAGGCATTGTAATATCTGAAGCCTTTTTTATCCTATGGATCCAATTTTTGCCCCTATGGAGTTAATATTGCTCCTGCCTAGAATGCAAGGCCTATAATATCAACTCATTATAGTGACTTTATTATTTTTTATTCTATTTTATTTCAATTAAAAATATAAAGAAATTATAAGGATATTTTATATTCTAAATATCTGTATCCTACATTTTATTGCTTTATCATTCTCTTTATATTTTCACAATGATTTAGTTCCACAATAAGTGCTTTTTAGTTATATAGTCTCATGCCATAAATTTGTGGCACTAAAATATAAATGTAATACAACTGAAATATACATAGTTTACTTATTCCCTTAGAAGTAGTTTGGGGTTCATTGTAGCCATAATTTGTGAAGAAATCAGTTACGTGACATAGGGGGACAGATTATGCATAAAAGATAAGCTTCACATGAGTGGAACTAGAGGAGATATTCAGTTAGTCATGGAAAGCACAAAGACATAAGTTAGGACAACAAGGTAACTTCAAAAATAGTTCTAACATGGACACAACAACAAACTAATTTTGCTAAAATGATTAGAGTGTATTCAGGAAAAGGTATATTCTTGATATAATCTTAAAATTATAATTATATGATTACTACATCTGGAAAATAACAGTCAAAATTAAACTGAACTTTGTCTGGAATTTACACGGCTCTGTCAAATGTCAAGCTTCTTTCTCCCTCACCAATTTCAAAAATGTTTCACCATGATTTCAAACAGTGAATCATCCCATCCTTTGCCAACCATCTGTTTGTCTGCCCCCTCATTGACTCAAATTAGATGATGGAGGGCAGGGCAGGTTCTCAAGAGCAGCCATTAACACTAGAAATGGAAGAATCTGGCAGCAAACTTTCCATTGGAAATTATGGACCATTAAAACTGGAAAGGAGAACCTTACAGATAGAGCACCGAGGAGTAAAATAAAGCTATGCACAACAAAATCCTAGGAAATATTAAAAGATAAAAATAGAAGCTAATCAATATAAAATAAGCTATAAAACAAAGTTGGGAAATTGTCAGGTGGCAAAAAGAAAATAAAGGGGTACAAACTGTGTCTGAAAAAAAGAAAAATATTGGAAAAGGTTTTACATATGACAGAAAATTATATGTCTCTAGAGAAAAATATTGATATCTCCATATTTAAATAAGCTCTATTGACTAGGATTTATACTTATAAAAAGATGAGTAATAAAATTAATTTACTATCTATTATTTTTGTTTTGAACATGTTTGTAAAAAGAAACAATCCAGTGGATTTATGGAAAGTTCTTGCAGACATCATGAGAAAGCAAAATTTAGCAGATTGTGGTATTTTAATTCATTCTCTATTAAAAAATAAAATCCCCATCCATTTTGTCTGAAGGAATGAATGAAAGTTCTTAAACTCACACAATGGGAAGCAATTAGAAAAGTAGGTTCTTTGCTTGTTTTTTTTTCTTTTTTGTATGTGATGATTATTAATTTAGGTTATTTATTAAATATTTCTCAAAGGTTGACAAATGTAGACAATTTTTAGCTATGTATCTTCCAAATAACATAATATATATATATATATATATATATATATATATATATATATATATATTTTTTTCTGTTTTAACATTATTATAATACTAGAGGCCCAATGCATGAAATTCATGCAGGGACTTGGACCTGCCTCTGTCTCAGCCCCTGGCCACCAAGGCAGCCACCTCTGCTTCGATCCCCATCTCCACGGCTTCATTGTAAGGATGTCCAGAAGGATGTCTGGTCTAATTAGCGTATTATGTTTTTATTATTATAAATATTAACCTCAATATATAAACATAATCTTTATTATCAAAATCACTTTAAAGAATAGAATTTTACCTTCTTTAAGATTTTTTCTTAAGTGATTTGTATGATCAGCCTTTATTCTTCTGATGTTACTTCTGTGCTAACTTTAAAAAAATATAAAGTATTAAAATTTTGACTGTATTAAATTTTATTACACTTTAGAGTAGTAAACTAATAAAAGAAATTGAAGCCTATAACCTCACTCTATAAAAAGTCTATTATCATATCTTGTAATCTCCTTAAAAATGAATCCTGAAGATCATTTCTTACCATTGCCAATATTACTCAATCCCCCATCAACTCCTCTGAGCTACTGAAATGACTTCTCCTCTTAATCGCTGCCCTTCTTATTCAAAAGTCATTCTTTACAGAGATGTCAGAGTTAGCTTTTAAAACTGTCAGTGATCACAGTCTCCAATGATCAAAATTTTCAAAACTTCGCACCAAACTTAGAAGAAAGTTCAAAGCCTTTTCTATGGCCTATAAGGTCTGTAGGATCTGCTCCCTACCCAGCTCTCCAATCTCTTTGGTATTGCTCCTGATTCTGTACTTTTTCTAACCACAATGAGCATTTTGCCTTTCCTACCTCAAGATCTTTTCTTTTCTTTTTTCTTTTCCTTATAAATCTCTTCTCTGAGATCTTTTTGCAGAAGTAGCTGTATCACTTGGATCAGACTGTGCTCGGATGTCCCTTTCCTTAACAAAAAAAAGCTTTTCTTGCTTGTTAAAAATAGGCCACGTTGTCCTGCCAGTGTGGCTCAGTGGTTGAATGTAGAATTATAAACCAGGATTTGGGGCTCGATCCCCAGTAGGGGTCATGCAGGAGGGCGATTCATTGGTGTTCCTATCTCTCTATCCCTTTCCCTGTCTGAAATTAATAAAATATATATTTTTAAAAATAGGCCACTTATTACTCCATTAGTTTCTCTCATAACATTTATTAATACTGGAAACTACATTATATACTTATTTTTCTAGTTTAAATTTAGTTTTCTTTGTTAGAATTTAAATTCTTAGAAACAGAGATTTTTACTGCCTTGTTTACGACTGTATTTGCACATTTCTAATTGTACCTGGCACAGAATTATTTATTATATGATAAGTACTTATAGAATAAATGGATGAACAAGTGACTAAATATATGAATTTTAGATATTGCTTAAATTTACTTATTTTCTCCAAACACAAATTATCAAAATGTTAACTTAAACTACTTTCACCTATCATTTTGTCATTTTTTTATATTTTAATAATTTGTGCTTATGACTCCCAAATTTGTTTTTTAGAAATTGCCTTTTCTCTGGAGTTTGCTGAGTTATATACTTATTTAGAAAATTGCAGTAATGGTCCATGGCACTGTTGTGATTGCTATGCTAAGACCAAAAAAAGGGAGCAAATTATGTGATTAAAAGAATATCCTGTCCTTAAGACACTTAATAATTTAGTAGAAAAATAAGTTATATACTTGTAAAATTGTAGACAGTTCTTAAGCAAGTAAGTGATGTTAAACAAAGATAATTTCTAAATGTGATTATTTTATAAGTTTTCATAAAGGAGGCATGATTTGATATACCCTTGGAAATTTTTATTTATTTATTTTTTTTTGGTTCAGGGTGAGGGGACAGAAGATAAGGTATTTCAAAAGAAAACACCAAATAAAAGCATCTAGGCTCAAAATTTTCTTAGTGAATGCTAAGCACTTTGGTATGGATGGGGCAAGAATTCATAAAAAGTAATTATGGGGATAAAACTTGAGAGATAGTTAAGAGTCACATTTTGGAAGATGTTTTAAACTGTGGTAAGGAATCTGAATTCTTCAATGATGAAAAATTGAAGCAGAAGAACAATATCAACACAGAGCAGTGGATTTTTAATCCTTAAGAGTACTACACCAAATAGATTAGAAACAGATGAGGCAAGAATCAAGAAGCTTTTAGGAGATTATTATTTTTTAAATATATTTTTATTGATTTTAGAGAGGAAGGGAAAGCCAGAAAGAGATACAAACATCAATAATGAAAAGAATCATTGATTGGCTACCTCCTGCCTGCCCTCTACTGGGGATTGAGCCTGTTACTCAGGCATGTGCCTTTGACCATAATTGAACCTGGGACTCTCCAGTTCATGGGCCCATGCTCTATTCACTGAACCAAAGCAGGTAGAGCTTAGGAGATAATATTTAAATGTAATACAGTGTAATGATGACCAGGTGGTGATGCAGGGAAGACCTGTAAGATAGAGATACAATGTTTTTGTTTCATGTGTTCTGGGACTACCATTCCTGAACTGTTATGTCTACAGCTTTTTCTGCAAAACCATTACTTTTCTGGCTTCTATTCAGTAGAACAATGTTTCCTTCCTTCCTCCCTCCCTCCCTCTGCCCTTCCTTTCCTCCTTCCCTCCCTCCCTCCACCCCTTCTTACCTTCTTCCTTCCTCCCTTCCTTCTTTTCTTCCTTCCTTAGTTCCCTTTTTTCTTTGTTCCTCCTATTTCTTTTTCTCCTTTATTCACCTCTTTCTTTATTTCTTTCATAACTATTTTTTTTCTTTGTTTTACTCTGTAGTAATGTAAACAAAATAACCTAAACTACTACATTTAAGTTTAAGGTAATATATGCACAAATACACACACACACACACATATATATAAATTTTTACATAAATTTGTGCACATATATATATTACATAAATGAGAAATAAATACAGACACATAATAGGATCTAAATACTGATTGATTATAATTGTGTTATTTAGTTTTTTCTGGTGAGTTTGAAACTTGAAGTTTATAAAGTAATATTCCTTCAACAAATATTTGTTAAATGTTTGTTTAGTGATCTTAATAAGCACCATTTAACCTGGAAAATATGTTCTCAATGTGACAGAATGGAAGCATTTCTTGTATTGTCCCAGGTATGTATGCTATGTAATAAGCATAGGTGTGCAAAAGAACAATGAAGTCATATTCTCACAGTACTAGAGGTTGAATTGACTGCTCAGCATGGCTGAAGGTTTTGCAATCAGCGAGGCTAGGGCTGACTTCATCTTGGAGGTCAGGATACTGATCTGTCTGGAATGCAAATATTTTGAGACAGAATGAGGTGGCTCTGAAAGCACCTTTGTGTGACTTCTGCACCATGGTTGCTTCAGGAGAGCCAGACTTCTTGCATGGTCTCTTGGGAATTCAGAGGCATGTGTCTCAAGAGAAAGAGGTAGGTAGAAGAGAGCTATATTATCTCTTATTTCCTCAGAAGCCATGCAGGGGAGCACTGTGGTCACCTCTTATTCAAGAAGGGTACTTATATGCTCCCTCTTGATTGAAAAGGTATCAAAGAACTTATAGACATGTTAATTAAAATTTCAGTATCAAATTATGTAATAGAAATCAACCTGGATAAGAGGGTGACCAGCCAGCCCTGTGTGCCTGGAACTCATGGGTTTGCCAGGATGTAGGAATTTTAATCATAAAACCAGGAAACAAAGAAAAATTGATCACTTACAATCATATCTAATAAAAGAGTAATACACAAATTGACAGTACCTCTGCTACACCCACAAGCTACGCCCACTGACTAATCAGGAGCAAGTAGGCAAATTAACCCAACCAAGGTGGCTGTGGCCACAGAGTGAACAAGAGGCTTGGGTTTCCCCGGAGATGGAGAAAGCCAAGCTTCCCATAGCCCTGTATTCTGCTCAAGGCTACAAAGTTTCAATTATAGAAGATAAATAAATCCCAACAAAAATGCCAGCAACCATGGAGCTGGAGAGAGCAGGAGGCTTGAGTTGCCCCTGGTGATGGAGGGAGCCAAGCTTCCCCAGTGTTGGCCTGCCTTGGCCTCCACTTAAGGCTACAAAGTTTCAATTAAATAAGATAAATAAATCCCAACAAAAATGTCTGTGGCTTGGCTCCGCTCAAGGCTACAAAGTTTCAATTATTGAAGATAAATAGCTCCCAAATACCAGGGCCTCCACTTGGGTCACCAGGGGTTGTAGCCAGCCTGAAAACCACCACAAGCCCCTCACCCAGGCTGCCCCATGCCCCAAGAGAGCCCCCACCCTGATCTGGGAAACCAGCTGGCCCTCACCAGTGCACCAGGCCTTTAATCTATCTAATAAAAGAGTAATATGCAAATTGACCACCATTCCAACACACAAGATGACTACCCCCATGTGGACATAAGATGGCTGCCACAAGATGACCAGCAAGGGAGGGCAGTTGGGAGGGACCAGGCCTGCAAGGGAGGGCAGTTGGGGGCATGCAGGCTGGCACAAGAGGGAAGTTGGGGGCAATCGGGCCAGCAGGGGAGGGCAGTTGGGGCAAACAGGCTGGCAGGGGAGCAGTTAGGCATCAATCAGGCTGGCAGGGAGTGGTCAGGGGGTGATCAATCTGGCAGGCAGAAGAGGTTAGGGGCAATCAGGAAGGCAGGCAGACAAGCAGTTGGGAGCCAGCAGTCCTGGATTTGTGAAAAGGATGTTTGACTGCCCATTTAGGCCCCATCCTACGGTGCCTAATGAGCAGTTGGACATTCCTCGAGGGGTCCCAAATTGGAGAGGGTGCAGGCAAAGCTAAGGGATACACACCCCGTGCATGGATTTCGTGCACCAGGCTTCTACTTATTTTACAACAGAGCAAACCAGGAAGTGAGGTAGAGAATTATTAAATAAAATCTTCACAATGCCAATTTACATAAATTATGTGTCATGAAAAACTACAAAGAATAAGTGCTTTCTTGAAAGAGTGAGTCCTAGTCAAACAAAATTGACAGTTTTTAGTAACATTGTTTCTTGCTTAGAGAGTTAGGTAATTTATCCCAATAGCCCACAGATATCTTTGATCACCAAATATTTCTTCATCTCATAATCCTTATTAAATGAATCACATCTGAAAAAGTATTGGCTAAATACATGCAAATAATGCAATAAACTATCTATTTGTGTAGATGCAAAGACATTAATATGGAGACACTTCTAAGAATCAGAAAATATTAGAGTTTTAAGAAGCACATTGTAGATGAAAATGCATGCTTTGCATGTATTCTTGCTTATTGAATTTGATTGTGGATATATGAAAATTACATTATTCAGGTAAAGACTGACGTATATAGTTAAGTCATGAATTTCCAGAAATGAGTCAATTTTGTTTTAAATAAAATAAATAGACACTCAAGCTGAAATTATCTGGCTAAATATCTGTGTGAGGAAGTTCACACATCCTCCTCACTTTCTGCTTTACTCTGATCAGAAACATCACTCTTCTCATTCTTTTGAATCTCAAATTCACCTGCAGTGGAAAAATACTGGAGCATTCAAGTTTCTATTGCAAAAACACAAAATAGTGTTTGAAAAAATGTACTATAACTATCTTGAAAGTCATTTCATTCATAGGATAAAAGTTGAAATTAGCTAATAAATTTATTTATTTATTTATTTATTTTTCCCTATTGCCCTCCCCAACCCCTAGTACATACCCCCAGCTGTCTCCCCCACTACCCTACCCCCACTGCCCTGTATCCACTGGCTATGCCTACACACACATATGTATACAAATCCTTCGGTTGATCTCCTACAGACCCCTCCTCCCCCAACCTCCCCTGCCTTCCCACTGTAGGAAGACAGTCTGTTCATTGCTTCTTTGCCTCTGCATCTGCTTCCCCAACCACCACCTGATTCTTATCTTTAAAAACATCTTGCCCCTGTAGGCTAGAAATAAACCCACAAGAGCAAAAAAAAAAAAAATGTTTGAGTCTCAATTTCAATGTCTGATAGCTTTGAGTCCCAGTTTCAATGTCAAACAGTTCCTTATGTGTACATGTCATCAATGGTATCTGGATAGTGGACGAATGGTAGCAATGCTGGTCTGACCCTATCTGGTTTGGTCCTAGGCATCCTGTAGCGATGCACAGCTGCTAACTGCTCGCAAGGTGTAGTCAGCGTCTTCCATCTCTGGACTGTTTCTCCTCTTGCCTTTGTGGTTGGCGCAAACCTGTCAGTTCTCTCTGTTGCAGGAGTCCACTTGGTCTTGGAGTTGTTTTCTAAAAGTATATAAACATATTCTCGACCAAGAGTTAATAAAAGAATCTTTTCTATAAAATTGACTTGGAGTTTTTATTTTTGCCTACCCACTTTTCCTTTGGCTTATTTTGACACCATGTGTGTTTTTCATAATAAACTTTTTTTAACCTCAATATGATACTAAGTTTTCAGGGATATGACCCCTGAAATTTTTCTTCCTCTTTTTTCTTTTTCTTTTCCTTTTAATTGTTTTAATGTAGTGGTGCTGCTTCTTAAAGTTCTTTAATGAACCAAACTCTGCTACTTATCAATTCTGTAGTCAAAATGCAATACAATGTCCTAAAAAGTGTCCAGTAGTTCACTGATTTAAGGACTAGCTACTATGCTGTGTGATATGAGGAAACATAAACCTCTCAGGACCTCAAATTTCTCATCAATAAAATAAAGGGTTGGTCCTTTTATGCCAACTCTTGAAGTTGTTCTATAAATAAAATAAGATAGTATATGTGGAAAACAAAAGAAAATAAATTGTAATTTTTATGTTAGTGCCATAATAATTTTGTATTAGGAAAATATAGCATCCCTCTGTTAATAATTAACAGTGATGAAGTACTTTCTCATTGCCCCACTTTATGCTAAGCATTCAATTACTTTGTTCTAATGGCATTTCGGTATAGCAGTGATTTTCAATCTTCACGCTGCAAGAATTTTTTTAAATGTTTTTTTTTTATTTTTATTGTTGGAAGTATTACATATGTCCCCTTTTTCTCCTATTGACTCCTTATAGCCCACTCCCTCCCTCACCCTAGGTCTTTACCACTCTATTGTCCATGTCCATGAGTTATGCATAAATGCATACAAGTTGTGTTGCAAGAATTTTTTAAAACATGCAATACCTTACAAATGTTTCTTCTGTTTGAGGTAGCCTATGAACTTCCCTTTCAGGACTGCTTTCATTGTGTCCCATAGATTTGGGGTTGTTAATCATTGATTTTCATTTATTTCCAATAAGTTTTTTATTTTGTTTTTAATTCAGGAAGAGATTAACAAAATAACTTATACAAATATATGCATAACCCATGGACAAGACAATATAGTGTAGTGAAGGCTTTGGGAGGGTGTGGGAATGGGAAGGAGGGCATCAATAGGGGCAGTGGGAGGAAACTTTTATAATACTTTCAACAATAAAGACAATTTTTTTTAAAAGCATGCAAACCTGGCTACATAATCTGTGGCACTGACCTCTTTTCCCTTATATTGTAAGAAAAAAAATGACAACCAACAAAAGAATAGCATAGTGTGAATGAATCAAAATTATACCTATTTTTTGTGTGTGAAATCGACAAAAAATACAATGATTTTTAGTGTGCTGAAGATTTTTAGTACTCCATTTATGTGTGCCATGAGATGAAAAAAGTTGAAAATAGTTGTTAGAGGGATATTTTCATTTTACAGGTGAGGAAATGGGACCAGAGTTAGAAAGTCATTTCTCAAGATCACACATCTATGGTAAGAGGGAGCATGGTGCCTGTTCTCTTTCCATTATGTTATATGGAGATCAGATCTGTCCCTGATTTAAAGAAGTTCTTGGAGCTATGTATAGTGTTATCAGCCTAAAATATACTCTTATGTAAAAGTGGCAACTATTTCTATTCGATGATATACTTTTCTTTTAATTGAACAGAATATTTGCCAGCCTCCACATTGGACACTGAGAACACTATTGCACATATTTCACTCAATAATTCAGCTGAGAAGATAACATTCTCATTTTATGCACAAGGAGACCAAAACTTGGAGTGGTGAAAAAATTGCCTAAAGAGGTTAAAAAGATATAAGTTAAGTCCCTTTATCTTTCAATCCCAATTCCTGATTTTAAAATACACTGTTTGTATTTTCTAAAGAAACTTTGAGGAACATTTCAAATGAGTTATTGAAATTAAGGGTAATTTTTACAAACACTGAGCTAAAAGACAAAACCATTGATTGAGCAAATATTGTGAGTAAAAAAACCTTGGAAAACTAAACATTATTTAGTGTTTTCTTAGCAATTCATAACAGGCCCATCAGGAGCTGTCAATCAATAATGACCCAATAAAATCAAGAGAGTTAAAAAGAGTACATTCCCATTCAAACCAGCTGTTTCAAATTTTCCCATCTAAACTTCATGCTAGGATTCATTTTGTCTAATGATTAATATTCTAAAACTTCTATTTTGTCTTCTATCAATGTGAGTTTTACTTGGAGCAAAGGGATCCCTTAATAAAATGAATGAGGTAGTACGTTTTATGCTGCAGTATTTATAATTTTCCATTTTATTGGCCTTCCTAAAAATTTAATTTTCCTTATTCATATTGCTCTTTCGGTATGGCTGGTCAGACAATATATTTTACGTATAGTATATTAATCAAATGAACTGAAAGAATATTAATTAATTCATTTGCACTCATATTTCTGGAAAGCATATAATAGCTAAAAGGTGAGTGAAAATGAAAAAAACAAATAAGAAAGAGAAACAATTTGTGTTGAATTCTGTTTTCATGGCTTAGATAATGCCCATTGTAAGCCAATTGTAACACGACTAGCCAGTGAGCCCACTATGACATTTTATACAAAGAAGAACTATGCAACTTGCTTTGTATAACCAGAGCAAAGCTTTCACAAATATAACTTTTGGAATATGAGCGGGAAATCTCTATCTAGGGGAAATGCCAACAAGAAGAGGCAAGGAATTGAAGGATTTATTTTTCTAGTTTATGCATTTCTGTTCCATTTTTACCTTTTACTTTTATTTATTTTTATTTTTTAAAATATATTTTTATTTATTTCAGTGAGGAAGTGAGAGGGAGAGAGAGATAGAAATATTAATGATGAGAAAGAATCATTAATCAGCTGGCTGCACACCCCATACTGGGGATCAAGCCTGCAACCCAGGCATGTGCCCTGAATGTGATCAAATCATGACCTCCTGATTAATGGGTCAACACTCAATCATGGAGCCATGCCAGGCAGGTTACCTTCTAGTTTAAAAAAAAAAAAAGGTCAGAAGTAATACTATTACCCATGAAAGACCTACTATATTCCAGGGAACACTGTTAATTAGGAATTCTTATTTTATTGTGGCAATTTTACTGAAGAAAGTTTAAAATTCAGAAAAGTTAAGGGACCTTACCAAGGTCATGCAGATAATAATATCAATTCTGGGACTTTCCATTTCATCTGGCATTGATTTTTTTTTCCTAAACATTTAAAAAGGATTTAGACACTCTAAATTAAATTAACAACTGCTCTTATAATGCTCTAACTATGTATGTACATGCTAATAGGAAATGTTTGGTGTGTGTGTGTGTGTGTGTGTGTGTGTGTGTGTGTACATCCTATTATTTTTATCCATGGAATCGAAGTTTCACAGAAGTGGGGAAGTATGTGTTCCACTTCACATATGAGCATTTGAAGGCCTTTGTGATTATGAAAAATGGCCCCTGAATAGTAATAGTAAGCTTTCTGCTAATTGCCTAGACTTAATAAAATTCCCTACAATTTGAAGATGCATATCAATAAATAACTCCAAAAATCAAGTTTGCATTACAAACCTATGTACAGAGAGATATATGTGTCTTTGTCAAAAGAAACTTAGTGAAATGATAAATTTCTGGAAAGAATTGTCACATAGTGCTAAAAAGGAACTCTTCCTTATCGGTTCTAAATGAGGGGTTGTATTGATAGATATCACAGTCCATGATTTCTCTGTAGAGTAATCCCTAAAGCTTCCTTAATATCAATCGCTGGTGCCATCTCCAAATGTAATCTAAAGTATAAAAAGCATGATTTCTGATGCAATTAAACCATGATTTTTGTTTATTTTGATCTTCCATTAATTCTTTAAATATATACTTTGGCCATCTTGTCCTTTTTCCTCTAGTTGAAAAGTAAAATAGGTCTATTTTCTTGTTTTGTTTTCTACATTTCATTTATAAGATTATTAGCTAAAAACCACTCTTATGTTCCCCTGGAATAAAACTACCATTAAACTTGATCTAGTGAAGAGTGCAATGAGAGTGAAGGGAGGGGGGGAAAGTGGATGATGGGCTTTTTCTCTTCCTGTTTACTGCCCATTTGGGAAGGAATATAGAAACTCATAGGATGGTTAAGGCTGTCTGGAGAAATCTCTTCTTATTCATATATTTTTAGTGTTCTGTTTCCATAAAGGATCTAATAATTGTGGAATCAAATCCTGTTTATTTATTTATTTATTTTTTTTACAAATTCTTCATTTGGCAATTCTCTTCATCTTCACTTTATATTAATATTAGTATATCTTTCACAGTACCATCCTTGAAACTACTATTGCAATAGTTCAATTCTTACAGTTTGGTACACAGTAAAACATGCTTCTAAGTGATCAATATAACTTTTGAAGTGACCATGAAATAGTTCCCTTGAACCTCTCTAATAAATACAAGTCAGATGCCTATCATAGGCTATGATAAGTTAACCTTACAATTGGAACACAACAGTTATCATCTTGGTAGACCTATATTCCCTAAAATATTATAATAGTTCTGGAACACAACAGTTATCATCTTGGTAGACCTATATTCCCTAAAATATTATAATAGTTCATTTTTTAAATTATTTTTATCTTTGTTCTGTAAGCTCTTTGAGGAAACTATTTTTTTTAAATTTCTGTATCACATGGCATAGTAACGTAGCTATCAAGTTGAACAAATGAAAAAAAATCATCATTTCAGAGAGAAAAAGTTCATTTCTTAGTTATGAGCCAAGTAAAAATACAATGACATAACTTAAACATATCATACACTTGTTAGGAATAAGATCATTGGCTTCTAAAATTAAGTCTGCCATTTAGTGGAACACAGGACTAACATTGAATAATTCCTGGTGTCTTTTTTATTTTCAGTAAGTTATCTTTGCATTATAGTTCTTTCTACCACCAAATCTCTCCACACAACTTGACCTTTTTACCTTATAGATGTGATGACAAAAGAATATAGGTGAATCTGTCAGATTCTTATTTTAAGTTCCTTGCAGACAGGGAATAGAACCAATATAAAATAATTTTTGGCTGGTAAGAGCTAGAATAAAGATGAGGGAAAATATTTATTTTAGAATTATAAAATTTTAGTTGTAGGGTCATAGGAAATTCAATTTTTTTTTTTTTGAGGAAACCCTACATTCTTTTCTATAGCAATTGCACCAGTATGTATTCCCACCAACAATGCAGTAGGGTTTCCTTTTATCCACATCTTTGCCAACACTTGTTATTTATTGATTTATTTATTATAGCTATTCTGACAGGTGTGAAGGGATATCTCATTATAGTTGTTTTATTTT
>JAAGEH010000393.1:39060989-39107723 GCA_011751065.1 Lasiurus cinereus | reverse complement strand
ATTATGTATACATTAGTTGATTCTTGTATGTGCTCTGACTGGGTATTGAACCAGAAACCTGGGCATATCAGGACAATACTCTAACCAATTGAGTTACCTGTCCAAGGTTTATTATGATTTAACTTTGCAACTCTCTGATGATTAATGATGGTAAGCAAATTTTTTATGTCTTGTCCATTTGTATGTCCTCTTTGAAGAAGTATCTATTTAGATCTTCTCTCTACTTTTTAATTGGATTTTTTGTTTTTTCTAGTATTGAGATTTATGAATTCTTTATAAATTTTGGATATTAACCCCTTATTGAATGTATCATAGGTGAATATCTTCTTTCATTCTTTTAGTTTTTTTTTTTAGTTTAATGATTTAACCTTGCTGTCCAAAAAAATAAAACAAAACAAAACAAAACAAAAACAAAAACAGTTGCATTTGCAATTGTATCAAAATGTATAATGAGAAGTAAATTTAACCAAGCAGGTAAAATACCTGTACTCAGAAAGTTATAAGGCATTGAAAAAAACACCTAAAGAAAATACTAATAAATGAAAGTACATACCATGCTCATGGATAGGAAGAATTAACATCATTAATATGTTCATACTACCAAAAGTAATATATAGATTTGATGAAATTCCTATCAAAATACTACTGGTCTTTTTCACAAAAATAGAAACAAAAATTATATAGAAACACACACACAAAAAAAATCCCAAATAGTGATATAAAATCATGAAAAAGAACAAAGTTGAAGGTATCATAATAACTATTATCAAATGATACTAGAATCAAAAGAGCATGGCACTTGCATAAAAACAAACACATGGAACCAAAGAGAAGCCCAGAAATAAACCTATGTCTATGTGGTCAATTAATCTCTGACAAAAGAGGCATGAACATTCAATAGGATAAAGACACTCTAAACTTATTATTTTTAAGAAACAAAAAGCTCAGCAAGAACTTGTTACCTCTCCACTTAACTACCTAAAAGAATATAGATAAAGGGCGTGGTCCAGGAAGAACCTTATCACCAGAGATTTCTACAAACAATATGAGCTAAATGTAATAGAGAAAACTCATCAGGGAGTGGAGATCAAAGTTCTCTCTACTAGTATATTCCCTGGTCTCTGTAAGGCATAGCAAACATTTGTTTTCCAAAGATGGGTTTTCCATCTCTAGGGGAATTGCTTGACTTCCCTTTGGAGTCCCAGACTTCCACCTATTTTCTTTAGTTTAGAATGTCATAAAATCCCTATGGAAGCTCCATACAAATTAAATGAAATTAAATTTTATTTTCTTCTGTTAATCTGCCCCCTGTTAATTTAATTTGTAGACCAACTAGAAGAATTTAAAGTAGAGGGTTTTTGTGTTGTTTTGTTTGTTTGCTTGTTTTCTTTTTTCTTCTTCCTGACACTGTTCTTTACTAGTAAAAGACCATGGGTCCAAGTCACGTGTTCTTTTTTTAATATCTTTATTGATTTTAAAGAGTAATGGAGAGGGCAATAGAGATAAAAACATCAAAGATAAGAGAGAATCATTGATTGGCTGCCTCCTGCATGCCACACGCAAGGGATTGAGTCTGCAACCCAGGCACGTGCCCTGACCTGGTATCCAACCATGACCTTTTGGTTCATAGGTTGGCACCTAATTATTGAGCACTATAACTGGCCAAAGGCTCTTTCAATGAAAGGTAAGCCCTTATGAATCAGGACAGTATAAAAAGAAAATAACAAGAGCCTATAACATTTTAGACACATTTATAGATATTCTTTTCTTATAAGGCAGGATGTTGTAAGGATATTGTCGTAATGTACCCTGCGGGTAACAACACAGGACACAAAATCACATCAATGATTCATTTAATCAATAAAGCTAGCAACTGGGAGGTAGATGCATCTCCAAATCTCACAGTCCCAAATGCGGTAACATCAGATTTATATAAGCAAATACCTTATATAGGCAAAAAGGTATCAATTACATCTTTAGGTTTGGAATGAGGAACCTGGTTTGCAAAAAGCAGTTATAGAAGCTAAACTGAACAAGTTAGTTATCTACAAAGATTAATTCTAGTTTCAGGTCTTGAAGCCACTGAGTCAACGGAAAACACATTTTCTGTATCCAATGAAGCAATTAAAGTAATTGTGTTGTCCTGATCTCCAGATGCAGAGGAATGTGTTTTGAAAGACCAGTAAAACTGCAATCAAGTGGGTATTCAATCGCATGGAATAGTTTATATAAGTTCAGAAAATCAAAATAACTTCTCTATTATTTTAGCAAGCAAATAAGTACAGAAACCAGATCAGCAAGGTTAAAAATTAAACAGTAGTTTTTGTTTGTTTGTTTGTTTGTTTTACCTGAGATTATTGCTACTATGCTTCATTCCCTACTGTGAAGTATTAATAAACTGGTGCACAACCCCCAACATCATAAGAAGGGAAAGTTCCTGGGAATGGCTGAGAGGTGGAGATGGGGTCCTTGATTTAGTTTTTCTGGTGGGTTCAGGTGAACTGGGTAAGGCCTGGGGTGGTTTAAAAGGTATGGGCAGGGCCAAGTCCGATAACGGACCTATACACTTTATGGGGTCCAGTTTGGTTCTCCTCTGGATTGTGAAGAGATCTCCTGGCTCTATACTGGTGGCATGGATTCTTATTCCCCAGGTCCTTCTTGTTGACCAGCAGAAATCCCCTCTACTGGGTTACATGCTTCTATTTTACAAAGGGAAGAGGGGCCAGTGAGGAGCTTCTGGAAGCTTATATGAGGTTGCCTATTTTTCTGATCTCCCAAGATGGTAGAGATAATCTCACATCCCAGGAAGGGCAATAAAGTGCCCTTGAATCTAGGCACTCGTTACCAACCTTCCCAGATCCAGGACAGATATAGATTCCCATTGTCTGTAATCCTTCCTCCTACTGTGTTGCAACCTCGTTGAAGTTCCCCTGACCCCTGGTGGGCTAGTTGAAAGGAAGGGGATTCAGGTGGGGGCTCCCCTCCTAATAGGGAACACAAATAAAAAATAAAGGATACTTGTTTTTTTTTCCTCTGCAGTAGTGTGAACAATTACTTTCCCCATGACCTCATTTTGGATTTCCCAGTCTTGGTTTATGGGGATTCCTCCCTAACCTTGGGTAGAATAAGGGGAGGTCTACCAAACATGATTTCAAAAGGGGAGAATCACTCCCTGTAGGAGGTATACTAGCCCATAAGAGGGCGAAGGGCAGGAGGTTGGTCAAGTTTTTGCTGGTTTCTAGGACAAATTTAATTAAAGTCTTCTTTAGAGTTCTGTTCATACATTCTACCTGTCCTGAACTTTGTGGCCAGAATGCACAATGGAGTTTCCAGTTTACACCTAAGATTTGGGCTATACTCTGAGATATTTTTGTTATGAAAGCAGGACCATTATCTGATCCTATGGTCCTTGGTAGGCCAAATATAGGTATAATTTCCTAAAGTAATTTCTTGACTACTATACAAGCAGTTTCTATCTTAGTGGGATATCCTTCAACCCAACCCAAGGTGTCTATAAAAACTACCAGGTACTTATACCCTGATGCTCATGGCTTGATCTCTGTGAAATCTACCTCCCAATGTTTCCTGGGGAGTTTCCTCAGGCCCGAATTCCCATGAGGACCATCTTAACTTGCTTAGCATTTAACCTGTGCACAGACAGTACATCTAGTGACTATGCTTTTATCTTATCTAAACTTGGTATGTAGTACCTGCCTTGCAGAAGTTCAGAAGTCTTGGTGATACCTAGATGGGTAGCCTGGTGTGACTGGGCAACTAAAGTTCGACCTAGATCCTGTGGGACCAACAGTCTGTCATCTGGTAGGGTCCACCAACCATTTGGTCCTCGGATAGCTTGCATTGTTCTGCCAATTCCTCCTTTTGTTTGGTGCAGGAAAGGGTCTATGGTAGGTCCGGGTCTGGCAGGGACTTATAAAGGCCCCACAGGATGGCTTTCTTGGCAGCTTGGTCTGCAGCTCTATTTCCTCTGGCTTCAATTGTCTCCCCTTCTGATGTCCTTTGCAGTGCACTATTGCAACTGCTCTGGGAAGCCAGAAGGCCTCTAATAAGGCTAAAATCTCTTCCTTATTTTTAATGTTCTTTCCGGCTGAACTTAGTAACCCTCTTTCTTGGTAGATGGCATGTGCATGTGCTCTGTGGCAAGATCATATCGGCTATCAGTGTAAATGGTGACGGCTTTCCTCCTTCCCCATCGAAGGCCCTGGATTAAAGCCAAAAGTTTAGCTCTTTGTGCCGATGTCCCCTATTCAGGGACCGTGCCTAAATGGTGTAGTCTAGGGTGACGACTACCACTGCTTCTGCATATTGGATCACATTCGGAACATAACTGATCCCATCCATGAGCAGTACCTCGTTTGGTGATGATAGCAGGACATCTGAGCCATTTGTATTGCATCTGTTACCTCTATGCAGTCATGAATGGGCTCCTCCATATAGTCATCTGGAAGTAGTCTGGCAGGGTTGATGGCCAGTGTCTTGTGGAATCGGATGTGGGGCTGGTTCAGGAGAAGAGCTTGGTACTGGATGACCCTGGTATTTAACATCTATTGCTCCAGAGCACCTGGGAGGAGGACTTCAATGGCATGGGGTGTTGTCAGGGCTAGTTCCTTGCCCAGAGTCATCTTGTCTGTCCCCTTTACCAGCAATGCTGTGGTGGCCACTGCCCAGAGACATGCTAGCCATCCTGCTGCCACAGGGTCTAGCCTCTTAGACAGATAGACTACAGGTCTCTTCCAGGAACCTAGAGTCTGAGTGAAAACACCTTTGGCAATGTCCCTTACCTCACTCACGTGGAGGTGGAAGGGCTTCATGACATCTAGTAAGGCTGCTGAGACAAGAGCCTTCTTTAGCTCCTCAAAGGCCCTTTGTTCTACTTCTGACCAGTCAAACAGCTGTGTTCCACCGGTGCTTGAGCATAGAGGTTTAGCAATCTCTGTGAACTCTGGTTTCCACAGGCGGCAGTATACAACCACCTCTAGAAACTCCTGAATCTGCTTCTTGGTTGTAGGCACAGGGATTCATAAGTTTGCCTCTATTTGACTGAGGGAAAGGGTCCATTTGCCTTTGCCAATGTTGTATCCCAGGTATATGACATCAGAGGAGCATAACTGTGTCTTCTTGGCTGACACCTGGTAGACTAATGCTTGTAGGGTGCCTAACAGGCCCTCAGTGGCTTGTTGGCAATTTTCCTCAGTATCTGCAGCAAGAAGATCATCTGCATACTAAGGTACACTCTGGATGCTCCTGTCTAAAGACAAGTAGGTCTGAGCTCAAGGCTTCATCGAAAAGGGTGGGAGAGTTTTTGAAGCCTTGAGGCAGTCTAGTCCAGGTTAATTGTCCTGAAATTCCTCCCTCTGGGTCATTCCACTCAAATGGAAAAATAGGCTGGCTAACTGGGGCCAGAGGTATGCTGAAGAAGGCATCCTTTAGATCTAAGACCATGAAGAATTGTCACTCTGGAGGCAGGAGACTTAGCAGAGTGTAAGGGTTCAGGACAGTGGGGTGTATAATATTGACTGGGCTTTAAAACTGGAAGCAAGTGGGTATTCCAGAGGGACTGGCAGGGAATCAGAATTCCCGCCTCCTGAAGCTGGAAAATGTGTTTAACAATTCCTTTCTTTGCTTCTAAGCTCATGGGGTGTTGCCTTACCCGAGCTGGAGTGGCAGTGGCTAGCAATTAGACGACTACAGGAGCTTGGTGACTTATTAACCCCAGGGGGAAAATATGCTGTAACTCCTCCAGGTAAGTGGAGGGCTCAAGTTCTTCATCTGATGTCGCTTTTGCCCTTTCCTGCAAGAGATATTCCTCTGAGATAGGCCAGGTTAGAAGAATATGGGCAGGGAGGATGGGACCAGACCTGGGTTCCTTGGATTCACAGTGAAGTGTGCGCTGTCCCCCTCGAAGGATACGGTGGCTTGTATCCGGCCTTCACTGGCGCCCTGCCCCGGAGGTGGAAAAGTAACCCCCACCTTGTGAAATTGACTTTTCAATATCGACATTCGGAAACAGTAACACCCCAGTGGAGAATCCCTGCCTGACAAACAGTTCCAGGAAATAGCCAGACCGAAGAACAGACCACAGGTGTCACCTGACCCCAGAAAGCCCTAACTGCCACCGGTTTCTGCCGATAACGGCAGCCTCTGAAAAGTATAAAAACTTACCCCTGCCCCAGTTTTGGCTCTGCTTCTCCTGCTCCCCTCTCCAAGCAGGTGAACCCGCCCGTGTGCTCCCAATAAAGCCTATTTAATTTGGTCTCTGTTTGGACTCACGGTTTTTCCTCGTGGTAGCATAAAAAACCTAACAGCTTGTAATTTCCATAGGAGATCACATCCAAGTAGGGGGTATGGGCATTCTGGCATAACCAGAAACAAATGTGTTACCTTGTTCTTTCCAAGGTCCACAGTCCTTTTGGATGTCCAAGGAAAAAAAAGGCAGTTTGTCCAGTGGCTCCCTGGACTGATATCTTCTTAGAGGTTACAGGTCACGTCAGCTTTGGCTCTCAAAAGAAATTTCAATCATTGTACTGTTGATATTTGTCTCTGTTGACCAATGAGTTTGCCGACCACGGCCCTAGGACAATGTGGTGAAAATTGTCCCAAGAAGCCCTGCCCCTATCAGTGCTGGGTCCCACTGGGGGTGAAGGGAGGGGAATGCTTCCTCAATCTGGTCCCAGTTTTCCTCAGGCGACCCCCGTCCTGGCCTGAGAACAGCTTTCCAGGCTTCTAAACGAATCCAGTCTCGTTCCTGGGAGGTGAAGAGGGTAGCCAGGAGTTGCTGGCAATCATCCCAAATTGGCTGGTGGGTGTGGAAAACAGTTTGAAGCTGACCAATTAAAGCCTGAGGCTTCTCTAAGAAGAGTGTGTGTGGGGGGGGGGGGGGAGAGGACTTTGTGCCTTCCAATTATAGAGTTCACTCCTGGAGAATGGGACATAAACCATAAAGGGGCACCCTCCCCTTTCCCCATTGCCAGGGCCGGCACTTCTCTCAGGGCCAAGATGGTACAGGAAATGTTCCCTCTCATGGGAGTCCTTCAGAGCTTCCCTACCCTGAGCCGCTCAGGGTATGGAGCGATGAGAGAGGGTGTCCTCTTGTGGGCTCCGACATGGCACCTGGGCACAGGATTGTAAGGGGGTGGGAGATCTGTCTCTTCAGGAGGCGGAGGAAGGACAGGGGCCTAGAGAGTGGGAGGCAGAGCAGGGGGTTCGGCTTTCTGGATTTTCTTAGGAACTGCCTTACGTCCCACCACCAAGACCCGCGCCTCTACTTGCAAGGCACAATTCTTAAACCAGGACGGGGGATTCTGGACTAACGCCAACCATTGATCAATGTAGGCATATTGATCAGGGTGTCCTGGTTTTCCTGAGACGACATTCCAAACCGCCCGAATTAATGAGGGGTCGAAAGAGCCCGTCGCCGGCCACCCGACACCAAAAGTAGGTGATTCTGACTCACACGGTGTTCTGAGTCTTCCCACTGAAAGCTAACACCATAGTCAGCCCCTTCGGCAAACCCTTCCCCGAACTGCTTCAGCAAGTAACTCAGTGGGCTGGGGGTGGGGTCTGAAAGCTCGGTCCACTCCCTAACGGCAGTGAGCGGTGGGCTCAGAGACTGTTGCCCTTTCGGCCAAAGGGAGGAGAGGGGTTTGCAGACACAGCTGCCACCGCTCTTGTTCCTGCTGGTGCCAGCTGGCAAGCATGTGGCAAGGAGAGACAAAAAGTCAAAGCTGCCTACGCACCCTCCAGGGCCTGTGAGGAGAGGTCTGGCCTTAAGCCCTGAAATGGAATCTTCAGTCAGGGAGGGACAACAGACAGATTAGGAGGAAAGAATAGAAAATCACCTGGTCTGGGGTGAAGTCCCTTAAAGTTCCTTGATAAGCTAGGTCAGTAATCCGTTCATCTCTTCCCTCAATCGTGAAAGAGGCTGGGTAGAGCCACGAAATGTCTTCCAAGGGGATGTGAGCGAAGTGGTAAAAACGACACACAAGACACATGGTGCCCACAGAAAACAAAACCGAAACCAAAGCCAAGGGTGACTACTGACATCTCAGAAGCACTTCAAAGATGGAGAAGTTAGCAGGCGCGTCCAACCCTTCTTCCAATCCTACTGATGACTGGTCCCCAAAAAACCAGGCTTACCTCCAGAGGCTTTCCTGATGACTCCAAGGCATTTTTAGGGATGGGCCAACGCCCCCTGTCTGATCATTGTATCTGAAGGGAAGTTCTCCCGGGCCGGGGAAGGTCTCAGGTGACTCCTCAGTTTCCCCTATTAGCCCAGGGCAGAGCGGCCTCCTTTGGCGTCCAAACCAGAGCCCCCTAGTGGCTGGATCTCGCTGGAGCCTTCAAATGTTGTACCCCACGAGTAACATCACATCAATGACTCATTTAATCAATAAAACTAGCAACTGCAAGGAAGATGCAGCTCCAAATCTCACAGTCCCAAATGCGGTAACATCAGGTTTATATAGGCAAATACCTTATATAGGCAAAAAGGTATCAATTACATCTTTAGGTTTGGAATGAGGAACCTGGTTTGCAAAAAGCAGTTACAGAAGCTAAATTGAACAAGTTAGTTATCTGCGAAGATTAATTATAATTTCAGGTCTTTGAGTCACTGAGTCAACGGAAAACACATTTTCTGGGGCCACTGAAGTAATTAAAGCAATTGTGTTGTCCTAGCCTCTGGATGCAGAGGAATGTGTTTTGAAAGACCAGTAAAACTGCAATCAATTGGGTATTCAATCACATGGAATGATTTATATAAGTTCAAAAAATCAAAATAACTTCTCTATTATTTTAGCAAGCAAATAAGAACAGAAGCCAGATCAACAGGGTTAAAAATTAAACAGCAGGTTTTTGCCTAAGATCATTTCTACCATGTTTCAATATCAGACAAATATGTATCTAACTGATCATCAACAAATACCTGTTCCAGAGCACCAGCCACAAGTAAACCCCAGAACCAGTGCCCATCATCATCCACATCACAGAGCAAAAATGGCTTCTATAGTCTGCACTGGCCTCCACAGAAGGAGTTTATCCTTGAAGTCCTCTTCTCTATTCTAGTCCTTGGCAATCTCATCTAGTCCCAGATTCAATTATCATCTCTGTGGGAATGACTCCTCCTTCTACCCCATCATTGTTTCTTTGTATTTACTTAAAATTTTGAGTTTCTCTGAAGATCACCCTCTCCAGTCATGTAAAGGTCTCCATCCTTTTTGTTTTTGTCATCTACAGTCCTCTGATTCTCCCTGAGGACATCATTAGGTCACAGTTTTTGTCTCTATCCTGACTCATGTGATCATCTTATGAGTCTATATTGCTCAGTGTCATATCCTTTAATAACATTTATCTCTTAATTAAATCAAACTTTAAAACAAACCCACCATTTAGAATAATTTCAAATGCTACTCTCAAACTATATGCTTTAAAACTATTGAAAGCTGGATCAATGTCTAAACTATCTTTGTAGTCTCCAAAAGAGATTTTATAGGACTTAAGTTTAGAATGAAACACTTCCGTTACCCCAAACCATACATATATTTTATTTATTTATTTATTTATTTATTTATTTATTTATTTATTTTACTTTCTATGCATATTTGAAATATCTCTTTTCTCTTCCCTTGTTCTTGGCATCTTCAAAATGATTTCTCAAATTTTCTACTGTGAGTTTGATAGTGGCAGAAATAGAATGTTGGAGAACCAGCTAGAATTGTAAGAAATATTAATCATGCTCGGTTACATGTGATTGTTTTGTTCTGATTAAAGAAGGCACATTCTAACTCGGCTGGCTGCTGCACTCAGTAGCTCACCTGAAAGTTCAGCCCTTCCTCCCCATTTAAAACTGTCTATTATCATGAAAAGATGAACAGTTTTGCTGCAGAAACCAGAGCCAGAAACCAAAAATACCAGCCCTTTGAAGACCCCTGCCCTTTTTTCATATCACTAAACCTATGAAGATCCTGCCCCTTTTGCATATCACTAAGCCCTTTGAAGATCCCCAGTCCTGTATATCTGTAAACTGCCCATTGGCCATTTTGCCTACTTTCTCATGTAATCCTTTGCATTTCTATCATTATAAGCAACAGACTATGGAGGGGTGCAGCACTTATTTTTTGTGGATGACCTGCTGCTCTCTCATACTACTGGCAGTATTGGAATAAACAGTCATATATGATTCAACCCTGTCTCTGCATAATTGGCTCAAGTAGTGACAGGCAGCATGGACCCATTGTTTGTCCAGTTACAAGTTTATCATTTAACCCTCTCTTTCTATTGAAGTTTTAATTCTTGGCACTTATTTGGTTCTGTATCCTTCAATTCAGTTGTTTCTATTTTATAAGAATTATGCTTATAGCAATAGCATTAACGTGGGGCATATTGTAACTGTCTGTTTATTTTCATTTTAAATATTAACTCTATGTTACTATTCATTTGGAGGAAAACCCATCCTGGATAAACCATAGATGTCAGAAAAGAAAGTGACACCTGGTAAAGCTTGCTCTGCCCAATATTGCATTGTGCACATTTATTATGCTCTTTAGTGCTCATGAAAACCTCCCCAGACTGATACTATTATCCTCATTTTAAGGAAGTGGAAATGGGGAAGTCAAGTGTGCTTTCTATAAATCCAGAATTAGTAAGTGATAGAATTAGAATTTGAGATAAACAAGTCTGTTCCCAAATATAATATAATTGATCTGGTACCCTTGTGTGGAAACCACAGCCTGGATGTCAGCTTAGTTCCTTCCCTTTGTAAATATATTCCTATTTCATATTAGAAAACTGAGATACAGAGAGGTTAAGTAAGCTGACAAAGCCATGTACCCAATTATATGCTTCAGTGTGTGTTTGTATTTATTTGTTTACATTAAGTCAATATAAATAAAATAAGTTCAAGTGCATAAGTAAAACATGGTATGCAAAAGGTGTAAGTTTTGGTTCCCTGGATTTCCAGAGTAAAACCTCACAGGTATAACAACTAGGCTTCTGTGGACTCTTTCTTACTGAGAGTGATTTTTTCCCACTGAAATTCCCCAATGAACTAATACCATGTGAGCAAAAACTGAGCTTCATGCTACTGCAGATTCATTTTGATATTATTTATTTAGGGCATTCAGTGTTCTTTTTCTTCTTCCAGAGAGATCAGGCTTCTGATTGTAAGAGACCCAACAGTCCTCTCCCTAGGTAGAGTGCAGAGATCTGTCTGATACCCGGTAAAGCACTATAAACAAGAGATGTAGCATCAGGCACATGATATTAAATGACCAAATAATTATTCAGTTTACAAAAAAAAAAAAAAAGTCATAATTAACAGAATTCCTTTAAAATTCTGCCTCAGAATAAATACTCTTGTTTCACAATTATAAATCAATTTTCAAAAGTAACTGGATCTGGATAAAATACATAATCTTTACTCTATCTGTGGTTTGCTATTTAAGAAAGTTGAAAACTCACGAAGGCAATCCCTATGTTAAAATAAGATAGAGAATTAGGAGGCACAGGAGAAGAGCTAATAGTGACACTGAATTTTTGGACTGGACCCCAGATTCTTTGTCCACCGGAATCAAAGAATGAACCCAAACTTAGTTAATCCAAACTATAAAACAAACTGATTTTGAGAATTTACTATGATCCACTTTTGAGAATTTACTTTGAACATAAAGTGATATAGCAAAGATGGAAATTTATTGAAAAAACAAGTACAGTACAGATCCCCACAAGGGGAGGGGAAAGAGTCCCACAAGATTCTCTTCCTCAGAGCCTATAAAGATTGCAGATCCCCTCTGATTGGTCCCTTCCCCTTGATGTGTGATGTTCTCCCTCCTCCTGCCCTCCAGGCTTTTTTCTTTTCTATCTGAATGAAGGGATTCCTTTTCTTTATTTTGTAAATATAGACCTTTCCTGTCTACTTCCAGTTGCCTTATCTTATGGAGATGTGACTACACCTGATTCCTTGTCTCATGAAGATGTGACTGCATCTGGCGTTTGTGTTGTGAAAATGTACTGTCTTCCAGTCTGCAGCTCCATGCTTTCCATGGACCCCAATTCTAAAAAATCCCTAAGCCTGCCTATGTGTCCCCCTAAAATTCCTGCTTCAATAGTATCAAAAATCAAATTGGCTTACTTGATATTTTCTTCTGAAAACAGGCCCAATTCCTAGAATCAGAAAATAACCTTTGTCAAAAACCAGACACCCATTTGTCAAGACCCAAAAAACAGCAGACAGAAAATTTTTACAATTTTTTTTTCAGTCTATAATATCAGCTTTCACTCTACTGCATTTATAAGGGAGTGTCGGGTGAGTGTAGATAGCTATAAGAATCCTCTTTTGAGAATTTACTTTGAAAAGAGAAGGATACTTGAATGAAGGGCCAACTTTAAAGGATACATGAAATCACAGATCAATGTGAAAGATCCAATGCAAATCTTGTGTCCAGAGAGTTAAAAACAAATTCATGAGCACATATTGTTTGATAATTCTGAGTGTCTTACTGATAATAAAAATGAATGAATGAGAAAGCAACAACAAACAATATGGATGTCTACTAAAATAAGAATTCACAGTTTATTTTTAAAAAAACTTAAAATTGAGTATATGTATTGCTTTGTTTAAACAGGAGGAAAAGGCTTAAGTACCTTGAATACACCAAACACTTCAGGGAAATGGGAAATACCTGCCAGAGAAGGGGACACAGGTAATTGTTTCTTCTGGTGAGCAGTAGACCTTGAATGCTCATTTATGTTGTCACTAAGGTGAAACCTGGGTTTTAGAACTATAAGTATCTATGTATATGTAACACATCCAATCAGAAGAAAGATTCCATCCATGTGTGTGTGAGAGATGAATTATACTGATGTCTGTTATAAATCCCTAACATAGCTCATGAGATCAATTAAGATGTTCAAGCAGCTACAAAAAGGATGATTGAGGCAAATGGTAACATCAGGATGACCATATGGCAAGGGGAAACTAGAACTGTTTGGACGTAAAATGAGAGCCATCGGAATTCCAGTTACAATCATACACTGCACAGCGAGGAGATAGCAGAATGAGGCAGCCAAGAAAAATACTAGATGAAGAGCAGTTTGGGCAGTGATAAAGACAAACAAGCTTGTGCTTCCAAGTCAACAAGCAGGTGCTGGGAATACAGAGTGACATCGCGAGTGCCTATTCTTCCCTCACCTAGACTGAGAGCCTCCTGGTTGACTGCAGAGCTAGGTATTTGTCAGAGAAGTAGTTCTTGGATTTTGTACTTAGCAAAAGAGGTTTGGGGCAGTGCTCAGCCAAGGGGAAATAGTTCTGCAATGCGACCTTGAAAGAGTGTATTCCCTCTACTTTTCCAGGGATGAGCATATGAATTGTGCTGCTTTCTATATGATCTAGGACGACTTTTCTGAAAGATGCCCAGTGAGGTGTGCACTACAAGTGATCATCACCATAGATGGCCTTTGGGAAACTTAGCTTACCTAGCAATGCATTATCAGGTGAGAACAACTTTGACAGTTCCTGTCATCCCAGCAGGAAGGTCTAAAAGGTTTTCATTTTTTAGATTTTCTTCAAAATGCAAACTGTGATAGGCAATTTAGCCTAACTTTTCACAGCAATTTTAAATCTATATTTACTAATGATTCCATCAAGTGTTGAAAGAAACTACACTTTGAAACCTTCATCAATTAAAGACACTGAAACATAAGAGCTTAGATGGGATATAGCATTTGGAAAACTCACTAATCTTTTTTATTCACAGATTTATAAAGCCACTCTGAATATATTCAAGCTGTCTGAAGCTAAATGGAAGTCTCAGACTGGCGAACATTGCATGATCAACTAAGAAATAAAATGTTCTACAAAAGATGCACAGGCAGAGAGCATCATGCTCAAGAACAGGAGTTTTGGAGTAAATGTGGAATAAACTCTCTGTGTGACACTAGGCAAATCACTTCTCTTTACCCGAATTTCTAAATCTTCAAGTTAGATATAACTTGAATCTACTTCATAGATTGGCTGTGAGGATCAAATGGTATAAAACACATGTGCTTAATGCAATATTTGGTATACAGGAAATGTTCATTAACTATAGTTATTCTTGACATTATTATGAAAATACTATAAATGAGAAGAAAAAGGAGATTCTTCTTTATGTCAAGTGGAAAAACAGAAGAAAGTAAGTGGTCCTACAGTGTTAGTATGCATAAGAATCACCCACAATATTATAAAGAATACTGATTTTTTGCCCTCCAGATACTTCAAGTTATTTTTCACATAAAATTCTGTGATGATTCTGATACAGTTGGTCTATCAACTGTATAGGCTGAGAAACATTGAAGTAAGACATTTCTTGCCCTATTTGGTTTGGCTCAATGGATAGAGCGTCGGCCTGTGGACTGAAAGGTCCCAGGTTCGATTCCGGTCAAGGGCATTACCTTGGTTGTGGGCACATCCCCAGTGGGAGGTGTGCAGGAGGAGGCAGCTGATCGATGTCTCTCTCACCGATGTTTCTAACTATCTATCCCTCTCCCTTCTTCTCTGTAAAAAAATCAATAAAATATATTTTTAAAAAAGACATTTCTTGTTAGGTTGCTAACCTAATAGCTATAATTGCTAATGTGTATTTGGGAATAACATTTCTATCTAATGGCATGTATGCATTCTCTGATATTATTACATATAAGAATCAGCTTAAGTTGATGTCCAACATTATAATTTTCTTTAGAAGAAAATCTGCCTACAATAGAAATTGCTTCATATATTTTCTTAACAACACTTTCTACAATTGCACTATTCAGATATTTTGTACCATTTATCAAATATCTTTCCCAGACATTACCCCAAGGTCTGTAATTACCCTGATAAAGGCATATTGTCTCTGTTAATAAGAAACTTTCAAGATACTGGAAAAAGAGGAGAATAATGGCGGCGGAATAGATAGACACGTCTGGAGCTTTGTCGCTGGGCATCGGGAGAGAGAGCAGCTGAGAGTCGCATGGGGAGTGTTTGTTGGCAAGTTAAGAGTCAGTTATCCTCCAGGAGAAGGCGGGGAACTGCTGGACGGGGCTCTCCTGGCCAGACAGCCCCACTGCCGCGGGGTTTTTGTCGGCCAGAGCCACCAGTGCGAACGCGGAGACCACGCCATCTTGCAGAGGGAGGTGGATGTCTGCGGTGGTCTGAAGGCTGCAGCTGAGGCACCCACCTAACAGCCAGGGACTCAAAACATCGCTCTCCAATCAGTGCAGAAACGTGGCAGAATCAGAGATCCACAGGGCACACGGAAAGGTCAGATATTGCCTGGGATAAGGTGAGGTCTCCTGCCCCTCAGAACACAGACACACACACTGTGGGAGCCGGGCTGCAGGAAAGCTGCCTCTGGAGAGGTCCGCAGAGGTGGACAGGGCATGATCCCTAAGTGTGGAGGCAAACTCACCGAGCTGTTGACAGAGGGGTGCGCAAGAAAACGACTCGTTTTTATCTGAGGCAGAGGGGCAGCTTGGGAATTATTACAGTGTCCCGGCTGCAAAATCCCCACAAACCAGCTTTGAGAACCACAGAGTAGCAGGATCTGAGCACAGCCTAGAGAGGTCCTGTGCTTTGTCTCAAAGATCAATTCCAAAACATTGCCACCCAGTGGATGACACACAAATTGACTCTCGTATAACCACAAAAGAATAAACACATTAAAACATCAACAGTGCAACACAGGGAACTGTAATACCTTCCCTATTGGGAAACAGGCGTGCCAAGCAGAATAATAGTGGAAGATGACCATTCTATTTTTTTTCTTTTTTTTTCTTTTCCCTTTTTTCTTTTTTTTAAATTTGTTTTTATTTTTCATTTTTACATATTTTAATTAAAAGACTATGTTTTTTTCTTTCTGCCTCAATTGATTTTACCTTTTTAATTATTCCATTTTTGTTTTCAACTAGGATTATTACTACTAGTATATTACATTTTGGAAAAAAAACAAGTGTCATTTTGTTTTCTCTTTATTTTTCTTTGGGATTTGAGTTTTACATTCTATTTTCATCTTTCCTGTAGCATAATTTTACTCCAACTCAACTCTACCTTTATGCCAACACTTTCCTCCTAACTTCTCCATTTTGTTATCTTGTTTCTCTTTCCCTTTTCCAACTTTATATTCTCCCTATTCTTTACCTGGTTAAAATTTCACCCCACTTGTATATCTAATTTCAAATCCCTTACTACAAGTCCATACAAACCTCTCTTCTTCTCTTCACTAGCCAAAAAGTTGTTTTTTCTCTATGTTGCTATTTGCCTGAACAGTGATTATATCGATTTTTTGAACTTTTTTGTGAGATTGTTCTAGCTTATTCTACTTGTTTTATTTTGCTTTTTGCTTACTTTTGTTATCTACCTATCTTTTCCCTCACCTCCATCAATACCAGTTGTTATTAGCAGTTTGTATTAATCTCTAGGTACTGATTACTGGCGTTTATTGGGATTAGTGATTGTTCTATTGGAGTTTTCTCCTGACATCTATATTTTGTTCCCCTTTTCTCTCTTATCTGCTTTCTTTTCTCTCTGACTTCATTTCTCTTTCTCTTTTCTTTTTCTTCTTCTCCTTTATTTTATTTTATTTTTTGTTCACGTAGTTACTTATTTTTTTCTCCCTCTCCCAATCTGATTTTGGCACTTCTTTCCTTTCTTTTTCCCTCATTTTCCTCTTCTTCTTTCTCTACTTACCCCTAATTTGTCTTTCATTGGTGGTCACCTTATTGGTGATTATTAACATTGTGATTATTACTTTTCTGTTCAGTTCCTTGTGTGTTGTACTGAGTCGTATTGTAGTTTGTGCCTCTGAATCAAGGTAGGAGAGAGAATTACATAACCAGACACCTGGAGAAGAAAAACCATTGGCAGAAGAAGAAACAGCCCGCATACGACAGATAGGCAGGTATCACCAGAAAAGAAAGTAAATTAAATAGAAGCAGAAATAAGCCTGCCAGAGAAAGAGTTCACAGAAATAATCATAAAGTTGATGAAAAGAATGGAAGACAAAATCGACAATTTGAGTAAGAGCCAAGAGGAAATGAAGAAGCATAAAGAAATGCACAAAGAAATAAAAAATGACATCACTGCTTTAAAGAACTCAAGAGAAAGCATCAAAAGTAGACTAGAAGAAGCAGAGGACCGCATCAGTGAGCTAGAAGATGAGGTAGGAAAAAATTCTCAAGTACATCAGCTTCTAGAAAAAAAATTAAAAAGCAAGAAGAGAGCCTAAGGGAACTTTGGGATAACACACACACACACACACAAAAAAAAACACATCCGCATAATTGGGGTTCCAGAAAGAGTGGAATATGAACAAGGATTAGAGAACCTGTTTGAAGAAATAATGACAGAAAATTTCTCCAATATAGGAAAGGAAAAACCCACACAAATCCAAAAAGCTCACAGAGTCCCAAGCAAAATTAACCCCAACAAACCGGACAACCAAGGCACATTATAATTAAATTGGCAAACATCAATGACAAAGTAGGAATCTTAAAAACAGCCATAGAGAAACAGAAAGTTACCTACAAAGGAACCCCCATAAGACTAGCTACTGATTTTTCAACAGAAACTCATCAGGCCAGAAGGGAATGGAATGAAATATACAAAGTCATGCAAAGGAAGGGTCTCAACCCAAGAATACTGTACCCTGCAAGGCTTTCAATCAAAATTGTAGGTGAAATCAGAAGCTTCACAGACAAAAAAGGACTAAGGGAATATATTACCACCAAACCAGCAATGCAAAAAATGTTAAAGCGTCTGCTGTAATAAAAATAAATAGGAAGCGAAGAAGGAACTCTGGGCTAAAGACTAAAAATGGCAACAAATAAATACCTATCAATAATAACTTTAAATGTAAATGGAGTAAATGCTCCAATCAAGAGACATAGGGTAATCAATTGGATAAGAAAACAAGATCCACATATTTGCTTTCTACAAGAAACCCACCTCAGGAAAAGAGATGCACACAGATTGAGGGTGAAGGAATGGAAGATGGTATTTCAGGCAAATGGAAAGAAAAAAAAAAAAAGCTGGGGTTGCAATACTTATATCTGACAAATTAGATGTCAAAGTGAAGCACATAACAAGAGATAAAGATGGCCACTTCATAATACTAAAGGGAAAAATCCAACAAGAAGATATAACTCTGGTAAACATATACGCACCCAAAATAGGAGCACCTAAATACATAAAAAAACTCCTGGAGGGTATTAAGGGAGAGATTGACAGCAATACAATCATAGTAGGAGACTTTAATACCCCACTGTCACCACTAAACAATCCTCTAAACAAAAAATCACCAAAGAAACATCAATCCTAAATAACTCACTAGATCAGATGGAATTAATTGACATCTTCAGAACATTTCACCCCAAAGCCACAGAATATACATTCTTCTCCAGTGCACATGGGTCATTTTCAAAGATAGATCATATGTTGAAAGAGGAGAAATAATAACAGACCCTGTGAAAATACAAAGGATTGTTAAAAAATACTCTATTCCAACAAACTGGACAACCTACAAGAAATGGACATTTTCTTATAAAAATATAACCTTCCAAAACTCAACAAGGAGGAATCTAAACTTCTCAATAGTCCAATAACTATGGAAGAAATTGAAGCAGTCATCAAAAAGCTTCCAGCAAATAAAAGCCCATGACCCGATGGCTACATTTGAGAGTTTTACCAAACATTCAAGGAAGAATTAAAACCTATCCTCCTCAGACTATTCAAAAACATTCAAGAAGAAGGAACACTTCCAAACACCTTCTATGAAGCCAGCATCACCCTAATACCAAAACCATATAAAGACAACACAATGAAAGAGAATTATAGGCTAATATCTCTCATGAACATAGATGCCAAAATCCTCAACAAAATTCTAGCAAATCGGATCCAGCAGTACATCAGAAAGATGACCAAGTAGGATTCATCGAAGGAATGCAGGGATGCTACAATATCCGCAAATCAATAAACATGATACATCACATGAACAAATTGAGAGATAAAATCACATAGTCATATCAATTGACGCAGAAAAAGCATTTGACAAAATCCAGCACCCTTTCTTGATTAAAAACTCTCAGCAAAATGGGAATAGAAGGAGCATACCTCAACATCATAAAAGCCAAATATGATAAACCCACAGCTAACATCATACTCAATGGGCAAAAACTAAAACCATTTTCCCTAAGAGCAGGAAGAAGAGGGGATGCCCACTCTCACCTCTCTTGTTCGACATATTACTGGAAGTATTAGCCTTTGCAATTAGACAAGAAGAAGAAATAAAAGGCATCCAAATTACAAAAGAAGAAGTAAAGCTGTCCTTACTTGCAGATGACATGATACTATACATAAAAAACCCAAAAGACTCCATTCCAAAACTAATTGACTAAATTAATGAATTTGCCAATGTAGCAGGATAGAAAATTAATGCTATGAAGTCTGTGGCATTTCTATACACTAATAGTGAAATTACACAAAGAGAGACTAAAAAAGCAATCCCATTTACCATCGCACCAAAAAAATTAAGATACCTAGGAGTAAACCTAACTAAAGAGGTAAAAGACCTATATGCAGAAAACTACTGGACACTGAAAAAAGTGATAGAGGAAGATGTTAACAAATGGAATAGCATACCATGCTCATGGATTGGGAGAATCAACATCATTAAAATGTCCATGCTACCCAAAGCAATCTATAGATTCAATGCACTACCCATTAAAATACCAACTACATTTTTCATAGATCTAGAAAGAATTCTTCATAGATTCATCTGTAACAAAAAAAGACCACAAATAGCCACAGCAATTCTGAGAAAGAAGAATAAAGTACGTGGGATCTCAATACCAGATTTCAAGCTATATTACAAAGCAATGGCTCTCAAAACAGTCTGGTACTGGCACAAGAACAGGCATATAGACCAATGGAATAGAATAGAGAACCCAGATATCCACCCAAACCACTATGCTCAACTAATATTTGACAAAGGAGGCATGAACATTCAATGGAGCCAAGATAGCCTCTTCAATAAATGGTTTTGGGAAAATTGGACAGATACATGCAAAAAATTGAAACTGAACCACCAACTTACACCAAATACAAAAATAAACTCAAAATGGATACAGGACTTAAACATTAGAAGGGAAACCATAAAAATATTAGAGGAATCCACAGGCAGCGCAATCTCAGACATATGCCAAAAGAACTTCTTCACTGATACTGCTCCAAAGGCAATGGAAGCTAAAGAAAAAATAAACAAATGGGAGTACATCAAAATAAAACGCTTTTGCACAGCAAAAGAAACCATCAACAAAACAACAAGAAAGCCCACTGTATGGGAGAACATATTTGCAAATATTATCACTGATAAAGGTTTAATCTCCAAAATCTACAGCCAACTTATACAACTTAATAAAAGGAAGATAAATGATCCAATAAAAAAATGGGCAATGGACCTAAATAGAACCTTTTTGAAAGACGACAGAAGGAAGGCCAAGAATCACATGAAAACATGTTCAAAGTAACTAATTATCCAAGAGATGCAAATCAAAACAACAATACGATACCATCTTACACCTGTCAGAATGGCAATCATCAACAAATCAACAAATGACAAGTGTTGGTGAGGATGCGGAGAAAAAGGAACCTTTGTGCACTGTTGGTGGGAATGCAGTCTGGTGCAGCCACTGTGGAGAACAGTATGGAGTTTCCTCAAAAAACTAAAAATGGATCTCCCATTTGTCCCTGTAATCGCACTCTTAGGAATTTATCCTAAGAAATCACAAACACCAATCAAAAAGGATTTATGCACCCCTATGTTCATAGCAGCACAATTTACAATAGCTACAATTTGGAAACAGCCTAGGTGCCGGTCAGCAGATGAGTGGATCAGAAAACTGTGGTACATCTACACAATGGAATTCTATGCTGTCATTAAAAAGAAGGAATTCTTACCATTTGCAGCAATCTGGTTGGAACTGGAGAACCTTATGCTTAGTGAAATAAGCCAGTCAATGAAGGAGAAGCATCACATGATCTCACTTATTTGTGGATAATAAAGAACAATATAAACTGATGAACAAAAGGATAGATACAGAGGCAGTAAAGCATCAGACTGAAATTACTGCAGGATTTTAAAGTTAGGTGAGCTAGATAAGAGATCAATCAAAGGACCTGTATGCATGCATATAAGCATTACCAATGAACATAGACACCTGGGGGGTTGGGGTATGCCTGTGAGGGAGGGGGGGCAATGGGGAGATATGTATAAAAAATAATAAAAAAATACGTTTAAAAAAAAGGAAAAAAAAAGAAAAAAAAAGATACTGGAAAAAAAAGCAAGTGAAAAAAATTATATATAGTATTATGAGGACTATAGAAGTGTATGCAAAGAATCCTGTGAAACCAAATAGAGACTCACTTAAATGGAGACAGTTGAGACAAGAAAAATTTAGGGGGATACATCAAACCATTTTCAGAGCTCCACATTTTGATTCAACAAGCCTTTGATAAGTTTGCTTTCTTTTTTTTTTAAGTTATTGTAATAGGCAGTCCTGACCAGCATCTCAGTAGCTATTGAGCATTGACCTGTGCACTGAAGGGCCACAGGTTTGATTCCTTGCCATCGGCACATATGTAGGTCATAGGTTTGATCCCTGGCCCTGTCAGAGCACATAGCAACCAATTAATGTGTCTCTCTCATATCAAAGTTTCTCTCTCTCTCTCTCTCTCTCTCCCCCACCCTCCCTCCCTCCCCTCTTTCTTACACACATTCTAAATATCAGTGGTTAAAAAATCCTCAGGTGAGGAATAACAACAACAAAAATATTATTGCACTAGGCAAAGAGAAAAATTGAAGAAGGTATGACTCAGTTCTTTTTCTAAATATGCTGACATTTTATTAAAACATTTAAGTATCTTACAAATATTTATTGTTGAAGAAGAATATAGCGAAGTATTATAGTAAAGACATATTTTTCAACCTCTGTACTTTTAACATTTTATTGTGGGGAACTGACCCAGGCTTGATAGGATATTTAAAAGCATACTTGACCTCTACTACTTTTCTCTAAATCATGACAATTGAAAATATCTCCAAACATTAACAAATATCCTATGGAAAGCAGAATTAGTGCATTAGTGATACAAAGTTAAACATGAAACTGAAAAAAGTGAGATAAACTTGAATTAAGATGTTTCAGGAAATACTTTATGGAATAAAAGGAAGTTGAGTTGGGCCTTTAAAAAGAAAGACAGTGCAAAATAACTTTCTTTAAATAGAAAAGCCAATGCCTAGAGAAATGGCTGCATGAGAAAGGTGCAGGAATAGAGATGAAGCATGTAGGATCATGGGAATTCTTCCATACCAAGAGGATAATATTAGACTTTATTCTGAGGACATGAGCAACACTTGAATGTTTTAGAACAAAACATTATATGCTCTGGTCTTAAAAAGTTAATTGATGATAGAACGAAGAATGCATTGGGAGAGATAGTGACAGAAGCAAAACAAAACAAAACAAAAACTGCAACAACAAAAAAAAACCTACAAAACCTGTATGGACCTGATAATGGCTAAATTTGGATGTCTATAAAAGAAGTGGACAAAAAAAGACAGGTCAAAAAACACCATGCAAATTAAGTAATTCTAATGAGAGCTAAGTAGCAGGAGTATGTTTTTGCTCTGGGAGATTTGGCAAAAAGTGTTGTAATAAATGAAACATGAGACATACTGTTGTCAGTGATTGGAAAAGATGATTAATTCTATTCTGTTGTTCATAGCACATTTCTGTGAACACATTCAACAGTCAATAGGATGAGCAAATCAGAAGCTCAAAATATGACAGCCTTCAATCTTCAAAATACAGATGTTACTCAGATGCCACACCAGGGGTAAAGCAACACACATACACACAAGAGTTTTGAATATAAAATTTGAAATATTAGTATACAAAAAGTGAGTTTTGAGAAAGAGAAGTAGGCTGCACGATAGCGATCAGGAGGAGATAGGGTTACCGAGGCCACTGAGGAGAAATGTGTCAGAAAAGAAGTCATTATGTTTGGGTATTAGCAATGCAATTTTACCAATCACAATGCAGAAGTTATACTATTGATTGGCTTATTCATATAACATCAACTTTTCACTGTAATTAAAATAAAGACTTCATAACGTTTTTCTCAAAAACATTAAGAAATAATATATTAGTGTCACTGTCATATTTATCAGTTAAAACCTTTGTTTTGCTTTTTAAAAATTCCCTGATTCTTAACTTCTGCATTATATAATTTATAAACACTTCTTTATGATATTCAATTTTCAGAATCATTGAATATATCAAGCCCTAAAATGTAAAAAAAAAAACTAAGAATATAAATGTTATCCACTTTGTGACTTAAACATTATGAAAGAACTGAGAGGAGTTAAGACAGAGCAGGGAGGAGGAGAGCTGGAGCAAAGCACAGGGATATCAATTTGTTCATTTTATATAATGGGTAATTCAGGAGATAGCAACTACAATTTCACTATTGTTTAAATGTGTCTCTTGGCACTTCAAAAGGACACCTTTCAATTCAAAATGACTGAATAAATGTTTCCTTCTTATCCTTCAAATCACCCCCAATATAATGCAAGTACTAATAAATAAAAATATGGAATAATACCATAACTCTAAAGAGAATTGGTAAGACTTATTCATAAGTAGATGTGACTCTCAGTTTATTCTAAACCAGATAAAATCTGTAGCAATAACCCAGAGCATACTCTGACAAGTTTACAATTTTGTCAGAACCCCAGAGGGAATTAACACACATAAATTGTAAATATAATGGGAAAAAGGAGTGAACAATAGAGCTGAAAAGAGGCACATTAGTTTAAAATCTACATATGGAAAAATTAGTATCCTCCTATCCTCCTGTCTCTATGCACAGATGGAAACAGCTTGGTGCCACTCTTCAGGTAAATCATAAGTGAGTAAATATGTAAATAGGTGCATCTTTTGGATAGCTTCAAAACGTTCAACATGGGTGCAGTTTCTCTCAAGTCTTCTTCAAACTGTAATATAGGGGTTTCAGTCTGAAAGCTAGCTCCTTGCTCACTCAGCTCAAAGCAAAGACTGAATCTGATAATCCATTCCAGGCATACTTTTTACTCATTGGAAATTATTATTATAGAATTCATCTACTTAAAAAATAGCAGAGAAAACTCACATGAGCTATCAATTCTTAAATCTTAAATACAAATGCATATAGAAAAATTAAGCAAACTGCAAGAGAGCACTCAAACAAGCAGAGAAATTAAACTTTGAAGAATAAAAGCTAATTCTGGAAACAAAAAAATATCATTTAAAATAAGTTTTATGACTATATTAAGAGAGTTTATTCATGCACAAAAGAGCAACATAAAAAAATCGTTGAGCAAAATAACTCTTTTCAAAAGTTAAAGGGCATGTCTCAAGTTTGGAAAGGTACACCACATGCCCACCAAAATAAAAAAGAAAAGAACAACAGTTAGACATATCATTTTATTGCAGAGATGAAAATTTAAGAAAAAAATCAGAAACAATACCAATTTCTCAATCACAATTTTGGGTACTGAGAGCTTGTGAAGCAAAGTCCATACATTTTTAAAGAAAAATGAATTTGAACATAGTATTTGATACCCAGCAAAACTATCATATTTGATAAGATAATTAGGACACTTTGAGAGATGTAAAGACTCTCTTTTATGTAATTTTAAAACTTTGTTGAAGAGGTACTCATTAATATAGTCAACAGTATTATAAAAAGTTTGTAGGGTGTCAGGTAGATATTTGAAATATTGAAGGGAACACTTTGTAAATTATATGATTCTTTAACCATTATGTTGAACTCCTGAAACTAATACAAAATAAAGTTAAATTTAAAGTGTAATTTAAAACAAATCAAATTATAAAGAAAAACAGGAAAGTAAAAAGACATAGGAAGATATCTGATCTTGCAAACAGAGTATTCCCATCTAGTAAGCCTAGAGCAAAATAGTACAGATTAAAACAAGAAGACAAAAAAATTATTGAGAAAATATTTCAAGTTAGTAAAGAGTATTTGAAACAGAATAGTTGAGAAATAGGAAGTTCAGAAAGTAAGATAAAAATTTAAGATAAATGTTAAAATAAAATTATTATTGTCATTCCACTAGGAAAAAATAGAAATATTAAAGAAAAATTTGTAAGAAAAAAAAATCATGGCTTAAATATAATGCTAAATAACATATGGTATCATTTAAAGTCACTATTAAGGTATAAGAAATAAGAATACACTTGACTTAGTAATCTTAATACCAAGTACATTCTTTTTGGAAGGTGAAATGGATACATGGAAGTAGAAATATTTTTTCACTACTTTATCCAACAAGGAGCAGCATAGGCAGTGTACAAAATAAATACTACTTAGTGATTTTAACTTGTTGATCAACTTTTGCCTATCAGTACTTAAATATTAGAATTATAAAAGATGTGTTCAGATGATGTAAGTGAAGTATACAGTTTCATTCACTGAGTGTTTGTGAGTTATGAAGTATTTTATTATAGCAGAGATATAATTCTTATATGAACCCTATAATTCTTTTGTTTTGTTTTGTTTTTGTTTTTCCAAGACATACAGTATTTATTTTTTCATTGTAGAAATGAAGCTAAATGACATTTTCCCTCTTTATCTTTCTTTCTTTTTTTTCTTTGAATTTATTTATTTTTTCCTTTTCCCTATTGCCCTCCCCCGGCCTTCCCCACCACTAGTACATGCCCTTACCTGTCACCCCCCTCCCCTCAATGCCCTTTATCCCATTGGCTATGCTTACATACATGCATACAAGTCCTTCGGTTGATCTCTTACAGCCTCCCCACCCCAACCTCCCCTGCCTTCCCATTGTAGTGTGTTCATTGCTTCTTTGCCTCTGCATCTGTTTCTCCCCCTCTCCCCCAATTCTTGTCTTTAAAAACATCTTGCCTTTGTAGGCTAGGAATAAACTTATAAGAGCAAAAAAATGTTTGAGTCCCAATTTTAATGTCCAATAGTTTTGAGTCCCAGTTTCAATGTCAAATAGTTCCTTATGTGTACATGTCATCAATGGTATCTGGATAGTAGACAAATGATGGCAATGCCTCTTCGACCCTCTCTGGTTTGTTCCTAGGCATCCTGTAGCAATGCACAGCTGCTGACTGCTCGCATGGCAAGGCATTGTCAGCATTTTCCATCTCTGGACTGTTTCTCCTCTTGTCTTCCTGATTGAAGCAGACCTGTCAGTTCCTCTCTGTTGCAGGAGTCCACTTGGTCTTGGAGTTATTTTCTGAAAGTATATAAACATATTCTTCACCAAAAGTTAATAAAGGAATCTTTTCTATAAAATTGACTTGGGGTCCTTTTTATTTTTGCCTACCCGCTTTTCCTTTGACTTATTTTGACACCATATGTGTTTTTCAAGGGTGTCTTGCTGCCAGGTAACTGTCAGAAATGTGGCCCAGCTCAGATCAGGACCCAGGTAACAGACAGAAACATGCTGACAGCAGTTGCCCTATATCAAAATTAAGCCTAGCAATAGGAATGCTCAGTGCCTACTCAAGAATGCAAATAAACCTTTCCACTAATATTTACAGGGTAATCTAAGATTGTTGGTAGAGTATTAAAATTTTTTAAAATATATTTTATTGATTTTTTACAGAGAGGAATAGAGAGTTAGAAACATCAATGAGAGAGAGACATCGATCAGCCGCATCCTGCACACCCCCTACTGGGGATGTGCCCCCAACCAGGATACATACCCTTGACCGGAATCGAACCCGGGACCTTTCAGTCCGCAGGCCGACGCTCTATCCACTGAGCCAAACCGGTTTCAGTGGTAGAGTATTAAATTTGACAGTAAAAGAGTTATCAAGCTTTCAGATTAATTTAAATTGGTGAACTGAAATAAGCGAACACCCAAGAAAATTTAAGTGTACTGGCCAAAAAGATGTTTCTAAAGTATTAATTAAAATTTCTATTGATAGCTCACCTCATGGTAAAAATGCTTAACATGCAATGAACATAAAAAAATTAAAATTTAAAGTTATCAAGATTCCATTAAAAAATTTTACAAAATTCTCCATTAATCAAGAAAAAGGGGAGAGAGTAGGATAATATCATGTAAGGAAACATTATCTTGTAAGTAAATTACATCTAGAAAATTTTCACTTTAGAAAATTAATTTTCATTTGTAATGTAATTCTTATTTATATAAAAACTAGAGGCCTGATGCATGAAATTTGTGCAAGAGTAGGCCTTCTTTCTCCTGCCTGCCAGCAGTGGCTTCCCTCTGGCACCCGGACTCGGGCTTTCCTCATAGCCCTGGCTTTATCCAGAAGGTATTCTGGTCTAATTAGCACATTATGCTTTTATTATTACAGGTAAAAGTAACACAAGTAAAATTATGTCATAGTGATTTCTGGATGTCACAAAGGCATAAAGGTCACATAAACAGTTATTGAAAGCTTATATGTAGCATGCAATTTATTTGTTCCCATAATTATCTATGCAAATCCTTTATGTATTATGTGGTAGATTTGTAAGAAGTACAAACTTAATTATGGTATTTAGGCATACCTAAGAGATGTTGTGGGTTCTGTTCAAGACCTTTACTATAAAGTGGGAATCACAATGAAGTGAGTCCTCATCTTTTGGCTGATGCAAGGTGTTGTCTTCAATTGGTAGAAGTGCAACATCTGTGAAGTGCAATAAAACAAAGCATGATAAAACAAGGTATGATCACATATAAAAATGACAATACATGCAAATTGCCTAACATATAATAGTTATTCTCTAAATGGAGTCTATTGTTATTTTTATTATTAACAAAGCATATTTACCTAATCTATTGGCATCATGAAAATATGGTAAAGTTTATGTTATTAATGGTTTTACTTTATTTTTTTTATTATTCATGTAAGTCTGAAATAAACATAAAGCACATGACTAATATATTTAGCAATATTATCACTCAGGAATTTTAATTTAATAAATGCATCATGTTCAAAATCTTATAATTTTTTAAAATATATTTTTATTGACTTCAGAGAGGAAGGGAGCGAGAGAAAGAGAGAGAGAGAGAGAGAGAGAGAGAGAGAGAGAGAGAGAGAGTTAAAAATATCAATGATGAGAGAAAAACATTGAATGACTGCTTCCTGCATATCCCATAATGGGGATCCAGACTGCAACTCAGGCATGTGCCTTTGACCAGAATCCAAACCTGGACCCTTCAGTCTACAGGCTGAAGTTCTATCCACTGAGCCAAATTAGCTAGGGGCAAAATGTTATAATTTTTAACATGATTATAGCAGTAGGCCTGTTGATATCACTGCATATTGCCTTCCCAAAAACCTCAGTGAAAAAGTTAAAGATTAAGTTCTAAATGTACACCAGCGTTGGCTCTAGCTACCAATAAGAATTAAGAGCCATGTGAAAACTGAGAATTGTTGTAAACACTAAGCAATAGTTACCTATGAATATATTATTGAAATATCTGATCTCATAGGTCTGATCATGTTGATTTCTCTTACTTTCTGTACCCTATTTACTAAAGCAAAACAAAATAAAATGTGCCTTCTATTGCATTCTAATTTAAAATATGAAATAGCAAACTTTGCAATGAGTTATCACTACTCAATTTTTTTTATAAAAAATTGCCAGCTACAAGATATTGGCAGTGTCAATAGGCCCCTATTCCCCCACAACATGGAACTCCACTTTCCCATGTAGTGCTAGGGAAGACGGCATATGAATCATGCAGGTGGCAGTGACACTGGAGGCTCTCATGCTATAGATCTGAAAACTGTGAATCATTAACAGTGTTGTAAATGTCAGTTGTCAGACTTTCAGTGTCATCTCAGGTTCTTTTCCTGCTTTTTGCTAGATCTTCCATTGCCACAGGGGTTGTAGGCACTGCATTAAGTATTCATCACAGAGTTGCTATTCTTTGATGGTGTTGGAGAGAGTTGGCCAACTATTTCCATGTGTGCCACTTGGTATGTAGAACGGGCAATACAGCAGGAACCAAATAATTCTGAAGCATACCACACAGGCTGAATAAAACAGTAGCAATCCCACATAGTTTAAACACATTTGTTCTGTTTAGTTTGAAAGCTATTTTAATTGTACTAGTAGACTTGGATATGAAAAAAAAAATTAGAGTAGTATCCCCTTATCCACAGGGGATATGTTCAAAGATGCCCAATGATGTATAAAACCACAGAGTACTGAATCCTATACATACTATGTTTTTTCCTCAAGGACATTCAAGAAAAGGAGAGTGGTCTGGGTTTTTATTGTGATTAGGGGCTGAGACCAAGATGAAGGGCTTGTGCCATTTAAGTATTTTGCTGGCACCAAAGAAGGGAGTATCCCAAGCTTTTTTATGAGCTTACCAAAATGTGGGGCACAAAAGAGAGAGGAAGGCATAAGACTTAGAAACTGTCTAAAAATAGCTTCAGATTTCTTATTTCATGGGTGATAAAATACATTTTCATGATTATGAAATTGACTATTTCTTGATTTAGTTCTGATGATTTTTGTTTGATTTCTTTTGAGCCTTTATTTTTAGGTACATAATCATTGATAATTTTGTCTTTTTGATTATGAAATGACCTGTTAGTTTCTCTTAATACTATTTGCCTGAAGTCTATTTTATTTGTTATTAAAATACCGAATTTTCTGCCTGCCAGTATAGCTCAGTTATCAATTTATGAACCAGGAGGTTATGGTTGAATTCCCAGTCAGGGCACATACCCGGGTAGTGGGTTTGATCCCCAATGTGGGGTGTACAGGAGGCAGCTAATTAATGATTCTCTCTCATCAGTGATGTTTCTATCTCTCTCTCTCTTTCTTCTTTTCTGAAATCAGTAAAAAATATTTTTTAGAAATACTGAATTTTCTTATGCTTATTGGTTATCTGTATGATACACTTTTTCTCTCCATTTAATTCAATATATCACTGGATTTATTTTTAAAATAAGTCTCTTATAGACAGCATCTAGTAGAGTCGTTTTCCCCCCACAACCTGTTCAGCCTTGTTTTATCATTGGGTTATTTAGACCATAACATTTAATATTTACTATAATTAATAAATTTTTAAAATATGTTTATTATTTTATTTGTTTTACTTTTTCCATCTATTTTTTTGTTTGTTTATCTGTTTTCATTTTTATTTTTGATTATTTGGATAGTTCCAATATTTTAGGTTAGTTCCAATATTGGCTTTTTGGCTATATCTTGTTCACAATGTGTGTGTGTGTGTGTGTGTGTGTGTGTGTGTGTGTGACAAAGAGAGATTGCTTTAAGAATTAAAATACACATGCATCAGACTGTTAATAATCTTGCAGAGCCTATTGTATATTAGCATAAATTGTAGAAACACTTAAACCATATGGAACCAACAACCCCCCTTTTTTTTTTACCTTTGCTATTCATGGAAAATAATGCAACATTTGTGTAGATAGTTATGCATATCTTGAAAAAAAATTTGAGGCCAACAATTAATGTTTTATATTTAAATTTTTTGTTGCTTTTATTTATTCCTGTAGATTCAAGTTTTCCTCTAGTCTTTTATCCCTTCAGCTTAAAGAACTTTCTGGATCTCTCTCTCTCTCGCCAGTGTTACTTATGATATAGGTAATTAGTAATACAGCACCTGCTTCTGATTGTACATGTTATTTTTTTAATATATTTTATTGATTTTTTACAGAGAGAAAGATAGAGAGTTAGAAACATCGATTGTCGGAAACCAAATATTGTTCTCACTAAATGGATGTAAACAGGAAGCCAGAAGGCTGGTCAACCTTAATTGCTCTGAAAGGTCAGAGCTAATTACTCACTGTTTTGTTGAAACATTATTGGTTGAAGCAACCTCTATGTTTGTTTCTTGTTAATTTCTGTTTTTGTTATTTCCTGCCTAAAGGCTAGGGGTGTGTCCCAAAACCTTAATAAAAGGGAGAAAAAGGCCAGAGCAAGTGGCAGTCCTTTCCACTAGAGGAAGGCTCCCGCCTGGCCCCCCAATATCGCCAAATTTATGCTTTCAGTCTCTCATTTCGTTTGCGTGCGGCCTCCTTCAGAACCCGAACCCTGACCCGGGAACCCTGAACCACGCGGGACGTGGAAAGAGGTTCCCACAATCGATGAGAGAGAAACATCAATCAGCCGCCTCCTACACATCCCCTACTGGGAATGTGCCTGCAACTAGGATACATGCCCTTGACCGACCGGAATCGAACCTGGGACCTTTCAGTCCGCAGGCTGATGCCCTATCCACTGAGCCAAATCGGTTTCAGCCTGTACATGTTATTTTAAATGTTACATTTCTCTATAAATATTTTTAAAAATAAAAGAATACTATATATCATCTCATTCAGCTGAAAAAAAAATTAACTTCAAGTGATCTCTATCCGAATAGTTTCTGTTGAATGACTATCTTGTTTCATTTTAATTTTCTCTTTTTCCATAAAAAAAAATATTCCCTGCAAAAGAAAATGATGAGTGCCTCAAACTGTTTAGTTTTCCTTGTTAAGTTAGTAATGAGTTTATCTTACACATTTCAGTGGTTGCACATTCATTAGAAAGTCTTACTATACTCAGTGTGATTTTATTTCTTATTTTATTTAGAAAGGAGCTCTACCTACTTATAGATGTACCAAATCAGAATCCATTTTCAGATATCTACATTTCTGGAGACATTCAATTTAAACCTATGCAAAACATAGGAAACATGAGGAAAATGGCAGTTTTAAGATATAGATACATAGAGTAATTATTTGAATAATCTCAAATAGACAGGTATCAAATTAAAAAATATATATTTAAAATATTGCATGCACATAACTGAGTTTTCTGGAGCCATCAGAACCTCAGCTTCTTGTTCAAAGGTTAATTTTAACAAGGCCCTGTGGATACTAGCCCCATGTCAATCTCCATGGCTGAGTAAACTTTCCTATGCACAACTCTCAGTAAACAAGTTCAGGGTTTCTCAGCTTGTCTATTCATAATAATTCACCTAAAATTTTTGTTGTCACATAATTCAATGTTAGCTAAGGGGACAGAAAAACATCTGGACCCTATTATCTATAAAATAACTCTTCATATGATGAAATTTCTATTGTTTCCCTCTAATCATTGCTTCTCTAGATGAAACAACATCAGTTTCTTTTTTCATGGTCCCAATTTTTCCAATACTTATCTCATGTTTATTTTTTCCCACTGTTGGATCCAGCGTATTGATTGGTAAAGCACCCTATTGTTCTGAACTTGTGCAATTCTGATACAATTTTAATCCTTTAAATTGGCTCCAGCTAATGTTTCACATATCCTGGACTTTATTTATCTCTAGTTTTTACATGTATCTTCCTATTTAAATATCCACTAGAATGTTCACTGTTCCCTTTGCTTTGTCTCAGTAGAATTAGTGTCTACTTTGTGACTAAATCAACTTTGTGATTAAAAAGAAAAAAAGTAAAAGAGTAGTCCTAGAAAATACATTTGCAGTAATTTGGTTAAATGTGTGCCAAGCTAACTGAATGGCATTGGTTAGGAGTATATGCCTTGAATTCTCTTGTCTTTTGGTTAGAAAATACGGAATTTATCAGGAGTTTTTATAGAGATCTATTGATATGAGAAGAAAATGAGAATTGGCCAGTGTATAAATAGTTATTAAACAGAACAGCTATTCATAGTACTGATATAAATATTTGAAATGATTACACATTCTGGGTCATGGTGGTACTGAAACATAGATGAAAGTTGAGGAGAAGTGAGTCTGTTAGCTCAACAGAGCAGGCCAAAGAATACTTTTTTTGCCTGAAACATATACATAATTGTGGTGGAGGTTTATTTCAAACATCAGGCTATAATTCTATTTCACTTTAATTTGAAGACACAACTTAAAATGAGATTCAGTGTCAAAAGGATTAATATATCCATGAAAGCCCAATATTAATAATTAAATCATTGTAGACTCCAGGATGCCTAATATGGAAAATAAAAATACTTCAACTATCTAAGGATCTTTAAACCTACAGAAACCTGTGTTGGCACTGCCATCTTAGATGACTTCTTCCAAGAAGAAGGTGGAAAGAAAAAGTATGAATTAAGTCGAACATCAGCCCAGACTAGGTTTTAACTGTAAGTTGTTAATTTTAATTATACAAAGACAATTTCATTACTTCATTTTGTCTGTATTATTTTCCTTCACAATTATATTGTACCTTCATTGAACAAATCAATACAATATGAGGCACTACAAAAAATCTGTTCCAAATTATAGTAACATGAGTAATAGTAACACAATTGGAAATGTGTTTTGTTCCTTTCAGAAATAGAATTTGCTGAGGATAATTTTATAGATTATCAATTTATTAGTTCAACACAAAAATGACTTCTGGCTTTTAATTATTTGATCACAAGATCATTTTATATTTTATCTAGATTCAAAACACAAAATTAATATATGCAAAAGATAAGTTTTTATTGATCAAAATCAGAGTGTGAAATCCTTGAGGGCAGGGATTATATATTTTTTACTTCTGTATTTCCAGTGTCTACCATCCCTGGGACAATGGAGAAAATGCTACATAAATTATTATCAAGTAAATGTGTAACAATGGTGATTTTTTTTTACTGTAAATGTAATGTTATTTTAAATTGAGAGTAAATCCAAACACAGTAATTAGACTTAAAAAATATTGATGCATATATGCAAAGTCCCTTCAAATATATTTTTTTCCTTAATGTAATGCCTATTTTGCATAGTCCAATTTGAACTCAGCCTGACAATTGTAGCTCCTACTGTTTTAACCCATCATGATTAATTTCTAATGTAACACAACTTCAACATAAACATAATGAGGATGACAACCGGTACATAAAGAATCCAGAATAGAGAAGTTATCCCCGTGAGAGAATACTACTTTCTTTCAGTTCCTCTTCATTTTCTTCCTTTCTCCTGCTTCTCTGTACTTCCTTAGAGGCAGGCGTTTATGTATACGACAAACTCAAAACTGTTAACCAATCATTTACTGTAACCCTTTTGCCTTCTCAAGCAGCAACATGGAAAGATCTACAGCAGTTTTATTTGACAATGAACATTTTGAGAAAGTAATAGAAAAAAAGATATATACAGCAGTTTTATTTGACAATGAACATTTTGAGAAAGTAATAGAAAAAAAAAATCCTACGTAGTAAACAGCCACAAACAGAATGCTTTTAGTGCCATTGAAATCACAGGGAACTTCAAAAGTATATCATTTGATGTTTAATGTTTCATCATTAACCTTATTCACACTCTAACACAAGTTCTTATTAGACCTCCTACCTGATGGAGAGGACAAAGGACTTCTTGATAATTTTAAGATACAGACTGCTGTGCTTCACTCAGTGCTAGAAATAGAGGCTATTGATGAATTAAAAGACATATAAATTTAGCTTTACAGAATTTCATGAAATGAAAAGAAAAGCAAGAATTTGTGTGATCCTAGTACATGAAAGAAAAGAAAATGTACCAAGAGTAATCAATGTAAAGTCTCTTTTCCTCATATCTTTCTTCTTTGTTTATCCCAATATTTCTGTGCTAGCAACCTGTTTAGAACCATTAATAACAGAATATAAAGTGAGGAGTGCCAAGTTCGGGACAATATAATGATGATGAAGGTTCCTAAGAACCTGCCTTCTTGTGTAAATTCTGTGGATGTCTCTTCATTGCTGAGCTAGTCAATATTTGTTTCTTCTTCTAAGATGTTTCTGTGATTGTGATGAAGTGCTCTTGGATTGTGCTTCATAGTATGGAATATTGATGACTTTTTAATTTATATGAAACATTCCAAATATAACTTTTGGAGACCAAGCCATGACTTTAACTAGTGTCTTCTTCCAAAGAGAGAATCGTATGAAACTCAAAGCATTACATGTTTAGACCTACTTTGCTATAGATTTCTTATCTCCCCCAGGAACATGAAGAAATTGTGTTATCATGAGGTGATATGATTTAGACTTTGTAGAAGGAATTCAGGATTTTAGGAAGGCATGCCTTCTTCTCTTGATAACTACTCTCAGTTCATCATGGAAGCCAGAAGTCTGGGAGTAATGTTCTAAATTGCTATGAGTTGACATTATGAAATGCTTACTGTATACCAGGTGCTTTGCTAAATATGTTACATAAATGTCTTTATATAGCCACAGGGAACTCTTACTACAGTGTAACAAGTATATATTAGTATTCTCCCCAGTTTACTCACAAAGGCACTGAGGCTGAGAGAGGTTAAATGATTGTTGTGGCCACAGGGCTAATAAGTATCAAAGCTAGTTTCTAAACACAGGCCTTTGTGATTTACCAGAGCACAAACTCTTCTCAATACTGCACCTACTAACTGCCTTATCTCTTCTGCCCACCTCCTAATGCTGCCATTTCAGTCAAGCCCTTGCACATAGTTTTTTTTTTTTCATGCTTATTGCAATAGCCTCCCTTGTTCTCTTCTTTTTTTTTAATATATTTTATTGATTTTTTACAGAGAGGAAGGAAGAGGGATAGAGAGTTAGAAACATCGATGAGAGAGAGAGACATCGATCAGCTGCCTCCTGCACGTCCCCTACTGGAGATATGTCCGCAACCAAGGTACATACCCTTGACCGGAATCGAACCTGAGACCTTTCAGTCCACAGGCCGATGCTCTATCCACTGAGCCAAACCGGTTTCGGCCCAAGTTGTTCTCTTCTATCATTGCCTCTACTCCTTTACAGAGCCAAGCCATCCTCCCTATTATATGATCTTTCTAAAATACAATCATAATTGATTCACTTCTCTTCCTATAATCCATTTACAAATCACTATAATCCACAGAATAAACATCAAATCTTTAGCATCCTATTTATTCAACTAGAGGCCCAGTACATGAATTCATGCATCAGTGGAGTCCCTCTGCTTAGCCTGAGGGATAGGGCCAAAACCATCTCTCTGACATCCCCTGAAGGGTCCTGATTTGTGAGAGGGCACAGATCAGGCCAAGGAACCCCATTGTGTATGATCAGGGCCAGGGAAGGACGCATGAGATTGGCCAGACAGAGGGGGACCATGGGATGATTCCAGGATATGTCTGGCCAGTCTCTCTCAGTCCTTATCTGCCAGACCTCAGCAGCAAGCTCACCTACTGGTTGGAGGATTTCCCCCTGGTTGTCAGTGCACATCATAGCAACTGGTTGGGCAACCTTAGCATATCATTAGTGTATTATACTTTGATTGATTGAATGGCTGACCAGACAACTGGTCACCTATGTATTAGGCTTTTATTTTATAGGATGATGCTCTGAATCTTTCAATGGCTAGCATTTCTAAGAAATGTTGCAGCAAGTAGTTCCCTAACCACAGTCTCTTGTATTTATGTCATAGGTATCTGATGAACACAGTTGTCTACTGGCAGGCAAATAAACATTCAGTAGCAGATGGCCTGAGATCTCTGCTCTCTAGAAGCATTTAATGTTCCAGACAGATCCCTTACCAATTCAAGAATATCCTTTTTCCTGAAGAGTTTTAACATGTGGAACAGAGAGAGATGTAGAGAAGTAAGTGTTATTGAAAATCAAAGATCTATGTAGAAGGCATTTAGTAGAAGCCATCAAATATAAGGGAGCATATTATGAGTAAAGAGGAGTTATGAGCAGGAGAAAATACAGTCTGTAGTTGCTGTCATAGAGACAAATTGCAAAGGCAAAGAAAAACTGAACTATAAGAGAGGATTGACTACAAAGTCAGCTCTCTTCAATTTTGTTCAACTTCTTGCGGGTCCTGATATTCATCTAGTTGAGATGGTTTCCTCTGCTCTCTAACTTCTCTTTGTATTTTTAAAAAACTTTAATGTATTCTTAATATAAATCCCAATTGCCTAATATTTTTTTAGATAGCCTCACTTATTTTTAATAATTTGATGCATGCCTATCTGTTCAGATTCAACCACTGCTACACTTCTCAGTCATCATGGTCCACTCAGACATTGGGGATTTTTCTGAACACATTCTGGTCTCTTGTGATGCTGCACTGCTCATTTCACTGCCTCCAGTTATCACTGAAATACTCTTTAAACATTTCTCCCTCTTCTTTTTATCTATGATACACTCCAGATCCTTGCTGTTGTGATCCAGAGATACACCTGACATTGCCTCTAGATCATAAACACTTTGAAGACAAGGAGTGTGTCTTGTAAATTTGAAAACCAGCACAATTCTTACATAATATGTGCTTAATCAATATTTTATGAAGGAAGAAAAAAGAGAAGGGACAAAGGCAGGCAGATAGGCAGACAGGAAGATAGGAAGAAAGGAAGGAAGGAAATTAGAAAATATTACATAATTACTGATTTAATATGATAACACATATGTTTGAATCTTGATTTTCCTCTACTTTTTTGTGAAGCAGAAGTGAAAAAAGCAGGGTCCTAAATAGGCTAAAGTGTATGAAAGTAAATGGAGTGTGTCATAAAAGTCAAGCAAACTTCTCAAAAGAGAAATTGATAGAATTAGAAGTTAGGTGCATGTCATTATGTGTTCTGAGACCCAGTGATTCCAGTGATTTAAGTTTAATCTTTGGGTTTCTAATCAAAGTTTCAGAGAAGTATCTTCTTACATTGTTATTAGGTCAAGGAATACGGACATGTAGTAGAGATATTTCCTAACTCATAGGACAAGGCTCACATAGGCAAATTTAGTAGTATTTTAGGCAACCCTGAAGAAATTCATTCCTGCTGATTTTCATCCTTTGCCAAGTGGGATGATGTGTGTTTCCAAGATTATTTGGTCCTGTTTCCTTCCTGGAATCCCAGAAAGGATGTGTGATGTGTGCATTGTAATCTGTACAAAAAAAGCCACAGTTCTTGTCCTGAAATGACTTAAAATATAAACTTGATTACCTCCACCTTTTTCATTTTACTAAAGGTCACAAGGAAAGTCATGGAGACTCCAGTGTAGCACTGAGAATTTAGAAATAGACATTTATTCATGTGCAGACAACACAGTGGCACTGTAGTCTTCACATATAAACTGGAAGTATTCTGGTCAAATTAGAACATTGATTGCAAATTGTTTTCAAAACAAGAACTACTGATCAACTGAGTTCTAAAATTAAAATTATATTTGTGAAATGGCTAATAGTAGACAGGATTTTAGCTCAAATGATCAACGCCCCCTGATGTTTCATTTGTGAATATGCTACATTTTATGACAAAATGGGCTTTGTAGATGGAATTAAATTTAAAGAAATTAAGGTAGAGGAATTCCGGTATAATCTGGGTGAGAAGTCCATGAACCTGTAAAAGCAAAGAAGCTTCCCATGCTGAAATACAAAGAGACAAAAGTGATATGGCTGGAGAAGAGGCAGGCGAGATACAAAGCAAAAAAAAAAAAGGACTCAACCTGTCACTGCCTTTAAATTATTGGGCGATATAGGCCAAGGAATGTAGGCAGTACCTAAAAGCCAAGAAGGGATGCTGGATATTCAGCAAGGAAACAGGGAACTCGGTCTTACTAGCATGGGGTCAAATTCTACCAAAAACCTAAATGGGCCTGAAAATGGAGTCTCTCTAGAGCCCCAGAAAGGAATGAAATATTGTTGATACTTGGATTTTGGCTTTGTGAGACTGTAAGCAGAAAACTCAGTAGAGTCCAATAGACAATAGGTATGTATTATTTAAGGTGCTAAATTTGTAGTAATTTAACATAATATCAGTAGAAAATGCATACATGACCATACATATTTTGGTGAGTTATAGTCAATGATCTTTTACCACAAGTTAACACTTTCGAATGACCAGTGAATTTTTTCCAGTCACTTTAACCTGGAATTTCACTGCCCTGTATGCATTTACAGATGTTTTATTCTATTTATTTATTTTAGTTTTTATTTAATTTAACTTTTTATTACCATTTATCTCCTTATACTCTCCTCTACCTCACCCACTCCCCTACCCCCACAATCACCACACTGCTGTCCATGTATATGAGTTTTTTTCTCTTTTTTCCCCTTTTTTCCTCAATCCCTTCATTCATGGGTAGTATGGACATTTTAATGATGTTGATTCTCCCAATCTATGAGCATGGTAAGCTCTTCCATCTGTTAACATCTTCCTCTATCTCTTTTTTCAGTGTCCTGTAGTTTTCTACATATAGGTCTTTTACCTCTTTAGTTAGGTTTATTCCTAGGTATTTTAATTTTTTTGGTGTGATGGTAAATGGGATTGCTTTTTTAATCTCTCTTTGTGTAATTTCACTATTAGTGTACAGAAATGCCACAGATTTCTTGGCATTAATTTTGCATCCAGCTACATTGCCGAATTCATTTATTAAGTTAATTAGTTTTGGGATGGAGTTGTTCGAATTTTTTATATACAGTATCATGTCATCTGCAAATAAGGACAACTTTACTTCTTCTTTTCCAATTTGGATGGCTTTTATTTCTTCTTCTTGTCTAATTGCAATGGCTAATACTTCCAGTACTACGTCAAACAGGAGTGGTGAGAGTGGGCATCCCTGTCTTGTTCCTGTTCTTAGGGGAAATGGTTTTAGTTTTTGACCATTGAGTATGATGTTAGCTGTGGGTTTATCATATATGGCTTTTATGATGTTGAGGTATGATCCTTCTATTCCCACTTTGCTGAGAGTTTTTATCAAGAAAGGGTGTTAGATTTTGTTAAATGGAAGGTAAAGAAAAAATAAACAAATGGGACTACATCAAAATAAAAAGCTTTTGCACAGCAAAAAAAAACACCAACAAAACAACAAGAAAGACCACTGTATGGGAGAACATATTTGCAAATGTTATCACTGATAAAGGTTTAATCTCCAATATCTACAGCCAACTTATACAACTTAATAAAAGGAAGATAAACGATCCAATAAAAATATGGGCAATGGACATAAATAGAACCTTTTTAAAAGATTACAGAAGGAAAGCCAAGAGACACATGAAAACATGTTCACAGTCACTAATTATCTGAGAGATGCAAATGAAAACGACAATGAAATACCATCTTACACCGGTCAGAATGGTGATCATCAACAAATCAACAAATGACAAGTGTTGGTGAGGATGCGGAGAAAAAGGAACCCTTGTGCACTGTTGGTGGGAATGCAGACTGGTGCAGCCACTGTGGAGAACAGTATGGAGTTTCCTCAAAAAACTAAAAATGGAACTTCCATTTGATCCAGTAATCCCACTCTTAGGAATTTATCCTAAGAAATCTCAAACACCAATCAGAAAGGATTTATGCACCACTATGTTCATAGCAGCACAATTTACAATAGCTACAATTTGGAAACAGCCTAGGTACCCGTCAGCAGATGAGTGGATCAGAAAACTGTGGTACATCTACACAATGAAATTCTATGCTGCCATTAAAAAGAAGGAACTCTTGCCAAGACCAGTTTGGCTTAGTGGATAGAGCGTCGGCCTGCGGACTGAAGGGTCCCAGGTTCGATTCTGGTCGGGGACATGTACCTTGCTTGCGGGTACATCTCCAGTGTGGGGCATGCAGGAGGCAGCTGATTGATGTCTCTCTGTCATTGATGTTTCTGACTTTCTGTCCCTCTCCCTTCCTCTCTGTAAAAAATCAATAAAATATATTAAAAAAAAAAAAAGAAGGAACTCTTACCATTTGTAGCAACCTGGTTGGAACTAGAGAGCCTTATGCTTAGTGAAATAAGCCAGTCTATGAAGGAGAAGCACCACATGATCTCACTCATTTGTGGATAATAAAGAATATTGTAAACTGATGAACAAAAGGATAGATACAGAAGCAGTAAAGCATCAAACAGACTATCAAATTATTAAGGAGAGGTGGGGTAGATAAGAGATCAATCAAAGGACTTGTATGCCTGCATATAAGCATAACCAATGAACACAGACACTGGGGGTTTGGAGTATGCCTGTGAGGGAGGAGGGGCAATGGGGAGATATGTATACATGTAACACAATAAAAAAAATAAAATTAAAAAAAAGAATACAAAGAATTGTAAGAAAATATTACAAACAACTACTTGCCAACAGAAGTTTTACTTTAAAATTTCTGTTATTGTTGTGTGTTGTTTTTAAATATCTAAGAAGGCATTTGGTTATATGTGTTTGAAATTTTTCCAAGTTAATGTCACCATGCTCGTACTCTGTGGCTTGAAATTTGGTAATATAAATGTTCATTCTTTGAAGGAGAATCTTATCTCTGTACCTAAAAGTTTCTTGGCACATCACCAAATGGAGGTCACTTGGCCTTCTATTCAGGCATATGGATTACTGATAAAGCATATGGATGTGTCTTTGATATGTAATTTAATTTAAATGCTACACTTCGAGTAATATGTAAGAGAGAATAACCTTAAACTCCTTGCTGACCTATACTCATCAAACATGAAATGAAGGAAACATTTTTGTCAAAATTAGTTGAAGGATATGCAAAGTATTCATTCTTCTAGATAATCTAAAAATCTTTCTTAATCTATTTATTAATTACTTCAAATTTGTTTTCTACGGAGCATGTACAATGTTTTAGGCTTTTGACATCTTTCAATGAACCAAACACCTAAATTCCCTGCCCTTATGAAACAGTCTAGAAAATAAATAGTAAAAAACCCATTTTGTTAAGTATTTTGAAAACCAATAAAACTAAGTAAGATAGAAGAGTGCCAGTGGCAGGAGAGGTGAGTAGTCAAGCAAAGCCTTTCTGAAAATGTGGCTTTTGATCAGAGACCTAAATGGAAGTCATGTAGGGGAAGAGCTCACCAAGCAGAGAGCACTGTTAGTGCAAAAGCCCTGAGGTAGGACTATGTTTGGTATTTTCAAGAAACAGTAAGGTGATCAGCATAAATAAAGTAAAATGAGTTTGGGTTGAGAAGAATAATATAAGTTATTCATGTATGGCTATTTAGACCATTTGAAGAAACCTGGGTTCTTTTTAAAATTGATGGAAGCCAATGGGAGGCTTAAAATTAGGTACTGAGATGATATGACTTATTTTTCAAATGAATTACTTTGACTACTTAGGAAAAGACAAATATAATGATAAAAATGTTGAAGTGTTCTTGAAGAGAAGTAACAGTGGCTTATTCTAAGGTTTTGGCAATAAAGGTGGTGAGAAGTGATCCAATTCAAGACATCTTGAAAGTAGGTATAATAGAAATTATTGGTGTGCAATATGAAAAAGGGAATTAAGAATAACTCAAAGGTTATGGCCTTAACAATTGAAATAATAGATTTCCATTTTTTTGAGTAGATGAACTAGAGAAGGAATCATATAGTGGGGATAAAATCAATATTTTCTTTTTGGCATACTAAATTTGAGATGCTTATTGAGCATATCAATGGAAATTTTGAGTCTGAAGCTAAAGAGATAAGATTATGTTAAATCTATTTTAGAGTCCTTCACATAAAAATATTTAAAGTCATCAGTCTGGATGAGATCACCAAAGGAGTAGCAATAGGCAGAGAAAAGGAGGGGTTTCATTGGCCAAGTTCTTAGATGAAGATCTAGCAAAGCAGGCAGAGAAATAGTGGCTGTCTCAAATACATGTTATGTAAAGTTATGCTCAGTGACTTGATCTGTAGTATTATGCTATTGGTGGCAATTGTTGAATTTCCTATACTAATCTCTTTGACCTCGCATGAGGAAAGTTCCTTTTAGTCCTAGAACCATGCATAGCCACTTCTTTTGATGATTATCTTATTATATTATGGACACTACAAATCACAATATAGTTTGGAATTCCTTTTTTATACTTGCCTGTGAAAACAGAGTCTAATTTACTAGACAGCCCCAGTAAATATCAAGTATTTTAGGGAACACATTTTATGTACCAATCTCACATTTGCCTTCATCTTATCTTTCCTACTTATTTTTTATTTTACCTCTGTTCTATTATCTAAACCATACAGATTTTCATTTTACTTTATTACAAGTTTACATATATAAATTTTATACAATGAATAAAAATAAGAATAGATTTATGGATAGGAGAGAATAGAATAGATTGATAGATGATAGTAGATATAGATAGATGATGATAAGATGATAGATAGATTAGATAGATGATAGATAGATAGATAGATAGATAGATAAATGATAGATGATAGATAGAGTTAAACACATTAAGAGCGACATTCCAGTTTTAGTGGCATTTTACATGAATGGTGCTATATGATATGCCTGGCAGCATAATGCACCAGGTCTGGGTGTTTGACTGGTGAAGAAACTCAGGCCAGTCTATTCTGTGCATTACAACAAGACAAATGTAAGTAGCTCTCTTTCCTATATAATTATACACTTGCCTTTATTTTCTCTACACAGAGGGAAATTTGAAAAGTAGGCTGAAATAAACATTAGAGACATTTCTATAGTGAGTTTAGTTTCCTCTGAGCCATGTGCAACTGAGCTTATTTTATACACATATATTTATATGAAATCTACTGCTTTCATAATACACATTGGTCAAAATGCTTTTGTTTAGAAAAAAAAATAATTCATGCACTCTACCAAAAAGTTCTAACAGCTATACTTCACTGTGTGTTCAAACAAACAAAGGGGACAAAAAGAGACACTAAAGATTATTTTTATGATAACAGGCCAAAACCTCACCTCAAAAATACATACACATGCACATAGGGCTGCTCACATGTTGCAAGGAGGCTCTTTGCCATTGGAAATCAAGGTTGTTGTTTTTTTGTTTTTGTTTTGTTTTCCAAACCACTGCCATCAAGACTTGAGTTAGGAGAGAACCATATATCTGGCTTATTTGATTTTCACTGTTTCTTGGATCCCACATTTAAATCTTGCCTCATCCATGCATTCTTTAAACCTCAATTGTAAGGTATACATAACACAAAAAAGTTACAGTTGGGGAGAAGGATAAGAATCACATCTAACTCCTCACTGTGGGAAAATTCCTTAATGCCTCTATCAAGGTTGGGGAATGTACAGCCGATGGGCCCTATAAGGCCCTAGAAATCATTTTATCTGGCCTAGCCAAAGCATTAGGAGTGAATTATTTAAATGTTTGATCAAATATAGCTGGGTAATTTTTAAATTGATAATTTTGTATAGCCCAAGAATGATGTTATTCTTATTCAAAAGCCCTTGGCAGGAAAAAGGTCCCCCACCTCAATAGTCAAAAGTACCCATAGATAAAATTACTTGTCTTAACACTTGGGGAATAATTCCAAATGTCATACATTTATAGTAATCTATTTAGAAAATTATTAAAAATGAAAATTTTTATTTCTTGACCAAGTAATTCAGGTCACCATTATAATCATTAGATGTTTGAATTCACATCTCTTATGAAGCAGAAATCATCTTTAGGGCATCTACCCCACTGCAGAGATCCTCACTATCTGGGAGAAGCTTGAGGAAATTATTTCCTTAATCTGAAAAGGACTATGCATCCTTTTTGAGATACTTTTTTAGCAGAGAGAACAAGCTTCAAGGAACCAACTTCTTGTCAGAAGCGCCAGGAACACACCTACCACCTTGAGCCTTATTTCCATGCCCGATGATGATACGAATTTTAGGACCTGGAAATTATAAAGGCTTACTTGGAAGCCTTTTCATATTTTAAGTGATAAATCAAAATTAGGGTGCTTGCCAGCAAAAAGTTCTTTCTTATCTCTGTAAATATATGAGGGTGGATCTGCTACAGGCAAAGCAATTTGGTTAGAATATCATGATAGGTGTAGTGGGTGGGCTTTTGCACTGTTTTATTGCCTTCCTCATTTGGGGTTTTGGCTCACACTCATTTGTCCACAAGAAGTATTAGTTGGCTTTTCCCTTTTGAACTAAATTTTCTTACCTTCTCCTCCCTCCCCACCTCTCAGGCACTCACACTTCCTTTGAGATTAATCATTGGCCGATAGAAATGAAAGAAGCCCTTTTTTTTATTAGATCATTTATCTTCCTTTTATTAAGTTGTATAAGTTCCTGTAGATGTTGGAGATTAAACTTTTATCATTGGTAACATTTGCAAATATGTTCTCCCATACAGTGGGCTTTCTTGTTGTTTTGTTGATGGTTTGTTTTGCTGTGGAAAAGCTTTTTATTTTGATGTAGTCCCATTTGTTTATTTTCTGTTTAGCCTCCATTGCCCTAGGAGGAGTATCAGTGAAGAAATTGCTTTGGCATATGTCTGAAATTTCTCTGCCTGTGGATTCTCTAGTACTTTTATGATTTCTCGTCTTATGTTTAAGTCCTTTATCCATTTTGAGTTTGTGTGTGTGTGTGTATAGTGTAAGTTGGTAATCCAGTTTCTTTCTTTTTTTTTTTTTTTTTGCATGTATATGTCCAATTTCCCCAACACCATTTGTGGAGGAGTCTCTCTTGACTCCATTGTATGTTCATGTCTCCTTTGTCAAATATTAATTGAGCATATTGGTTTAGGTCAATATCTGGATTCTTTAAAAAAAATGATCAACGGACCTAAATAGAATCTTTGTGAAAGAAGACAGAAAGAATGCCAAGAGACATATGAAAACATGCTCAAAGTCACTAATTATCAAAATGACAATGCTGTACCATCTCACACCTGTCAGAATGGCAACCATCAATAAAAGTATTGGTGAGGGTGTGGAGAAAAAAGAACCCTTGTGCACTGCTAGTGGGAATGCAGACTGTTGCTGCCACTGTGGAGAACAGTATGGAATTTCCTCAAAAACTAAAGATGAAAAGATATATGCACCTTTATGTTCATAGCAGCACAATTCACCATAGCTAAGATTTGGAAACAGCCTAGGTGTCCGTCAGCAGATGACTGGATCAGAAAACTATGGTACATTTACACAATGGAATACCATGCTGCCATAAAAAGGAAGGAATTCTTATCATTTGTAGCAGCATGAATGGACATGGAGAGCATTATGTTAAGTGAAATAATCCAGTCAATGAAAGTAAAATACCATATGATATCACTTATTTATGAAAAAATAAAGAACATTACAACCTGATGAATAAAAAGATACATACAGAGGCAGTAAAGCACTGAACAGACTGTCAAATTACAGCAGGAAGGCTGGCAAGTGTTGGGGAGGGAGGGAAATACGTAGACCAACCAAAGGACTTGTGTGCATGCATATAACCACACCAATGGACATAAAACACTGGGGTGGGGGTGAGATGAGGGCATGTGACAGGGGTTAGGGAAGGCTGGACAGAAGGTCAATGGGGGAAAAAAAGGATATATATATATATTAACACATGTAATATTTTGAACAATAAAAAAAGAAATGAAAGAAGCATTTTCTAAATAAATCTTTAATCAGCCATTCCTCTCAGCCTTCTGTAGATCTGCAGAAGACTACAAAGATGAAGCAATATTTTTTCAGTACCCCTAATTTCACAAGTGTATAAATCCCCACATTTCTTCCCCTTTACACTGAGCTTTCATTTGGGAGCTAATAGTTTGCATTCTTACTTGCCACCTGTTGAAAATAAAAGTCTCATGACTTTTATTTGCAAATTTGTTCTATCCTGGTTTAGCTTTGCACAGCACTCTAATTTCACAGTGCTTAGCAATAACTTTTATTAGTTACTCCACCCAACAACTATATGATGTCAGGACTTCAACTCCCTCTGTCTTGATATTCTCTCCTCTCCTCTTCTCTCCTCTCCTCTCCTCTCCTCTCCTCTCCTCTCCTCTCCTCTCCTCTC
>JAAGEH010000393.1:39041361-39060979 GCA_011751065.1 Lasiurus cinereus | reverse complement strand
TCCTCTCCTCTCCTCTCCTCTCCTCTCCTCTCCTCTCCTCTCCTCTCTACTCTGTCTTCCCGCCTCTTTCCCTTCACACATATGCCCACTTATAATCACTTGAATTTTTTTAGCAAATTTTTACATGTGTCCCAAATCTTCCATATAACTCAAAACAGCAAGTATTTAAAAAGAGTTATTCTTCTATCTGGACAGGAGCCACTGAGGCATGCATAACTAGAGCTATTTCTTGAATTAGAAATTGGTTGGTTTAAAAACAATTTGCACTGGAAGTCAGGAGGCTTCTTGCCCTAACTGTGTGGCTTTGAGCACCTCATGGATCCTCTGGCAGCCTCAGTTTTCTCTTTTGTGAAAATGAGGCATGTAGATGAGTTCCACAGTGTCTCTCAGACATATCATTGCACAGTCCTTTTCCAAAAGTACATGCATGAGTGAGAGGTGAGGGATATATGTTTTCAGGGACTGACTTTGCCAGCTCCAAAAGTGGTGCCCTTCCTTTAGATGACACAGTCTCTGACAATGAACCTGTGGAGAAGAGGGACTAGATTGCAGGTTTCCCCAAAACCTGGTTTGCATATGTAAGACACACATTACTGAAAAGTTCACTTTGTTAAAAAAAATTTTTTAAAAGTTCTTCCAGGTTTAATTCTTCCTGTTATTGTTGAAAATTTGCTTTCTATGGTCATTTGGTAATACAAATAGCTTTAAAGGGAAAACAAACAGCAGTGTTTTGTTTTTCTGCTGCAGGGTTGATATGTCACATTTCTGCCACATGATGTACTGACAGCGTCCTGCTTCAGAAGCTTATGGGGAACCAGGAATCCTTGAAAGGGGCAGGACAGGATGTCCTTTTCTCACGCTCACTGAGTCACAGAAGACGGATGCCTTTTCAAGGGTTCTGTAGTTGTGATTTCAGTCAAGATCCAATGGCTTGCAACCACTTCTCTAAATCTGCATGAAGAAGCAGCAACCGGGCTGTGTGAATTATGCTAAAATGCGTTTTGATTAAGTGCTGAAAGTGGCATTTGCTGTGAAGTCTTAAACTTCACCATGCCATTGAAACTTACAGTGCAGGGAACAGCATATCCTAAGAAACAGGACCAAACCCCCACCACAGGTGGCAGTGTACCCGTTGGCATTAAATGACTGTGTATTTCCTTTAGCATCTCTGCCTCCTAAGCAGCCACCTCTGAGTCTGGAAAGCCAGGCCTTCCATATGCAGAGCATGCTCCCTTTACAAGCGTTGTGACAAGATTGTGTTTCGGTTCCAAAGGGTTAATCCCAAAGTGAATTCTTCTCATGTGTAATTTAATACTTCATAACTGCTGAAAATTGGAGTCCACATAATTTATTTTCTTTGGTCGGGCACATTTGCCTCATGCTTGGCCGGGGCTGACTTCAGAGAGACACACCTAAAGCTCTCAAGTGTCCCAAGTGGCCTATGTCAGTTGTACAGAAGGATTGTGGTTGTTGGCCAGGGCCCAAGGATTAGGTGTTCCTGAGAAGGTTTTTTTGGCTCTACAAAGCCCTAGGATGTCATGGGAATAGGCTGCACTCCCTTTTCCCCTTGAAGGCCACATATCAACAGGGTATCTAACCACTCAGAGACAGGCTTTACACAAAGGTATACATTAAAATAAATAGAACATGCAACCAGAAAGACCTGAACTAGAGGGAAGAATTGCTAAGTGGAGACAGGAAACAATTGCTTCATTGTTGAAGCCTCTAGCTCTTAGAATTGCAGAGTGCAGCTCCATCTACAGGACTGTCTGCAAAGCTGGAGCCTTTTGCCCAAAAGGCAGGACCAAAATTTACATGCAATTTTATCCAGCTCGCTTTTCATGGGGCTTCACCCAACTCACAAAAATTCCGACTTTTTACTGAAAAATAATTGTCCCTTTTTGATGAGAAGGATTGAGAGAGCAACACAGAGATAATAAGTGAGAGGGGATAGCTGTTCAAGAGTGCTTTCATTTAGCTCCTTTTTTTCCTACTTAGGCAGTAAATATTCTTCTTGTCTTAGCAATACTCATTTAATCTCTTTCTTTCCTTTTCAACAACTTCCTCTCATTTGGTTTCCTCTCATTATTCCTTGAAGTGGGAGGGGGGCATGTGTATGTTCCCCATTCAAACAAACTAAAAGGCTGTGTTTGTTTGAACACCATTCTTATACTTCCTGGCAAGCTTCGGACTGTAAAGAAGGTTCAGGTTTTTAGGTTTAAAGGAGCTGAGAAACTTTAAAGTCATAATTGAAGCCAACTCTTCTGTGCACATTTTCCTCCCCCCCCCCCCCCCTTTCTAGTGTAAAAGCCCTGCTTGCCATCGCAGTGGCTGCTGTCTGATGTTATTTCAACAGGAGACCTGGATTTCAGGACAAGATCCAGGCCATAGGGGAGACTTGATGGCTCGGGGAATTAGTAATGGGATTTGGAGCCCTTCATTTCTAGGTCACTGGTTTGAACAGAGCCCAGGTCAGTAATGACTGAACGTTGTTACCACCCGATGCTGGCTCTTCTCGTACCAACCTGATGTTGTCTGCTGCTCTGTTCCCCAGTGCCTGTGGCACATCTGCGCTAATGGTATTTATTGACAAGTCAGCTGTTAGAACTTAGGCCTACATATGAGGGGAACCACCTCTGCCATGTGTAGGAATGGTGTCCACAGCAATGTCTGGGCTACCTCTTCAGGGGATGATGCACAGAAAGAGAGAGTGATAAAGCTAGTTTGCTTTTCAGATGATTCTGGGCACTGGTTCATCTGTCCCAGGGCCTCTTAAGTGTCTTGGGCATCACATCCTTTGTCACTTAAAGGATGAGGCAGGGGGGATTAACAAGCCACAGAGGACCAGCTTCTCAGATACCTCCCATGTCTATTCTGAAGACAGATTTAAAATATCTGAATTGGGTGCTGTTTCTTGTTTTTGTTTTTCTATTTCTAGGCCAAGATAATCATAGCCCTTTTCAAATAATTTTTGGATCCTAAATTTGTGCCTGCTAAAATGTGCCTGGGGGAAAAGGGCTCTGTTTCCTGGGCTTACATTAGCATGGAGTATAAGAAATAAATTACCACTTTATTTCTTCTCTTTGCTTTAAATATATTTGATTTTAGAGAGAAAGGGAGAGGGAGAGGGAAAGGGAGAGAAAGAGGGAAAGGAAAAGGGAAAGGGAGAAGGAGAGAGAGAGAGAGAGAGAGAGAGAGAGAGAGAGAGAGAGATGAGATAGAATCATTGATTAGCTATGTCCTGCATGCCCCACACTGGGGATCAAGTCCACAACTTGCCCTAATGAAGGAATTGAACCTTGACCTCTTGGTTCCTAGGTCAATGCTTAACCACTGAGCCATGCCACTGGTTTTTCTTTTTGCTTTATAGGAAGAGAAATGCCTGCTACAAGAGGTTGCAGAGAGAAGTGGAGACTGTAGAAATTCAAGGAGGATGCAATATATTTGTAGTTTCTGTGGCCCCTCAGCCATAGCCCCTGTCTGTTCTCAGCGTGGACTTGCTATGGTGTCTCCGTATTTAGAGAGGGGAGGAGCCAGCTCCTTGCTATGGTGTCTCCGTATTTAGAGGCTGCTAGAGATGTACTGATGACTCTACACAGTTGTCCATCAATTCCTGGACCTAGGGCTGCAGCCCACACCTGCCTGCCTTCAGCCTCTCCAGGGGCACAGCTCCCCTTTCCTAGGTAAAGGTGAAGCCCACTCCTAAGAAAGAATCACATATTTATAACCAATTCAGAAATTACAATTGCATAAAGATCCATTTATATAAGACATATATAAAGTTCCTTTTCAGAAGTGTTTTTACCTGAATTGATTTGTAGTAATAGACCAATTACAGGTGCTTCCCACATTGCTAAGATCTGGATGAGAAGTTTTAATTAGAAAGTTCCATTAAAGATGTCAGTGGAAAACAACATGCTGTTCCCATTTGTTTTTGATTTAGTACTTCCATCTCCACTTTCATTCCTCCTAGATAGTACTTGTTTGCTTTTTATATTTGTGTGTTTGCTGTGTGTGTGTGTGAATTTTTTTTATTTTTTATTTTGCTTCCCAGACCTTTTGCCTGCTTTTACAGTTTCATTTTTCTTATTTTATTTAGGAAAAATTGTCTTCTACATTTTTTCCCTGGGACTATGGAAAAGCATTGTGGCTGATTAAATGAATTTTATAATTTCTCCACTCCGATCATGTGGCCCAGCAAGCTCTGCTCCTGAGAGTAGTAAGACAGTAAGGGTGGTTTCCCAGCAGGTCCCAATTTTCAGCAGGCACAGCCTCCACTTGCCACACCACCTGCAGGGTACTTGGTATTTCATCATTTGCTGCCTTTTTAGAAAGGAGTCTAACAATTAACTGATCTTATTGAACATAAACTGATGAATAAAAACAGATCCAGAGACAGGGAAGCATGGATCAGACTGTCAAACCTCAGAGGGATGGTAGGAGAGGATGAGGGAGAGATCAACCAAAGGACTTGTATGCATGCATATAAGCCTAACCAGTGGTCACAGACAACAGGGGGTTGGGGACATGAGTGGGGGGAAGGTAAAGGGGACATGAGGACAAATATGTAATACCTTATCAATAAAGAAATTAAAAAAAAAGAAGAGGAAAGGTTAAAAAAGTAATTAACTGATTTTGAGATCTGAGAATCATGGAATTGTAGAGTTAAAAGGAGACCTAAATGCAAGCTCTTTGCCAATTTCTTTCAAGATGGAGATTTGAATTCTGCTTAAAAAATCCTTTTAAACACACACACACACACACACACACACACACACTAGATTTGCTGGGTAAATAGCTTTTGAAGAGGAGTTTTCTCCTGTTACAGGCACACTGTGCCATATTTAGTTAACATCTTACACAAACCAGGAAATGAGTCTTTAGCAGTAAGCAAAATTGCCTTAATGGAATTTGGAATGAAGTGAGGGATAGCACCCCAAAATATGGCACTTTAGCATATTGAGTATCTTAAACTGTAGGCATTTAAAAAAAACCACAAAAAACAAAAACAACAACAACAAATGTAGGAAGGGACTTATGCTTCACTTCTATTACATGTCTAGTGATACATCTCCCAAAAAGAACTAAATTCTCACAAATCCCCTCAACAGTTTCATCAACCAGGGAAGATTGGCTCTTGTCACAGGAAGGAGACTAGAAGTCAACACCACACCCAGACAACTGTCACAAATTATCATATCCCTCATCTAGTCTTCTAAGGGCTCACTTGTCTTTCCTAAAAACCATTAACTCTCCATTTCCCCTTTTCTTTATATTAAGATGGTAGGTAAGCCTGAATTCTGAGCCACTTGCCACTTTAGAGCTAACTTTTCCCTCCTGGGTATTTCTCATGGGTACATGAAATATACATATTCACAAACTTTTGTGTGGTTTTTTTCTCTTGTCAGTTGTATTTTATTACTAAGATGATAGAGAGAAAAAATGTATTCCTTTCCAATACAATGATAGAAGACGTATCAACGAATAATTGCAAAGGTATTAAATGGTGACCAACTTTGTCCGCTGCCATTTTTCCAAGGTTAAACCAAAACTGATATGCCATTAACGTTTACCCACGTCCTCATCTCTCTGCTGAAATTGTACAAGTTTTGTTTTGTTTTGTTTTGTTTTGTTTTGTTTTACACCATTGCTCTTAGGGATAGTAAATGATTTACTAAACACTTCAGAGATCTGTTTTCTTTAACTCCCACAGATCTGAAACATTGACAGAAGTTGGCTACTCATGAATGTCTAGATCTATCAGGAATATCTGCTTTGATCATGGTGGTGGGACTTGGACTTAGAGGAAGAAATTGTGTACCTGAAGGTACAGTGACTATTGGCCCCTAAATTATCACTTCCATATTTTAAAGAGTAAATGAGATCAACTTTGCAAGATTTCAAGTGCATTAGAAAATGCTATGGCCAGGTTTCCTCCACCCATTTTGTTTGTGTTTGTCTTTGTTTGTTTGGTATCTTTTCCCCCTCTGCATCTTTAAATTGCTGTGAAATTTCTGATTTGCAAAATTTCCTTACTGGAAAATTTGGTAAAAAAACGTAATAATTTGTAACACTTGAAATTTACAAAAAACTCCTAAAAGTAATTAAGTAATGAACTATAAAAAACAGAGGGACAATAGCAGTAAAAAACAACTTATCAATGTGTAAATTTTTTATTGATTTTGAATCACTTGAATGTATTAACTATTCAAAATGACTTAACATTATTAAATTATTTTAAGATGAGTGGATTAGAAAACTATGCACATCTACACAATGGAATACTACACTTCTATAAAAAAGAAGGAATTCTAGCCAAAACCAGTTTGGCTCAGTGGATAGAGCGTCGGCCTGTGGACTGAAAGGTCCCAGGTTCAATTCTGGTCAAGGGCATGTACCTTGGTTTCGGGCACATCACCAGTAGTGGGTGTGCAAGAGGCAGCTGATCGATGTCTCTCTCTCATCGATGTTTCTAACTCTCTATCCCTCTCCCTTCCTCTCTGTAAAAAATCAATAAAATATATTTTTTAAAAAGGAAGGAATTCTTACCACTTGCAGCAGCATGGATAGACTTGGAGAGCATTATGCTAAATGAAATAAGTCAGGCAATGAAAGAAAAATACCACATGATCTAACTCATTTATGGAAAATAAAGAACATTATAACCTGATGAACAAAAAGATAGATACAGAAACAGCAAAACACTGAACAGACTGTCAAATTACAGTGGGAAGGCTGGGGAGTTTTGGAGAGAGGGAGCAGGAAAATCAACCAAAAGACTTGCATGCATGCATATAAGCACACCAATGGACTCAAGACCCTGCAGGTGGATGAAAAGGGAAGGTTGGATGATGGTATACTACAGATGGTAGGAGAGCCTAGGGGAAGGCCAATGGGGGAAAAAGTAGTTATATGTATTATGTAATACTTTAAACAATAAAATAAAATTTAAAAAAAAGATTGCTACTACTTTAATAATGATAAAAAACTAAAAAATAAAAAAATAAAATATAAAAATATTTTTTTCTCAGCTTTGAATTTTGAAAGAGCATAATGATATCCTCCAAAGAGATTAACAGAACTTTTAAGTTTTGCTTATTGTATCAACCCAAACAGCTTCCTGGACAAACAAAATAAATTATATAGTTTATAATCAAAACTAGCAAGGAAAGAAGCAAAAGTGTTTTGTTTTGTTTTTTAAAGCCAGAAAGCAGCCTATGATTCTGTAAGGTGAGAAATTTCTGAAATCTCACACAAGCTTCTTTGTACTAAGGAGGTAGTTTTTAGGGAAGAACAGGTCCAACAGTGAAAGGTACCTTTACCCTTCTTCTCTCCTGTCTTCTCCTATAACCTGGCAAAGGATTCGGCAAGTAGAATTACAATTCTATAAGCATTTTCAGATATTTTAATTTTTTCATAATGTGAGATGCTAGAGCTAAGTGTGTGACAAATAAAACTTTCCATGTATGTTGTAGTGGTCAGTAACAAGACACTGGTGTTACACAGTCCTGAGTTCTACCACTGCTTTGTCATTTACAAAGCAATTTGTATAACTTTTTAGTGCCTCAGTTTCTTCATTTACCAAAAAGTATGAAGACTGATTCTATACATCAGGCTTGTGAAGTAAATGAAATGATATATTATAGGTCCTTAGCAAAATATTTGTCACATACTAAGTATTCAACAAACATTAGCTATTATTTGGTTACCTCTCAGAATTATAATAGTAATTATTATTACATTATCATTATATATCATTACAGTAATCTTAATATCTCGAGTTATAATTCTTTCATGATGCCTTATAAAATCAGGCTATATATTTTTTTCCTGCCTAGCATTTATCCTTTGGCTTTGAAGAGCAGCATAACTACTGCCCATCTCCATCTGTATAGCTTTGAGGTACTGAACCCAACACCCAATTCTAGATATGTATTCAGAACCAGGACTGGCTAATCAGCAAAGTACCATTCTCTGGCAACAATAATTGATCCAAAGATAAGCATGAGAATTAAGTCTGGCCAATAGGATTTAATTCTAGGGCATTTAAGATTTGTTTTAGCTTTCTTTATCATACCCCTGGATTTTATATAAGGAAGTTTTAAGTATGAGATTATTAGGTGCCACCAGCAGTTGCATTCATAATTTGTGTCAGTGGGAATCCCATCTAGAGGTTACTTTTGTTCTCCTGATGAGCCTTTCCCTAAGAATCCAATGAGATATGCCCTCCTAAAGCTCATATTTTGTCTTCTATACCATGTTCTTGGTACCAAAATCCTGGCATTTTCTGTCAAAAACCTTTCTGTTAACTGTCATAACCTATCATAGCCTCCTTAGGCTCTCTTTTTGGGGAATGGGGAAAGGACTTCAGGCAAGAGACCCCATTTTTCAAGTGTCACAAGTTGATTTTGCAGACCTGCAAACATCCGGAAGACACCTAGGGACACCACTCATAGAACATGTTTCTGGGAGTAAAACCAACAAAGAGAAAAGCAGAAGCAAGGCACAAAGACAGAGTCTGACAAGCTCCCTTAAACCTAGACCCAGTTGCATGGGAAGACTGACCCTTGCATTTTTGAGTTCCTGAATCACTAAGTAAGTTTGGGTATATGTTGAGTTATTTGTAACTGAGAGAGTTCTAACTTGGGACATTTTTCTTTGCTCCTCTATCCTACATTGACATTTTTTAATCTGAAATTATACATCACTTATGATATACAGAAATTTCATTATGTTCCCTATTTATTGAATATAGAGGGGTTTTTCTTTTCAACTAGATTTCTAAGGGCATTTGCTAACTATGCAAGAGGAAGGGGTTTGAACTCATTCTGATATAAATTGCTGTGTGACCAATAAATAAGGTAGTTAACCTCTGTTCTTCTGTTTCTTCATCTGTAAAATAGAAATAAGGCTACTTAAAGTTCTGGATTGCTACAGATATTACATTAGATAATGGATAAATATCTTAGTATATAGTAGATATTCAATAAATATCTTTAGAATTTTTTGAAAGCAGAGAGTATAAAAGTTAAGCCTTAACAGAAACCCAACTTAACTAACTTAAGCAATTGGATCTATATTTAAGAATACTGGAGTATTGCTTGGGGAAGGGCATATGTAAGTCTACATAAGCTGGGAAGGTTTAAGGCCATTCCCAGGTCATCAATGTTTGCATTCCCCTGTTTAAGAGAACATCCAAAATTAGCTAGGATTTTTTTATATCAAATTCCCAGAATATACTCTGATTTCCTTAACTTGTACCAATCAAATGTGGTTAAGGTAACAGGCAAAAATCATATTGATATGGTACTTTGCACAGTGAGGGAAAGGAGAATTCCTAAAAGATAAGAAGGTATGATTCCATTAAAAAAGATGCAGGCTAGCAAAACAAGAGGCATTTGGTGATAAGATTAATTGTTGTTTAATTATTTGGAATCCTCTTTTTCATGAACAAAATGTTGAATGAATGTTAGTGTGCCATAAATATATTATCAATTATTTTATCTGTTGAACCTCTAGAACAGACCTACAAAAGGGAAACTGAGTGGTTTTCTATTTTTACCCACCAGGGGGGAAAAATTAGCAACAAAACCTGACCTCTTAGTCACTTAATATGATCCCAAGAATATTTAACTCAAATATTTATCAGGGCTTCTTCTTTAAAAGTGACCATGTCAATTTTCAGTATATGGCTATTATAATGTTGATATGGACACATTATGTATGAAAAATGGTTAGCTCAACATTTGCAGTGACTGATTTCCATGCATTAATAATCTGACCATTTAATTAAAATATAATGCCAGAAGGTCCCAATCCACAATGCAGAATGACCTAGAGAATGTCCTGTCATTGAGAGGTAGGAAAGGGAATAAGAAAGATTAGTTCAGAAGAAGGTTGGTTACTTTCACATCTGTGTGAGTCTTAATATAACTAAACCCTAAGGGTGTCCCAGCCCAGGGCTTCTACCTGGTAAGATATATAGATTTATGTATGGTGTGTGGTTTTTTGTTTTGCTTTGTTTTTGTTTTTCTAATGCATTTCTTGAGTTACACTGCAATGGAGTGGAAGTGAACAAATCCAGGGGAAGTCATTGGCACTGCTTCAGCTCCAGAGACCATCATCACAATGCCCCAGACAGACCCACCCCCTGAAGGCTCATTTCTAGACCAGTGTAACCCAGAAACCCCTCTTCAGAAGAGGAGAATGTAGCTCAGAAACTTATAGTGATTTTTTTTTCTGTTCAGCTCACTTCTTACTTTATAAAGACACTTATTTAAAAAAAGCACTCTAAATTGGAATTAGTGATCCAGGTTTCAAAATGCCAACGACTACAAGAGAAGATTTCTTAATTGCACCAGCAGAGGCTTGGTTTCTATTCTTAGTACAGCTGGTAATGTGGTTCTGTTCATGATGTGTCCTGTTTCTGCATTGGCAGGACCAGCCTTGCATTCATTGGGATTGAGTGGAGAAATAGGGGAGTTTCTCAACTTTGTCGTTTCTCCTGAATGGGTGTAAGTCTTATACGGTTCTATGTATTAGATTGAACTATATTTAAAACATGCAATTATTCAAGGAAGGAATAACTGGATAGAAATTTTGAAATCTCTTTCCTTTCTGTTTAGTGAATCTCACTACACATCCCTCATTGAAAGTGGTCCAAATTGGATATTCCAAACTATCCTGAGGAAGAAACATGAGACGCTTGTCATAACATCCATGCCAAAGAGAAGGTTTTTAAAATTAAATCTTTATTGTTGAAAGTATTACATATGTCCTCCTTCTCACCCCTTTGACACCTTCTCCTGTCCTCTGCCCCAGGCTTTCGGCACTCAGTTTTCTGTGTCCATGTGTTATACATATCTTTGTCATTTTTATCTCTTCCCTCTTACACACTCACTTCCACCTTCCTTCTGAGATTCCACATAAGTATATTTCTGAAAGTGGGAAATCTCAGTGTGTCCTCTTGGCAAATATGAGCATCATCTCTGTGTGTTTTTTAGAGAAGGTAAAAGTGCTAAGAGTCAGTTTTGACCAATCTTTCTTTCTCTGCCTGAAAGTCATTTGTTCTGAACTACTGTAAATTTTTATTTAAGTGCATGTCCTTGTAATACTATATGATTTATAACTTTTGGCTATCTTTAATGGTTTAAAAAATACAACAAAATATTGTTTAGTGAGAAAATACAAATTTTATTTTATTGAACTATTTGGTGAGTTAAATAAGTACCAAAATCCTTTCACTTACTCAACTGTACAGTTTAAAAATATGATCTGACCTACAATAAAGCAAAAAGAAAAAATAGCTTAGCATCATGAAGTTAATGGACCCTATTCAAAAAATTGGTTTCAATCAAGCCATTTGTTTTCAATTGTTAAAATGTCTGATTTATGTGTGAATATTCTTCTGTAGAAAAAAAATCTATTTAGATTCTTACTTGTTTTCTGGTCAACCTAATAAGTAAGAAGAAGCTGTACATCCTTATAGCACAGAACAAAACAAAATGTTCTTTTTCTGGTAATTCTGATTAGCTTTGTTAAAGTGGGATTAAGATAGAAGGTTGTTTCTTGGCAAGAATATTCTGGAAGGGAACCACGGCTAAAATTTTGCATCATTGCATTCATATCTGATCAAACTGGCTTATCACAATTCAAACTTCATTCTGAGAAACTGCTCTTTCTTTGGTACCTTTTCTGCCAGAATTCAACTCTAACAACAAAAGTTTATAAACAATGAAAATTCCAGCTGGTTGACATCAGTGTCACGAAACTTTCTCTTCACACTGATACAAATATTTACTCTGAGCTCTGGCAAAACTTTTCTTGCCCATGTCACCCTTAATCATACATTTTTCCTTGATTGAGTTATGCTTTCCAGTACATGATTTGCTCTGGTTTACTTTTTAACACATCCCAGAGGCTTCATCAAAATCAACTCTGGGCAGGTCATGTCATTTGGTAGCTGCCAAACATGTTATTGAGAAGAAACTTGGCAAATATCAAAATAGTCTTTTCTAACTGCTCTAATAAATGTGTTTGTTCTTTTTAACCACGATTTACATTTAGGTCCCTCATATCCATAAAGTGATGAGCCAGGAAAGTAAGCAGAGATGCACTCAATTCCCTTTAATCCATTCTCTTGAGGTAACGTGTTGATTTCTCTTCCAGGCACCTTAATGCAAAGAAGTTGAAAACTTAAAAGGTTTCATCAAGGACTCTTTATTTCCTTCAAGAAGACACAAGGGTTATTTTCAAAAGGTTAAAACAACAGATTGATGTACTCTGTAACTGTAGTAAAGTCTGCTAGAACAAATATTTGCCACAGCTAAGTGACTTGTGGAGGATTTAGTACAAAATAGTGCAAATATTTCTATAAAGCTTCCCTTGTCAAAATAAAATGCTTGGTTTATCTGCACTGGGTGCTTGCAAAATCCTTGCAAAGTGCATTAATAGGGAACAATTCAGGGAGTTTTCCTCTCAGTATTGAAATATTTGCTATAACACATGATGGTATGTCACCTGCAAGAAATATGAATAGTTATTTTAATTGTATCCATTTATACTTATATTGCACTTACATGTAAGAAAAATCCAATCATATAAAAGCTATATATGTGCCATGTGTCACTATACTACCTCCTTTGGAAATAAGCTGTGCGAGCTAAGCAATCCTTACTTTTTCCTGAATAATTTAAAAAAATAAATATAAAAAATGAAATGGATTTACCACCTCTAGGGCATTTACCGTTGTTATTTCTATTATAATTTTTTTCCCTGTAGTCCCCAGGGGATATGTGCATGTGTGTGCACATGCAATACACATACACCAGCACACTCACTTATACACACAATACTCTATACCTAGAGGGTTTTACTCTTTCTATTTACCAGCCTTTAGATTTATCTATCTGGAGCTTTATGCACTGATTTGTAACCAAATCTACCTAGTGTGATTATTATTAGATAAACATATTCGAAGACCATTGTCAATAACTATTATACCCTCAGATATGACCAGTGTATTTGAGAACTTAGAATTTAATAAGATCTCAGCTCTATGGTAAAAGTAGTAGCTATTTCTTTCACATGAAGGTCAATTATCAAATCTTTTGTTTCACACAGTTCATTTAGTATAGGGAATAGTTCTAAATAGTCCTGAAGGAGTGAGAGTAACTTCCCTAATTCTCAGCCTGACCTGTTGACAGGAAAGCAAGAAAAGAAGAACCACGTGCCTGTGCCATTGCTAAAGATCAATCTCCACCAGGAAGAAAGGAAGACACTATCTCCACTTTGTAGGCAAAAGAGAAGACAATTGAATGTCTTATTAACTTCCCAAAGGTCATGAAACTGGTGAATGGAGATTACAGATTCTAACCTAGGTAGGTTTGACAAGTAGGGGGTATTCTTTACATTGTCTGGAATGTCCAGTCAGTGACCCAAAGAGCCAGGGTCGGCCATATGTGCACAGTGCCTTACCGGCCCTAAGTCCCTAGGAAGATTTAAATCAAATGGGTAAACAGTTAGGGATTAACCTCACATATTTATTGGAATGCATTATTATGCTCATTTTGTGGAGATTTTCTTGGAAATAAAATTTTAAATGAGATAATCTTTGTTTTCCATCTGTGGAACTCCAGCGTTCTGAAGTGGGGTAGGATTTCCTACTCTAAATAACATGGTGGTAAAAGAGGACCCCTACCAGCTCTGCCCAATGCTGTTTCAATTTTATGTGTTTTCGTTTGTTGTTTGTTTGTTTATTTTATTAGGCACTTGCATATAATTTTGTTTAAAGAAAGGTTTATATTACTAAAATGAACTATCTATATATATAAAAGTTTAAGCTACCGTTAATACCAGTAAACCACTCTACTGGTTTCAATGCAGGAGCTGCCCCTTGGTGGTCAGTGTGCTCCCACAGTGGGAGCGCCACTCAGCCAGAAACTGGGCTCATGTCTAGGGAGCGCAACTGTGATGATGAGAGCCTCTCCCATGGACACAGCAGCACTACTGGCAGCAGGCCAGCTCAGGCTCCTCCTCAGCTGCCTGCTGTTTCACACATTGCTACATCCCCCTGAGGGGTCCCAGATTGCAAGAGAGTACAGACCAGGCTGAAGGACCCCACCAGTGCATGAATCTGTGCAATAGTCCTCTAGTATTACTATATATATCCAATGGATCTATCCCTGATAATAATACATGTACATATTAATGTCTTTCATATACACCAATGCTTGCTTAAGAGTCATATCCATAAATGAAAGGATAGATTCTTATCCAAGTAAATTTTTATAGATTATACACAAATATAACCAAGAGGCCAGTAGCTTTTTTAAAACTTAATCTTAATCTAACACAGCCTATTGTGAACAGAAAAAGTATTGTTTTTGTGATTTCTGCTTTCAGAATTGTTCAGGGCAATATTTATAACATGAGACTATATATGGTCAGATCTATTAAACAGGAACTTCCAGGAGTGGGGAGTAGACATGTGTACTGTAAAATTATGCCCAAAAGGTTTTGAATGATCAATCATATTTGAAACTACCAATTTGACCTATTTCATTTTCAGATGTGAAAAGCTTGCCCCCTCCCAAAAAGGCTATTTCATCTTTGAATAAAGCTTTCCAATTACTGTAAGCATACCTAAAGCCAATCTGAATTCTGATGTATTCCAAGAACAAAATTAAGTGAGGGTGGGAAGAGGAAAGAAGTATGGCTGCATTGTTGCCTTTTCTATAAGCATCTATATGAATGGTAAGTCAGCCTCTTACTCATCTTTTCATCCTCAGCTCTGGACTGGACACATTTTAGATGCTCAATACTTATGTGTTGCTTATAAAATATAACTTAGGAAGGCATCATCCAAGTTCAGTGGTGAGAAACTCTCATCAGCAGTCCAGTTTTTGTCTCCTTTTTATTTAACCTAATTACCTCTCTTAATTTTGACATTAATATAATCTGCCTTTTCTTTGAATTCCTTGGTAGCATTTTGCTTTGTTCTTCTAACTCCACTTTTGATCTCTCCCTATAGTTCCCATTTCTTAATGATTCCCTTCTTGATCTTCTTTCACAAGCACAGCCAATCAATTATCCATCCTCTCCTCAACTTCCCAGAAGATGAGGAATCCTTAGAGTATAGGGGCTCTCCTGATGCTGTTCCCAGACCGTGACCATGCTGGCAAAGCTTCTGCTCCCATGTGGCTGCATGTTTCATGACGAGAACTACTAAAATGCAGGCAAGCACAAAGTCTTAATTGCTTGCTAGTGGGCTCTCAGCCAATAAGCTGTTAGCAGAATGAAACCCAACCTTAAAGAAAAAGTGCTGAACCCCTGCTCTGGATCACCCAACCCCATCAAGAATGCATGTGTTTTTTGAGGAGATTTGGGCATGATAATCTTTTTTTCCACTCTTGCATGGGTATGTCAACCTATGGGAGGCTAGAACATTTTTTTCTTATTTTAATAATCCTGGCTACAGACAACTTCAAGAAACAACTCTACACCTCCTCTCCCAACTTATGACAGGGACAATTAACATATTCTTCATTTTGTACTCCTCTCTGAAAAGACTAATTTCAATGATCTTTCCAAAAAAATTGTTATTTTGAAGTTTTCTCCTCGAAAGGATTTTGAGATTGTCACTGCCTTGTTTTATAGTTTGCTAAATAATCTTTGCTAATTAACTTCCCTAAATCTCAGTATATTTTATAGTGGCAAAAATGATAATGGCTTCCTGGTATGCTGGCTATAAGGGTTTCATAAAAGTAGCAGTGCCTGGCACAAAGAAAAACATCCAAATGTCCAATAAATATTGGTAAAAAAAACAATAATCTAAAGATTTCTCATTGTAAAAACATCTCAATATATAACATAAATATTTAACACATGTGTTTTGGTGTTTGGGGACTCAGCCTTTTCTCTTTGATCTGTCATATTCAGGGTTACTTTTGAAATATTTCTACAGCATCCTTTTTTTTCTAAAAAGATTAAAAACCTCTTTTCACATAGCAGGTAACAAAAACCTGGCAAGAAAGACACAGGAAAATATTGGTCTCTAGACTTCTCTAAATTTTAATGTCACAGTGCTCAAAATTTAAGTCCTGTTTTCCCCTTTATTGCAAACTTTCTAATGCTGTAAAATGAGCAAGATGAGGTGAGCATGCACTTTACTAGCCCCTGCAATGCTTATGAGAATAAATGTTCAAATTCATTATTAATACTTAGAATATTATGCTCAATTTGCATTTCACTTTGAATAGCATTCCCTCCTCAAAGCTTGTAGCAATCCTTTGTCACACATATGTCTGGAAAGGATTGTTCCCAACAACCCAGAGCTGTATCCATCAGCATCAAAGTCCTCCTTTCCATTTCTCTCAGGAGTGTTTTGAATGTCTTCATGCAAATAGGATACCTGGGGATTCACCTTCATATCCCAGGATTCCCCAAGGAGCATAAAGATTATACTCTTCCTAGGATACGTTTTTCATTTGCTATAATAATAAATTAAAACTCCAGAGAAGCATGCCAGTAGTTCTGTTGTCAGTTTCCATAATATTAGTTCATTTGTTGATGTAGCAGTTTTTAGCACAGAGAGACTTCATCCCAGAACTCTCATTAATATCAGCAGCTCATACACATAAGTACTATATGAAATATTAAAAATTACCTTTGTCATTTTCTTGGTAAACAATAAGAGCCAGATTTGATGAGAAAGACATCATCCATATGGTAATTTGATATCTTCAGAAATCAGGGTAGGCCATTTAAATTGCTAAGTTCAATAAAATGCCATTAAATATATCTTATTCCCTTTCTCCCCAACCAATTCCAAACCTAGGAAAGGGTTACCAAGGAAGCCTGAATAATGTCTTGTTTAACTTTGAATCAGATATGAATCCATTTATTTCTTCAAAAAAATGGTAAGAACTAATTAATATTAATCTATAATCACATTGATGGGAAAATTAATGGAAATTTTAATAAAAATATAACCTTAACAGGATTTGAAGTTGTCCTTTAGAATATAAAGCCAATACTTTATCCACTAAGCAACTGGTCCTCTGCAACTAGCTGATGAAATTATCAAAATTAACTGCAGGGTGATTTTTCTTTTGTTCTCTATACATAAGTGAGTCATTTTGGGGACTAAAAAAGAAAAAAAAGGCATTAAAATTAAAGTAAGTTTAGAAATTGATCAAGTCCATATGACATTTTTATCTTTTTTAAAAAATATATATTTGTGTAGGAAATTTAGATGCTTATTTCTCCAAATAGACCTTATTTTCTTTCCTAACCTATCAAGGCTTTGACTTCTACTTTTTACACTTATAGTTTCAGAGAAGACTTTATAATCCTAAATAAATAGGTCAAATTATTTTGTATTACTGAAACCTTGAGAATTACAAAATATAGGCAGTATTTGGCCCATTAAGAGATTTTGTTTAAGAAAAAATTGCATATGTACTGAAAATTAATGTAACATTCAAATCATAATTACAATGTTAAATATATATTTTCTGATGTGTAAATAGTCATGTTCATTTATTCTATTCATTATATATTACATAATATTTAGCAAACTAACCCATATATAGCAGTCACATATTAGGAACTTACAGATGAGTAAAAGTTTAATCTTTTTCACCATTTATTGAATACTTATAACATTAGATTCTGTGCATTACACAGAATACAATGCTATGTATATTTTACACTATTATTTTTGCCATTGTACTCATTTAGTGCTTATTAATATTTCAACACCAAAATTGAATGATAAAAGTCATTTTTCCTGGCGTTCTATCAGCCAGAAATCCTTATCAGGAGTCACTTTTTCATAGCTACAGATTAATGATATCTTAGCTTTAGAGTGATAACTCCAACACAACCAAAATATCCTGAAATCCCTTTTAAATTATCAAAGAAAAAAATAACAGGAGAAAAAATATGGTAATCAGTAGATTTTTATTATATTCTAGTAATCTGAAAATTGATAATTCATGTATATAGGGTCACTATCTGCAAAGTAGAATTTTTGATGAATTAAAACAATGACTCCCTGACTACATCTAATGACAGAATTAGTCCTAGCGCAATAATTAGACCCACTTGTGGACATTCACAATAATGCAGAAGCAAGGATTCTGACTTATTTTCTTACAATTCAAGTCATGTTTATAATCATCGATGTGGTAAATAATCTTATTATTTTCTTACTTCCAAAACCTGATTTCTTAGAAGCAGCCTCTTTATTTGGAAAGCATAAGGGGTTGGGTAAAATAACTAAAAGCCCCACCCATTGTAGGAGGGAATAGCTTTTGTCATAAAATATTCCTCAGTTTAGATGTTTTTCTTAGCACTGAGGAGAAATTAGCCAGAGCTGAGTCCCAATCAGAACCTGTAGGAGCTAATTTCCCTCCTCAATACACACTTGAGATCTTTCTTCTTAAAAATGTCTCCTTGAATTATATAACGCAATATTTCCCATTTAATTTTCTTGCTGTCAATATAAAATATGTGAAAAATATTTCAGATGCAGTTAAACATACAAATGAACAAACATAAATGAAGCATACTAAGAGAAACAATTTACAAGTTGTATCGAAACTAATAAAAATCTGATCTGGGCAAAGACAAGCAATGTAAGTTATTTGGTTAAAAGATTATATGAATATTTAAGAGATCATTCTTTTATTTCAGTGATTCTTAGATAGGAAACATATTTGGTTATCACAACTCTCTGGGGATTGGATAGCCACTACTAGTCAATAGAGGCCAAGGATACTGCTAAACATCCTACAACACCCAGTGCAGTCTTCACCCAAAAAATGATCCAACACAAAAAGGTCAGTGCTACTGAGGTTGAGCAATACTGCTTTATAACCAGTGGATTTTGGTTAAATCACCCTTAATGTAACTCATCTTTAATTGTTTGGGTTATTTCTTTGTTGACTTGATTCAGATGAAGAAAAAAAAATATATAATACAATATAGCTCTTCAAATTGAAAGAACTTATGCATTCTTATTTTGGTTGTAATATTGCTGTGTCTAAGAGTACACAAAAGTACCAGAACCAGTTGTTCAATGTTCACCACTGTCAGACTCCACCATAAATACCACATTTGCTTCAGTCTGATATAGATAATGATGGTGGAGTATGCTTGCTGTCTTCACTGTAGTCATTATTGTGATGTTATTTTAGGACTAAGTAGTGTTTGCCCATTGACATAAAAGTGTGTCATGTAAATACAGGTTTTAGAGCACACAATAGTCTGTCCATGTTTAGAAATATGCAGGAAAAAAAGCCTTATAAAATGCTTTTTAATAGTATTTGCTGGGCATGTGAAGTAATTCCTTTTCAAAGTTAAATCACTTGGAAAAAAGGGAGCTTCTCTTTTCAAAGACTCCATAACTAATTATACTGCATTACACTTCATTCTTATGTCAATGCAAATTTTGTTTTTAAATGGAAGGAATTTTGAATGACACAGTAACACGTCAATATACAAAATTAACCAAACCTTTTATTTATTTATTTATTCTCACCTGAATTGCTCTTTGAAATTGAATTGGGGTGAGGAGGGTAGTATTTATATAGTGAACAACCTCATATTTGAC